>JAPQVY010000155.1:42772750-43165250 GCA_028535165.1 Quercus tomentella
CAACCGTTTAATCCTATCTCTTTTGCCTCAAAAGTACTCAAAGTTTTCAAAATACCTTTCTCTCAGGATTCAAATTCGACAGCGGCCGTTTAATCCTATCTCTTTTGCCTTAAAAATATTCAAGGTTTTCAAAATATCCCTCTATCAAGATTTAGGATTAAATCCTATGCCTTTAGAGGGATATTCAAAGTTTAAGGCAACAACTGTTTAGTCTCATCAGGATTCATATTCGACAACAATCATTTAATCCTATGCCTTCTTCGAGATTCAAATTCGATAACAACCGTTTAGTCTTATCAGGATTCAAAATCAACAGCGACTGTTTAATCCTATGCCTTCCTCGAGATTTAGATTCGACAGTGATCATTTAGTCTCATCAGGATTCAGATTCGACCGCGACTGTTTAATCCTATGCCTCTATCGAGATTTAGATTCGGCAGTGACCGTTTAGTCTCATCAGGATTCAGATTCGACAGCAACTGTTTAATCCTTTGCCTTCTTCAAGATTCATATTCTGGGGTGACCGTTTAGTCTAATCAGGATTTAGATTTGGCAACAACCGTTTAATCCCATGCCTTCTTTAAGATTCAAATTCGGCAGTGACCGTTTAGTCTCATTAGGAACTAGATTCGGCAGTGACCATTTAATCCCATGCCTTCTTCGAGATTCAGATTCGGTAGCGACCATTTTAATCCTATGCCTTCCTCGAGATTCAGATTCGACAGTGACCGTTTAGTCTCACCAGGATTTAGATTCGGCAATAGCCGTTTAATCCTATGCCTTCTTTGAGATTCAGATTCAGCAGCGATCGTTTAGTCTCATCGGGATTCAGATTCAGCAACGACTTTTAATCCTACGTTTTCCAAAACTACCTTTACTCAAAATTGCATTGTTCTCACGTTTTCAATCTCCCAAAATTTTCCATTTTTATCATGCATAGTTTCTCATGTCTACCTAGCTTTTCTCTTTGTTTTCATAGTGCTTCATGTGTTTCATAGCATCCAACATATGTAGGTTCGCCTATGCTACTCAAACATGTGAACAAAATATTTTCCAAAATCATCATGGCATAAATGATAAAAATAAATAAATTAAAAAAAACATATATGCAAAAATACCAAAAATAAAATAAGTGCTAGCACACTTTTCTAGTTATGTTGTTACTAACATATCTGCACACACAAAAAAAAAAAAAAAAAAAAAAAAAAAAAAAAAAAACACTAATTGCAAGTGTAGAACAGAAGGCTGAAGCTACAAACTAAAGCTGAAAGCTGGACCCGCTAGGCCGCAACTTGCTCCAAAAAAATTTTTAGAAGTGAGAATTCAGAGAAATGAAGTTAGAATGGTCAAAATGAGGCTTTGGGGCCCATCGTACAGCCTGGGCAGCCCGGTGCACTTTTAGTGGCCGCTGGTCAATGTTAACTGGTTGACTGTTGACCCAAAAAAAATATCTTTCACCCAACACCAAGGATTAAGCCAACATAAATTTTTCCGAACCAGCTGCAGTAGATCAACCTTGTTAGGTAAGACTGGTCTCAGCCCATGAATAGTGCAGTTGTTGCACACAATTTTGAGGCAACAAAATGCAGAATTATGTTCTTTATCTGACGCCTCTCATTGCACTCGAGGTGTCAGATAAAGAAGAGACAACTGTAGATATCGTATTTTTTCCACCCCTGATTTGCATGCCAGACCCCGAAAATTCCAAAAAATATAAACTTTTCTCCAAGGGGTTGCAAAAGCATCTAGATTGACGTGGCATAACCCGTTCGGGCATCGGAGCACTCAAAGTGCCTTTTTAGGTCAAATTAACCAAAATGTCCCTAATCAACCCATGGTTGACCGAATGTAAAAATTCATTAGAACCACTCCAAAACAACATTTCTCATGCTTTTACATCAAACTCGAGCTATTTGGAGTTTTTCATCAACTTTGACCAAGTTTGACCCAAAGTTGACTTTTGAGGACCCCAAAAATCCTAATTTTGATCCGGCCGTTAGAACAGGTTGAGACCAGCGTCATTGCAAAGATCATTGAATTCCTTTTCCAACGACTATTCATGGGTTGGAATAGGATTTAAAACGATGGAGATATCCTGAAAACAATGCAAAGCGCATTAGCTCACTTCCTGAGGCCAAAACTTTTGATCCCACCGTTTGATTTTCAAGTTCTTTAGTGTTCCAGAAACTACACATCTGGCCCTTTCCAAAGACACCAAGATTAACCAAATCTAAGTCCGGAAGGCCTCCATCAAGCCATTCCAAGTTGGTGGCCACTAAGTGGCTGCCAGAGCTGAAGAGTCACCTTTTTAATATAAATACCCCTAGACCCCCCTCAAATAAATTTTTAAAAAAAATGAAATTGGGTAATTTGGAGCATTTTCTGGGCAGATTCTCTCTCTTTTCCTCTCTAAATTCTCTCCCAAACACATCAAAAAACCTTTGATTCCTCTTTTCTCTCAACAATCAAGAGGTAGTGTTCTTGCACTATTTTTCCTCTCCTTGGTCTTAAGACCTTGGATTTGAGATTTTTAAGGGTGTAGATGTAGCTTTTTAGGTACAATCTACACCCTTTGCTTTATCTTTCTTCATAACATGTCTATTTGTTTCCATAGTTTATCTTTGCTTTATCTTGCTTCCTAGCATGTTTTATAGCCTTTTTAGCATGTCTCCTTGCTTTTTACTATGTTTTACCACTTTGATGATGTGGGCCTAGCCTTCTTGGGCTAGAATATATCTAAATTTTGTGTTTGTGCTTAGATCCATGTGCCTAGGTGCTTTTTTCCATGTTCATGCTTAGATCTACTTCTTTATGTGCTCCTTGCCATGCTTATGCTCAAATCTATATCTTTGTGTGCTTCATGCTATGTTCATGTGTCTAGATCTACATTTTGGTTGCTATGCCATGTGCTTCTAAAGACTTTTTATTTCTTGTCATCCCTTTTTTCTTGTGTTTTGGCCTTTTAGTTAGGGTGTAGATCTAGATCTTGTGGTCTAGGCCTACATCCATGCACCTAGACCTATATCAAAGGGTTTGGATCATTTCCTTTATGCATGTTGGCTTGCTTGCTTCTATGCTTTATCTCCATGTTTACTTGTCTAAATCTAGGCCTTGCCATGCTTTGTGCCCTTCGTGGGTTTATGCTTGTCAGTCTTTGGGGCCACTTGCTTGCGTGGTTGCATCCACCCCTCTTGTGGCTTGTTGGATGTGACCACATGTGAGACACATCTCCGTGATATTGGTGTGCTTGATACACTCCTTTCTCTGCTCCATGCGATGTTGTTATGCTTGCCTTACTTGCTTTGTGCCACCCGTTTGGCTTTCTTTGCTTCTTTGCACACTTGCCTACATGTTCATGTATGAGTCTGTGTGTCGTCCATACTCCAATCTCATGGTACTATGGATGCCAGATACAATCCTACATTTGTCCTCCTAGGACACCTTCTTTGTTTGATTATATGTTTGTTTGCCCCTGTTTGGATACTTCTCTTATTTGCCCTACCACCATGATCATCATAGCCTTTGATGGCACTCTTAGAGAAGTGCAAGGTGAGATTGAATTAGCAATCGGAATTGGCCCCAGGTCTTTCATGGTCAATTTCCAAGTCATCAAGGTGGATTCCTTATATAATATGCTCCTAGGGAGGCCTTGGCTACACGCTGTGGGTGCAATTGCTTCTACCTTTCATCGAAGGCTCAATTTCCCCTCCGAGGATCAGATGATCACTATTATGGTTGAAGAGCCCCTAACCATCTTCAAGGAGACTTCTATCACCTACATTAGTGCTAATGCCTTTCCAGAGGCAACTTTCCACAATTTCGAGCTAGTTTCCATGATTTCCAGAGCTTCAGAACTCGAGTTAGTATGGCCCTCCGTTACTTTAATGGCTGCCAAGGAGATGCTCAAATTTGGCTATTAGTTAGGCCAAGGCCTCGATGCCATAGGACATGGGAATGCTTCTCTGATTGAACTCCCAAACAATAAAGGACGATTCAGTCTAGGCTACAACCCCTCTGATGAAGAACTTTTCCAGGCTTCCGGAGGAAAGAAAAGGAAGTGCAATGGCCAAGGGATGTCCATTCCCCACATCAGGGTCACTTTTCCGACTCTGATCGAGGTCATTAGATCAAAAATGGCATAAGAATCATGCGAGGAGGAATCAGATCTAGCTTGTCTCATCCATTTATGTCCTGAAGAATTCTCAGCGAATGCCGTCATATCCCCTGGGATGATCTGACTTCTACTATTAGGCCCTGTGTGATAGGCAAGACAGTAGGTCATTGGACCTTCGAGCCCTGCTTTGTGGTTGCACTGGCTGAGTAAGGAGTGTTCCATCATCGTGTGGTTGGGTCCTCCAATTGCCTGAAAGAGTTGGAATAACATATCTAGTTTGTTTAGCATATTTATTTCCTATTTTTTGCATTCCTTGTTTGCATTTTCCCAGTTTATTTCCCAAAAAAAAAAAAAAAAAAAAAAAAAAAAACATTTCCCTTTTATCATTATCAAGCATGAACTTTGTTATCCCCCTATCTATAACTCATTAATGAAATTATCCAGCGTATTATTCAGGAAATTCTTGCATTTATTTCTTTATTTTCTTTCCTATGAATATGTGTGTGCAAATTATCTTATGTTTCTTGGTACATGTTTCGTTCTATAGGATCTATTCTAATTCCCAAGCGGGTACATCGTCCTGTTACCATAACGAGGATATGGATGATGTGAATGAGACAATAGAGTTGGATCATGATGTTGAAGGATTAGAGGAGATTCCGAATTTACCTCGTGATATTTTGGAAGCTCTAAATAGAGAGAGCGAAGTGTCCAAGCCCAATATAGAAGAAACTGAAATGATTAACCATGCCAACGAAGGCAAGAATGAAAAACCTGTCAAGATTAACGTGAACTTTCCTAAAGACATAAAGCCTGAGCTCATAGGGCTACTTAAAGAGTTCAAAGAGATATTTGCTTGGTCCTACCAAGATATGCCAAGGTTAGATACTGAGATTGTTGTGCACAAAATTCCAATTAAACTCGAATGCCCAATGTGGCAAGCCCTTTGCAGGATGAAATCTGAGATCATTTTGAAGATCAAGAAGGATGTAGAAAAGTAGTTGAAAGCCGGTTTCCTTATCGCGATAGCCTACTCAGATTGGGTCGCCAACATTGTTCCTGTGCATAAGAAAGACAGGAAAGTACGCATGTGCATTGATTACAAAGATTTGAACCGGGCCAGCCCCAAGGACATTTTCCCATTGCTGCATATCGATACACTGATCGATAATACCACTACCAACATGTTCTTCTCCATTATGGATGGATTCTTAGGTTATAATCAGATCAAGATGGCCAAAAAAGACAAAGCCAAGACAACATTCACCACTCATTGGGGAACCTATGCATATGATGTCATGCCATTCGGCTTAATGAAAGCTGGCATTACATATTAGCAAGCCATGGTAACCTTGTTCCATGATATGATGCATAAAGAGATTGAAGTCTATGTAGATGATATGATTGCCAAATGATGATTTGATAGATTTGAGAAAGCTGTTCAAGTGCCTTATCAAGTACAGATTGAGAATAAACCCTAACAAGTGTGTCTTCGGAGCTAGTTCAGGGAAATTGCTCGACTTTATAATCAACCAAAGAGGAATCAAAGTGGACCCAGCAAAAGTCCAAGCCATCCAGGACATGCCGACACTGCAATGCGAGAAACAGATTTGCAACTTCTTAGGAAAGGTCAATTACATAGCTCGCTTCATAGTGCAGTTGACCACCACATGTGATCCGTTGTTCAAGCTCTTGAAGAAAGACACAAAGATAGAATGGACAGATGAGTGCTAAGCAACCTTTGACAAGATCAAGTAGTATTTGTTGAACCTTCCTGTTTTGGTTCCCCCGACACCGGGATATCCGTTAATCCTTTACCAAGCAGTACAAGAAACCTCCATGGGCTACATGTTAGGCCAATTAGCTGAGCCTGACTAGAAAGAAAGGACGATTTACTACTTAAGCAAGAAGTTCATTAGTTATGAGATCAACTACATCGCCATTGAGAAGACATGTTGCATCTTAGTGTGGACCTTGCACAAATTGTGGCAGTACATGCTCTACTACACCACGCGGCTCATTTCCCACATGGATCCCTTTAAGTACATCTTTGAAAAGCCAACTCCTACAGGAAAGATCTCTTGTTGGCAAATGTTGCGCTCTGAGTTCGACATTATGTTTGTGACAAGAAAGGCCATATAGAGCCAGGCCATAGCTGACTACCTAGCGGACCAGTCGCTAAATGATCCAGAACTTTCAGTATCCCTCTTGCCTGATGAGGATATCATGGCACTAGAGCCAAAACTAGACAGTGTGGAACCGTGGCATTGGAAGCTTTATTTTGATGGAGCCGCCAATTCTACCAGAAACGTATTGGGAGTAGTTTTAGTTTCCCCCAAAGGCCAGCAAATCCCTGTTTCAGTCAAGCTGAATTTTGATTGCACCAACAACGTCATAGAATATGAAGCGTGCATAGTTAGCCTGCAAGTGGCCCTAGAGTTCGGCACCTATGACTTAAGTGTCTTTGGAGATTTCCCTGTTGATCATCTCCCAAATCGAAGGAAAATGGCAAGCTCAAGACACCAAGTTGATTTCGCATTAGAAATGTGTCAGCCGCTTGATTTTAAAATTCCAAGACATCACATTTGCCTATTTGCCCCGAGCACACAACCAGTTTACAAACGCCTTGGCTACCCTGGCTAGTGTGGTCAAGTTATCAGAAGGAGATGATATGCAACAATTACATATAGAAGTCCGTGGCATCCTAGCCTACTGCATGAACATCGAAGACTGCATGAGTGTTGAAGTCGAAGCCAACGGAAAGCCATGGTACCATGATATCAAGGCTTATATCAATAGTGAATACCCGTCCGGTGCAATGGACAGTGAAAAGAAGTTTATCCGACGCATGGCCGGCCAATGTTTCTTGAGTGGAGAAGTCCTGTACAAAAGGAATCACTATTCTACCCTGCTTTGATGCATAGATGCCTCTGGGGCTAATCATCTGATGGAAGAGATGCATGAAGGCTTACTCGGAGCTCATGCCAGTGGACCCCTGTTGGCCCGCAAGATTATGAGAGCCGGTTACTATTGGCTCACCATGGAAAGTGATTGCATTAAACATGTGAGGACATGCCACCGTTGCCAAGCCTATCAAGACAGGAAGAATGCTCCTCCTCAGCCTTTGCACTCTTTGGCAACACCATGGCTCTTCTCAGCTTGGGGTATGGATGTCATCGAACCCGTGATTCCGAATGCTTCAAATGGTCATAAGTACATCTTAGCGGCCATTGATTATTTTACAAAGTGGGTGGAGGCCGCTTCGTACAAAAGTGTCACTCAAGCAGTAACAACCCAGTTCTTGAAACATAACATTATTTGCCGCTACGGCATGTCAAGAGAGCTCATTACAGATAATGGGGTGATCCTAAATGGGAAAATAATCCAGCAACTCTGCCAATAGTTCAAGATTGAGCACAGAAATTCGTCTCCCTATCACCCTCAGATGAATGGTGTAGTGGAAGCCGCTAACAAGAACATAAAGAAAATATTGGTGAAGATGACAGACACATACAAGGATTGGCACGAGTACTTGCTGTTTGCTTTGTTCGCGTATCGCACTTCTGTTCGTACTTCCATGGGCGCAACCCCGAATTCATTAGTATATGGCATGAGGCCATCCTCCCTATAAAGGTAGAGATCCCGTCTCTCAAAATTTTGTCTCAGACAAAGCTGTCAGGAGCTGAATGGGCCCATTCTCGATATGAACAACTAAACATGATAGATGAAAAGCACATGACCACAATGTGCCATGGACAGTTGTACCAACGCCGCGTCAAGCGAGCATTCAACAAGAAAGTTAGACCTAAGGTCTTCGAAAAAGGTGATCTAGTCTTGAAGAAGCGCAACCAGGCCATGCCTAATCATAGAGGAAAGTTTGCCCCAACTTACGAGGGCCCATATGTGGTAAAGAAGGCCTTTTCCGGAGGAGCCTTGATTCTAGCCGACATGGATGGGCATAACTTCAATATGCCCACTAATTCTGACACCGTCATATGGTACTTTGCATGAAGGAGCCTTTCAGTGCACCTCATTTCTATATTTTTATGTCAATAAAAAAAAAAAACAAAAACAAAAAAAAAAAAATGTAAAAAGGTAGATCGAAAACCTGAAAGGGTGGTCTACGCAAAAGGAGAGCAAAAGAAAGAGTGTGAGAGAGTCTGCTAGATTGAAAACCCAAAAAGGTAGTCTAGGCAAAAATTAAGGCAATCAAAAGTCAGTTGAACTACTTGATGACCTGATCCTTCCTAGTGGAGGTACATAGGTAGCCATCTTGGTTCGGTCACATCTTAAAAGAAAAATTAGTCATTTGAATCCCCTCGGATATATGATCAAGATCATAAGATTAGATGGATGCAGTGTCCAAGACAAGATATGAAGACACTTGTGAGATCGCTCTCCGTCTACAATACTGCCACGACCCGATGGTCTACTCAAGATGTTCTGGCTCATACCAATAGGAAATGTACCTCAATGGGAAAAAGGAAAGATCTGTCTAGAACGGGATGTATCCTTGGAAAAATAAGATATTGATAAGCATGGATTTTACATTTATCACTTATTTGTATAATCTTGCATTTTCAAAGCATTTGCCTACATATTCATTAACATGCCTGTATTGTGCCATTCAGTTTCTTTCGTACATTCTGATACCAAAACATGAAATCTCATGTCATAAATATATCCTAAATATCATCATAAAAATCTCTCTCCACCATCTCTCAGTTTCTAAGCATGCCTAACAGACTAGACTGTGCTTTAAGAACTCGAACAAAAAGAGGAAGGCCTTATGCAATTGCCTAGCAATTTACGAACGACCTTTCCATACAATGGGATATTAACTACATAGCTCATGGCCTTATGCAATTGCCTAGCAAAATAAGTGGAAAAGAACACCGGCAAGTCAAACATGGCCTAAGCGATCAGACATGGCCTGGCATAATCTCCCAAAACCAGTACGGAGAATCGGGTCATCATGAGCATAAGTGCGAAGTAACCCAGCTGCATCAAAACCTAGGTCCCTGGTAACCCCTCTGAGTCTGTCATGGTAATGTCGAAGATAGACAAGCTCCCTCTCCATCACGGAATCAAAAGTAGGCCCCTGTCTCTTGGTCTACAGCAAAGCTTGCAAGGTGCCCACCTCTACAGTAGCAACTCTCAAAGCCTGCTCCCTCTCAGCCAACTAAGTCTGAAGGCGACAGAAGGCCAACTGCGGCTCACTAGGCTCATCGCCTTCTCTCCCATACTCCATGCTCAAAGTGGAATGAATGTAGGCCTATACCGCAACCCGAGATCTCAACTGAACACACTCTGCCTCTATGCCAGGATGGGCCGGCCCTCTCTGATCAAGCTCCACCCTAAGAGTAGCGAGCTCACTCTCTTGTGCACTACTCATCTCCTTAATATCCTCCATAAGGGTATCAGCCAACTCTCTACAACAGTCTTTATCCCTAACAGCCTCCCTCAGGCACTCCCTCAGATCCATAAGGGCCCTCTTAACCTTGATCTCAAACTCCAAAGTATAGTCTCCCAAAACATCAGCCGGAAGTGGCAACTCAACTAAGACTGGTGATGATAAGTCAAACACAAAGCTTGGATCTCTGGTGTCTCACCATACTCTAAACTTAACTAGAAAACCACTCCTGGTCATCCCTAGAACAAAGAAGGAAGTCAATGCTCGACTTGTGCGCCTCCCAGAAATCGGAGGCATGCCCTGTCACTACCACATCAACATCCATGAGCCCATACTCGCAAGTGACAACAGAGTGATCACTAAGTCAAGGGATATGTTGGATACCCCCGAACTGTCGTATGGCCATGCCTAGAAAGTATCCCGTGCACCCCAAATACCCACCAGGGGAATGCCAAGTAAACCAATGCAATGGGTCTGCCGCTACCATTTAGTAATACCCCATTTGACTCTCCAGGTCCAGTCAGTGGGACTTAAGCTGCACAAGTACCTCAGCCAACCCTCGGTATCCTTAGAAAAAGGAAGATCAAGAATTACAGTAGCCTAGACTTTACTCCTACTGGCAAAGCCCTCAGGCTGATCCCTAGCAATAACACTCAGGTGGCTACAGAACCACAGCTATAATAGATAAGCACAGCAACCTAGCCTACCCCTATCAGTCTCCCGACACAAAGACAAGGACCTAATGGTCTTAGAAAGTATAGCAGGAATGAAAGAGGTACCATGTGGTAGGGCACTCACTAGAAGGAGAACTGCAAAGCTGATAGCTCCTGATGATGAAGGAAACAACACTGCACCAAAAAAGGCCACCAGGAAGGCCTGACGCCGGTAGGATGTCCACTGCTCCTCTAAGTCCACAAAGTCATCTCGATAGCCAACAAGGTACTCCAATGACTAGAACTTATCATACAAGGAATCAAAGGACATGCTCCCTCCTATCCCGTTGCCATACAAAGTCAGGGCCTCCACAACGGGCCTCTTCAAGCCCAACAAATTAGTGAGTCTCTTGCGGTAGCGTGGCCACACTAATGGAAAAAAAAATAATGCTCAGAGGGGTTGAAAGAGAAAGAAAACGATCATACTCCTCCAAGGTGGGCATCAGATCAACATCTCCAATGGTGACACATCTCAAGACGAGGTCCCAACAAGAGGTAATGACCTTCAACAAATGCCAGTCCAATAAGGTGTGAAGAAGAGCAGTAGCATCTCCAAGAAATCGTCGGATGAATGCCTGGTCACCACAAGAAAAGGAGCTCAACCACCTCCTAAGCTTCTTCTTATAGTAAGACTCCCTCTCAAGCTCGACTAAAGTGTCGTAGAAGTGAGCACCAAGAGCATCCATGAACGGATCCTGCTAAATCTGATGATTTAATGAGAATTTATACGATAAATGATGAAAAACAGTGTTTTCTACACATTCTGGGTGAAGAAAAGGGTAGAAGAAGACACTAGAAAATCGCAGACTAGAATGAGCTAGGGCTGGGCTGAACCTAGCCTTTTATGCACGAAAACCGAGGCAGTGCACCTTGTAGGGTTGTCAATCTTCCGGACACGTGCCAAGGCTTTTCAACCCCTCAGGCACAAACCCTCATGTATTTTGACCACTACTCCTCTGTTTTGGATGTTTTTGACCGCCTTAGAGCAAAGATTCCTCTATTTTAGCACCCGCCGTAGTACACGGTCGGCCCGGCAATGAACCGGATTGTCAGGAACTCTCTCTCATGCAACCAAGACTACACAAATCCTACACTAGGGTAGTTTATCTTTGTGCATCTCATTTAGCACTTCCAAACATCTGGAACATTTTTCTAATCCCGGTTCACCCAGTTCAAGGGTCGGTTCAGCCCTGGTAATCCGAGTTCACAACAGAAAGACACTAGAGCCCGTTCTCAACTGTGTGACAACTTTTTCAACTTATTTTGGGGATGGAAGGAGTCATTTCCCATAAGGTCACCCCAAGAAACCCGTTTTTGAATTGATAGCCGACTCGAGCAATAATAGGAGCAATTAGTGCATACCGACTCATGGCGTGTCTAAAGAGATTTTGTTCAGAATGTCCGCATTCATTACCAGCATTTGGTATGGCCTATGAAGTCGAGGCCAATTTCAGCCAGTCTGCAGGCTTAAAACCCACGCAAAACCCTAAACTGGGGCAATTTATTTTGCGTAGTTCCCTCCACTTTATCCAATATACCAGAATGGGTCCATCCTGCTGAGGATCTGTCCCTCATGTCAAGAATCGCATGAAACCCTAAACTGGGGCAGTTTATTTCACCCAATCTCTCCATTCTCTCTCCCCCTAGCGAGACAATCATTGTCAAAATCCTCTGATAAACTCGTGAAACTATGGTGCAATACAAATAAGTGTGACACAAGCTGGTTCAAAACCACCATCTATGATGAAAATGCGATAGTGCATACATATAGCAGCAGCCCTTTGAAAGGTGACACCTAGAATTATACATGTAAATCCTACTCAGAGGCATTGTTTCATGCATACAATAGTAGCCCTTTGAAAGGCAACATCCAGAATCATACATGTAAGTCCTACCTGGAGGCATTGTTTCTTGCACACATCGGCAGCCCTCTCAAAGGTGATTTTTCTATGGTTATACATGTAAGTCCTAATCAGAGGCATTGTTTCTCCTACATCGGCAATAGCTCTCTCAAAGGAAATTTTCTAGAGTTATGCATGTAAGGCCTACCTAAAGGCATTGTTTTTCACACACGTTAGTAGCCCTCTCAAAGGCAATTTTTCTACGGTGATACAATAGCCCGCTCAATGGCAATTTTCTAGAGTTATGCATGTAAGCCCTACCCATTTCTTCTCACATATGTCAGCGGCCCTTTTAAAGGCAACATCCAAAATCATACATGTAAGTCCTACCTAAAGGCATTGTTTCGTGCGAACATCAACAACCCTTTCAAATGCAATTTTCTAGAGTTATGCATGTAAGTCCTACCCAGAGGCATTGTTTTTCACACATGTCAGTAGCCATCTCAAAGGCAATTTTTCTATGGTTGTACATGTAAGTCCTAATTAGAGGCATTGTTTCTCCTACACTAGTAGTAGCCCTCTCAAAGGCAATTTTCTAGAGTTATGCATGACAGTTCTACCCAGAGGCATTGTTTTTCACAAACATCAACAGCCTTTTCAAAGGCAACTTTTCTATGGTTGTACATGTAATTCCTAACTAGAGGCATTGACTTTCATATAAATCAGCAGCCCTCTCAAGGCAATTTCCTAGAACTATGCATGTAAGTCCTAATCAAAGGCATTGTCTTTCATGTATATCAGCAGCCCTCTCAAAGAAACTTTTCCTAAAGTCATACATCAGCCCTCTCAAAGGTAGTTTCCAGAATCATACATGTAAGTCCTAACAAGAGGCATTGTTTCATACGTACACCATGAAGCTACAAAGAGATAATGTCATACATCAAGGCCTACTGTGGGGCAATATAATACGCACATGTCCAAGCCTATCAAGAGGCGATACATCATATACATACACAACTGGCTCACCATGGGGCAATGTCTACAAGATACATGAAGAATACATACATGCCCACACAGGGGCTACATCATGCTACAACAAAAAGCTAACCCTACTGGGAATTATCATCCCTAAAGGAGTCACTAATAAAATGGTCGGCATCATCATCATCACCATTGCCTGCAAAAGGACTGGTGGAAGGACGTGCTCTGCCTGAAGTGCCTAGAGTGTACCCGGGGTCCACGATCAAAATGGCTCTACAGAACTCGAGATGCCTGCTCACCAACAGAAACAGTCTCATCATCAGAAGAAGAGTCCCCGTCGGACATAAGATAAAAGAGGGCCTTCCCCTGGTCTCCTTTAGAACTCGTCCTCCATGACATAATCTTCAAAACAGTAAGAAATCCAAACATAATTGGTAAGCCCATAGGTCAAATGGAAACACAAGTGGACTAACACTATTTTAAAAATGTGCAGGTCTGTACCCAGCACACAACTGCAAAGGACACCAATCGAGACTGCTATTTAGATATCCTCTATTCCTACCCAGCCTAAGACCAAGACTGCTATTCAGATATCCTCTATTTCTACTTGGCCAAAATCAGGACTACTATTCAAATATATCCTCTGTTTCTACTTGACACAAATCAGGACTGTTGTTCAGATATCCTCTATTCCTACCCGGCCTAAGACCAAGACTGCTATTCAAATATCCTCTATTTCTACTTGGCAAAAATCAGAACTATTATTCAGATATCCTCTGTTTCTACCTAACACAAATCAGGACTGCTGTTTAGATATCCTCTGTTCCTACCCGATCTAAGACCAAGACTGCTATTCAAATATCCTCTATTTCTACTTGGCAAAAATTAGGACTGCTATTCAGATATCCTATGTTTCTACCTGACACAAATCAGGACTACTATTCAAATATCCTTTATTCCTACCTGGCCTAAGACCAAGATTGCTATTCAGATATCCTCTGTTTCTACTTGGCAAAAATCAGGACTACTATTCAGATATCCTTTGTTTCTACCTGACACAAATTAGGATTACTGTTCAGATATCCTCTGTTCCTACCCGGCCTAAGACCGAGACTGCTATTCAGATATCCTCTATTTCTACTTGGCAAAAATCAAGACTGCTATTCAAATATCCTTTGTTTCTACCTAACACAAATTAGGACTGCTGTTCAGATATCCTCTGTTCCTACCCGGCCTAAGACCAAGACTGCTATTCAAATATCCTCTGTTTCTACTTGGCAAAAATCAGGACTGCTATTTAGATATCCTCTATTTCTACCTGACATAAATTGAGACTACTGTTCAGATATCCACTGTTCCAACCTGGCCTAAGACCAAGACTGCTGTTCAGATATCCTCTATTCCTACCTGACCTAAGACCAAGACTGCTATTCAAATATCCTCTATTTCTACTTGGCAAAAATCAAGACTGCTATTTAGATATCCTCTATTTCTACCTGACACAAATCAGGACTGCTGTTTAGATATCCTTTGTTGCTACCCAACCTAAGACCAAGACTACTATTTAGATATCCTCTGTTTCTACTTGGCAAAAATCAAGACTACTATTCAAATATCCTCTGTTTTTACCTGACACAAATCAAGACTGTTGTTCAGATATCCTTTATTCCTACCCAGCCTAAGACCAAGACTACTATTCAGATATCCTCTATTTCTACTTGGCAAAAATCAAGACTGCTATTCAGATATCCTCTGTTTCTACCTGACACAAATCAAGACTGTTGTTCAGATATCCTCTGTTCCTACCCAGTCTAAGACCAAGACTGCTATTCAGATACCCTCTATTTCTACTTGGCAAAAATCAAGACTACTATTCAGATATCCTCTGTTTCTACCTTATACAAATCAGGACTGCTATTCAGATATCCTTTTTTCCTACCCGGCCTAAGACCAAGACTGCTATTCAAATATTCTCTGTTTCTACTTGGCAAAAATCAAGACTGCTATTCAGACTGCTATTCAGATATCCTCTATCTTCGCCTAATCCTGTTTTGAGGCTAGCTAGTGGCGGTGTCATACGTCTCACCATCCCACAATCACCAAGTTCCTAAAGAATCCTAAGTTCCCAATCACCAGGTAAATCCCCTTACTTTTGCTAGCATTTTATTTTCTGCATCCATAGCATCCATCATTTGCATGTTTTTCTACCTAGCCCCCCCCCCCCCCCCCCCCAAAAAAATCTAGAAAGCTTTCCTAGTTAAATTGCTACTAACATATTTGCAAAAAAAGAATGAAATTTTTGCCTAGCATTAAGAAACAGATGCAAAAGAAATTTTCCAAAGCAGAAGCAGCAGCTCGACCGCATAAGGTAAAAAGCTGGTCTCGATCCATGAATAGCCTTTGCACACAATTTAGGGGCGACAAAATGCGAAATCACGTTCTTTATCTGACACCTCTCATTGCACCCGAGATATCAAATAAAGAAGGGGCAGCTGTTGATACCGTATTTTGTCCGCCCTTGATTTGCGCGTTAGACCCTGAAAAACCCAAAAATATCATTTTCTCTCCATGGGGTTATGAGAACATATATAATGGCGTGGTGCAACCCCTTTAGATACTGAAACGCTCAAAGTACCTTTTTCAACCAAAATGACCAAAATGCCCCTGGTAAACCCTGGGTTGACCGAAGGTCAAACAAGGTCAAAATCCTCACAAAAACAACATTTTCCATGGTTTTATTTCAAACCCGAGCTCCTCGGATACTTTTAGCAACTTTGACTAAGTTTGACCAAGTTTGACCTGGAGTTGACTCCCGGTGGGCCCTAGAAACCCTTACCCTAATCCGGTCATCAAATTCTAATTCCAACGACTATTCATGGGTCAAAATCGGAGTTAAAATGGTTGAGATATTGAAAAAATTGTGAAAAGCTCATTAGCACACTTCTCGTGGTCATAACTTTTGATCCAACCATTGGAATTTTAATTTCTTTAGTTTTCTAAAAACTAGACATCCAGAGCTTTCCAGGAACACCAAGATAGTCTCAATCCAAGTCCAGGAAAACCTCCAAATGCACGTCCGAATTCAAAACTGAAAAAGTGCATAAGGACGAAATTGTTGACGTTAGCCAGGCCCGACCTAGCGTACCAAAAAGAGCCGTCGGCGCACCAACAAGGTGCGCTGGGCCCCAAAAAAGCATACCAAGGCCTATAAAAGGGCTCCTGGCAACTCAAATTGAGGGGGAAACATTTTGGGAGCTGTTTAGGCATCTTTCTAGGCATTTTTTTTCTCTATTTTCTCACCATATTTCTCTCTCAAAAAACACAAAAACACATAAAACCTTCTTGATTCTTCTCTCTTCCAAAAATACAAGGTAGTGTTCATACCCTCCATCTTCCTCTCCTTGGTTCTATACCTTGGATTTGAGGTATAAGGGTTATAAAGCTTCATCAAGCTTTTTGTCCTTTCTTTTTGCTTGAATAACATGATTTATTGCTTTCTTTAGCATGTTTCTTGCTTTATTTGTGCTTCTAGCTTAAATCTCCTTACTTTTTATGCCTTATGCCATGTTTTATGCCTGGATCTACCTTTTCCATGTGGTGCTTGTGTCTAGATCTACAAGTTTCCATGCTTTCCATGCTTATGGCTTGATTTACATGTTCTATGTTAGTCTATATGCCTATCTCCATGCTTGTGCCTAGATTTATAGGTCCCTATGCTTGCTTTTATGCTTTATGCCACGCTCACATGTCTAGACCCATGTGTTTATGCCTATATTTACATGTCTATATGCTTAGATCCTTGTCTTCACATGTTTATGTGTTTGGATTCTTTTTTCACATGCTTAGATCTACATCCTTACATGCTTATATGTTTAGATCTACATGTTTTCATGCCATATGCCATGTTTTCATGCTTAGATCTATCTTTTCCTTGTATTGTTGTTTAGATCTACATGCTTACATGCTTGATATCACATTTCTGGCCATGTCTTGCTTAGATCTACATGTTTACATGCATGTTTCGATGCCTATATGTCTAGACCTATGTTTTCATATGCTTGCGCGCTTCTTGCCATGTTTATGTGTATAGGCCTAGGCTTTGTTTGTCATGCCATGTGCTATTGTAGCCCTTTTGTTCCTTTTATCGCATTTTCTTGTGTTTTGGCCTATTGGTTTAGACCCGATCTAGATCCTATGGTCTTTGTCATTGTCCATACACCTAGGCCCACGTCAAAGGGTTTGGATCATCCTATTTGCATGTCTATGCTTGCTTGCTTTTATGCTTTATTCTTGTGTTAGCCTCTCTTGTCCTAGGCATTGCCATGCTTGATGCCCTCCGTGGGCTTGATCTTGTTTGGTTACATCCGACGCCCATGAGGCCTTGTTTAGGGGTAACCACTTGGGATGCGTCGAATGCCAAGTTGCTTCACGCATACCCTTCCCTTTTCTGCTCCATGCGATGATATGCTTGCCATGCTTGTTCGTGCCACCCGTTGGCTTTCTATACATCTTTACATGCTTGCTTACATGTTCATGCATGAGTCTTGCTTGCTAGTGTGTCGTCCATACTTCAACGCAATGAAGATATGGACACCCGAACCAAACTTACATTTGTCCCCCTTGGACACCACCTTTTGTTGGCCCTTTTGCTTGCTTACTTTCTTGCCTGTTTGCTTTCTTGTTCACTTACTTTCTTGTTTGTCTGCTTATCTTTGCTTGCCATGTCTCCCGCCACATGCTATGCTTGCCATATCTATCTTGCTTGTTTACTTTGTACCCTTTGCGCATTATCTACACATCTCTTTCTTTCCATTGCTTGTTTGTTGGTTTCTTGTTCTTGCCTTTGCATTTACACACATAGAGCGAGGACACATAGAGCTAGGGCACGGTCTCCCAAGCGCAAGCAAAAAGGGCAAGGATGCAAGCATGTCAATATAAGTCAAGCGGCCATGTTTAGTAGATTTAGGGGTCTAGCCTCTCCCATTTGGTTATGTACTCTTTTAAACCACCTTCCTTCCTCCCTCCTTTCTCTCCTAGATGGGTTGTATTAGGTATATCATGCCATGTACCATTCATCCTCATCTCTAGAGTATGGCCATCCCTGTTTACTTTCCTGCACCTATATTTTGGGCCATGCTCTAGAGATGTAGGCATTTACTTTCCTGCTCTGTGTGCTTGCATTATGCATGATGTATGTATATATATATACATGTTTGCCCCTTCCAGTGTGATTGTCACAATCCATGTCACCTAAGGCAAAGCGATGCTTAATTTCCATCGTGAAAGTAAGGTGACATGTCGCCGGATTTTCGCCGTGGAAATCTGGTACTTTGCCCGAATGCCTTAGGAAAGCATAAATTGGGACCACACCCATTCAAAAGCCAAACCTCAAAGCCCCCCATGCATGCAAAGCCCTGAAAGCCAATGCCAAAATCATGTTTTTTACTACCAATCTCCGAAAATTAAGGTTTTATCAAAACAAAGAACTGTCCTTGGATAGGCATTGTGAGGTGCCTAACACCTTCCCTACACGTAACTAAACTTTCGGACTCAAGAATCAAGATTTTTTGCCATCCACATTAGTTTAGGAAAAATGATCTTTTTCTTAGCCTAGGATCGGTAATAAAATCAACCAAAAACAGGTGACCAATCATACCTTAAAAAAACCCAATTATTGGTGGCGACTTCACTTACCTTTGGTAATCACCTAAAATTTGGCCAAGATTCCCACCATACCTCCAAAGGTAGACCGAACTCCCTCCACCGAGAGAGAGAGAGCACCCGAAGCTCTGCATGAGACTCCCAGAATCAAACCACACAATCATCAACAGGGGCCTCCAACGTGCCCTGCACGCGCGGGAGCGTCGTCACGGCGGGTGGTCGAATGAAGGCCCAGCGGTTTTCTAACCATTCGAGGCTCGGGTGTCGACATTCTCCACATGTAACCAGACTTCCGAACTCAAGAATCAAGATTTTTTTTACCCATCCACATTAGATTAGGAAAAATGACATTTTTCTTAGCCTAAAATTGGTGATAAAATCAAATAGAGTAGGTGACCAACCACACCTTAGAAAAACTCAATGATTGGTGGTGACTTCACTTACCCTTGGTAATTTCCTTAAAATTGACTCATGTTCTAGTCACACAGCTGAGGTATAACCTTCCTCCACAGCACCACAGATGGGTGGTTGAATTGCCACGTGGCATCAACAATGACCACAATATTTCTCTTGTTACCTTTTTAAGGAAAAATAAAACTAGAGATTATTTTTGGCTAAAAAACGATTTTGGTCCTTATATTTTGGGGTCACAATCAATTTAGTCTTTGTTATTTTCAATTTGCAGTCAACTTGGTTCCTACTATTAATTTACTAACGGAAAATGTTTATATGGCAAACAGTGTGCAATATTAGCACACTTAAAGCTAACATGACTAATAAAATAATAATAATAAATTGTAATGAACATTAAAAATTCCATGTCGGCATTTAAATTGAAAAAAAAAAAAAAAAAAAAAAAATCATCATCCTCAAATTTTCTTGTATTTTTTGTGTAACCAAACACAAAACAGAAAACTCAACCCAGATTTGTTCCAAATCTAATTTTTTGCTTCTCTCTTTAATGATAGGGAAATTTGCCATTTAACACAATTTTAGAAAAAATTTCGTTAGTTAGCAGGTTTTCCAAACATATTAGCAAACTAGCATCTTGAGTTTGTTAGACTCGAGTTCACTATAGAAACTCAAGCCTAAGAGACTTAAGTTCCATGTGCTGGCAAGAGCTAATGTGGAAAATTATCCAGGTGGAACTCAAGTCTTAAAGACTCGAGTTCCCTCAACAATACCAAAGACAACAAACCCAAAAAATAGACCATTGAAGATAACAAACCCAAAAAACAACAAAACTAAGCAACAATACCACCAGAGACAACAAAACCAAGCAATAATACCAGAGAGAAACAACAAACCCAAGCCGTTCGGTGCCGAGATCAAGAAACCCAAGCTAAGAGAGCCGCTCCGGTGCCGAGATCATGATTTTTGGGTTTGGGTTTTGAGAAATGAACTTGGATGTTTGAGAAAGGGGAAGAAGAAGAAAGGTAGAACTTGAGTCTGGAGAAGAAGATGGAGAAATGGGTTTTGTTCTTCAGTTTTTGGGGCTTGGAAAAGGAAAGTAGGACAACAAGAAGATGAAAAAAAAAAATTAAAGAAGAAGAAAGTAGAGCAGGAACTTGAGTCTTTACATGGATTTTAAATCCAACTCAGCTCTGCCAGCACATAGAACTCGAGTCTAAAAGACTCAAGATGCTAGTTTGCCAACATGTTTTGAAAACCTACTAACTAACAAAATTGTTCCTAAAATTGTGTTAAATGGAAAATTTGGCCCTAAAACGATAAAACCCAAATTTGGTCCCTCTTCAATATCAGTTTCTCTCTCTTTTACCTCACTATCTCTAAAATCTTGCAGAAAACTCACAATCAAACCAACAACAACAAAGACACGTACTGAAATAAGGAATACCCATAAGTTAAATTAGAAGGGGGACAATCAAACCAAAGAATACCAATAACAATATATTATTCAAACTCTATTCTTTCAGCTCTTCTTTATGGAAGAATCATTTTAGCTTAGTTTAGCTAAGTTTTCCTTTTCCCAAAAAAAGAACCATTAAAAAAATAGAATACCCATATTTCAATGGTTTTTGTATAGAGGAAAATAACAATAAACCCACTTGTGGTTAGGATTATTTTCACCTTGTCTACTCGTGGTTTAAAATTTGATATTTTGCCCAGTTAAGGTTACCTCCACTAGGGTTCCATAACCCACCTCATCAATTTCACCATTAAAAAAAAAAAAAAAAATTTAAAATGTAAAAAAGCAAGAGAAAAGAAGATCTAAATACATGTTTGTAAAAATTATGAAGGTTTGGCTTAATAACATTCTTCCTCTTTAAAAAAAAATTCTTAAGCTAAAAATTTAAACAAAGTTTCCATATTCATAAAACCCCAAACTCCTTCCGAAAGAGGGAGGAGATGAGATCCTCCCCAAACTCCAACCCTTTCACAGAGAGAGAGAGAGAGAGAGAGATCCACCGCTAAACTTCGTGAGAAAGAAGTAGATCCTCCGCCAATCTCGCGTAAGAGAGAAGTAGATCCACCTCGATCTCGCGTTCATGTTAGCACCTTCATCGGATCTTAGCCACCGCACTTATTAGCATCATTCGAGCATCTCCGTGGTTACCGATCTGTCTCACCAAGTTAGATGTACAAATTAGATTCAACCTTCTCTTCTTTACTAGATTCATGACTATTGTTGTGGCGTTATTTATGGATAATGAGGGTTGGGTCATTGTGGTAAAGGGATTTTTTCTGTATTCTTTTTTGGATGGGTTATGGTGGTGCTGAGATCTTTTGTGGATTTTGATAGGCCAAAAATGTATTGACCCCTTACAATAGATGGATCCAATTAATTGAGAAAGAAAAGAGTGTTTAGGAGGTGAAGAGATGGGTCCAATTAATTTAGCTAAGTGAATTAATTAAGTTAATTACATGTAAAACGTGTGGTAGTATAAACAAATCACCAAATGACTAAATATGCAGCGTAAAATAAATTTGACATGATGATTTGTTTACGAATGGGGAAAACCAACATGGCAAAAAACCCTACCGAGTGATTTTAAGGTCACCACTCCCGAGAATCCACTATTATCAAAACAAGCAGTTACAAGTAAAGGAATCCAAGTACCCTATACCAACCTACAGTTGAACCCTTACCCCAATACCCAATTGGACTTGTTCTGTAGTGACAATCTCTCCTTGTAATGCACGGTTCCTAGTACGTGACTAACCAATTGCGTGGATCTCAGTACGCGACTTCAATCACCAACTAAAGAAGGTTGTTGGCTGCAAAGTTCTTCAATTCATTCAAATGATGAAGATCAAGAAGATGCTTGGTCACAAAACCCTATGGTGCACAAACACAGCAACTTCTACACAAGAATGATGAATTAGGGCAAATTCTGTCTCCGGTCACAATTTGCTTAAACAAACTTTGCTCAATATTTGTGCAACTTGTTCCACGTTTGACGGCCTTTAAAATAATCCTTTTATATGTCTAGGTTGTGAAAAAAGAAAGCCCAAACACATAATCATGGATTAGAGTCAAAACAGAACTGAAAATCTGTTTTTCTTAAACCTCGATAGATACCCTATCTGTCGAGCCACGGGGGTAGAACAACTCTTCAAGCTCGATAGATGGCTAACTGTCGAGCTTTAATGACAAACATTTTTTAGCTTGAATCTTGGACAGACTTGCATGGCTTCAACACTTGATCTTGAAACAAGATTTCTTGAAGTATTAAACATATCCTAGATCTACCCAAATACAAGTAAAGTGCGTTTTGTCAAATGATTAGCCAATTACATAAAATAGTGACATATGTTCCTAACAAGTGAATCATATATGTCCTAACAATCTCCCCCTTTGGTAATCCGTGACAAAACCACAACAAAGAAATGAACATATCAGAGAAGTCATAAATCACTCAACTCATATTCACTTGTTGAATACAATAAAATCTATCCTAACACAAACTCTTGAAAAACTTTGTAAGAAGAGAGTTTATGACAAGTAAACTTTGACAACCTGTATTTCTGAAACACTTTAAACAAAATTCATCAAGGCATCTTTGTGTGAAACAAAAATAATAGATTGCATACAAGTAATAAGAAGCATGTGCATAAAGAGAGAGAAGAAACAACACATGTAAGGGTTGGTGAAAGAAACATACATCAACATATAAAGAAGATAAGTACAATGTATGTCAATAATAGTCACAAGACCCATGTACAAGATATAAATGTATCTAAAGTAGAGAAAAGAAAAACATACAAATAATTCTCACTACATCCCTCAAATATCAACACTCCCCCTAACAAAATGGTCATATACTAACTCTCCCCCTAAGTATGACTACTCTCATATCCAAAACTACTCCCCATTTTTGTCACGAGTGACAAAGGGTAAGAGTGTCAAGTAGACATCTCATCTGTACTGGAAGAGCTAGCATCTCCATCATCATCATCCTCAGAAGCAGTAGCATCATCATCATCATCATCATCCTCATCCTCAGAAGCTGCTGGAGGAGGTGGAGGGGATGCCTTAGGAGCAAAGCCACCCATGACCGCCTGTCATCGTGCAATACGGCTAACATGAATGTTCACCTAATACAGCTCAGTAGAGAGTGTATCAAGGTGAGCATCCATGCGCTAAAGCTGCGTCATGATGTCTTCGAGAGTCACATCACCCATAGAAGAGGAGGGAACGGATGTGGATGGAGCAAATCGGGATGGAACTGAATGGGAGGGAGCTATTAACCCAGACTGCCTCGACCTGAACTGCGCCTCACTCCGTTTAACGGTAGTAGCGTCTATGGCATATATATAAGAAAAGTGGCCGGACGTTGGAAAAGGAACAGAAAAATGACGTAAGATCCTCGTGATAGCGGAAGGGAAGATGAGCTTATCACGAGATGCCGTATCCCTATAGACATCTAAGATAGAAAGAATAAAGTGAGAAGGAAAATCTATAGTAAGATGCTCAAGAAGGGACAACAAAAATCGAGCACGAAGCTCTGTGATAAAGTTATAGTGAGAAAGAAGGTGAAGAACAAATGTCATGACCATGTTCAAAAACCGAGGGCCTTTTGCAAAGCCCGAATAGTAAGTGAACTGACATTCACCCACTCAGAAGGGTGCTCACAAAAAGCAGATTTGAGCTCATCTTTGGACACAGTCCTCAGACGCTCACAACCAGGGTAGTCAGGAAACTCTACCCTCGGGACACGGAGCACATCGGATACCAATTCCGATGTGACAACAATGCGCGTACCTCGAACGTGAGTATGAAAAAGAGATACTGAAGAATCAAATCCATGCATGTTGGAGTAAAACTCCTGGATTAGCACAGATGGACATGTAACCGGGACGTCACACAGTGACTCCCAACCCTGATTGTAAATGACATCGGGTAGGTCAGTGTCGGCGAAGTCCGCCAGGATGACTTGGCGTTCAGAATGAATGCCTCGTCAAGAAAATTTCTTCGAGAAGGCCTTTCAGGCATTCTCATCACGGAACTGAACAGATGAAGGAGTAGGATCAGACGAAGTGGATGCCCTAGAATGAAGAGGGTTCTGGGTCGGAGTAGACTTGCGTTTAGGTGCCATAGACACAGACTAACGCAAACAAAAGAGAGAGGGAGAGAGAGAGACAATTAGAAAAGTCCCAACACAGTTCAAATATAGCAAGTATATTGAAAAGAGAGTACGTATACATGGGAAATGCATGAACATGTGATATGCAATATAAAAAGCATCATGGGCTCAGCCCAATCTAATCCTACCAGAACACAGTTAATTTGCACACATCTAAATGCATGATAATACTGTTATAATGCTTATGTGATGCAATGCTTGAGGTTTTTAAGATCAAATCTTTAAAACCCATCCCAAAATTTCAACAAAAACTCAACAATTTTGAAAAACCCCAAAATTTTTCAAAAACCCCAAAACCTAGATCTAAATGCATGAAATGCATGAAGAATGAAGAGAGAAGAGAGCATACCAAGTGATTTGAAGCAAGGAGAGTTCGAAAATCACGTGGGTTGAAGGTTTTAAGAGAGAAAAAAAGAGTGTTTGGGAGGTGAAGAGATGGATCCAATTAATTTAGCCAAGTGAATTAATTAATTTAATTACATGCAAAACGCGTAGTAGCACAAACAAATGACCAAATAACTAAATATGCAACGAAAAATAAATTTGACACAGTGATTTGTTTACAAATGGGGAAAACCTATACGGCAAAAAACCCTCACCGAGTGATTTTAAGGTCACCACTCCCGAGAATCTACTATTATCAAAATAAGTAGTTACAAGTAAAGGAATCACAGTACCTTATACCAACCTATAGTTGAACTCTTACCCTAATACCCAATTGGACTTGTTCTGTAGTGATAATCTCTCCTTGTAATGCATGGCTCCCAGTACGTGACTAACCAATTGTGCAGATCCCAGTACACAACTTCAATCACCAACTAGAGAAGGTTGTTGACTATAAAGTTCTTCAGTTCATTCAAACAATGAAGATCAAGAAGATGCTTGGTCACAAAACCCTACGGTGCACAAACACAGCAACTTCTACACAAGAATGGTGAACTAGAGAAAATTCTGTCTCCGATCACAATTTTCTTGAACAAACTTTGCTCAATACTTGTGCAACTTGTTCCACCTTTGACGGCCCTTAAAATAATCCTTTTATATGTCTAGGGTTGTGAGAAAAGAAAACCCAAACACATAATCACGGATTAAAGTCAAAACAGAACTGAAAATCTGTTTTTCTTAAACCTCGACAGATACCCTATCTGTCGAGCTGCTGTCGAGCCACGGGGCTGGAACAGCTCTTCAAGCTCGATAGATAGCTAGCTGTTGAGTTTTAATGACAAGTACTTTTCAGCTTGAATCTTGAATAGGCTTGCATGGTTTCAACACTTGATCTTGAAACAAGGTTTTTTGAAGTATTAAACACATCTTAGATCTACCCAAATACAAGTAAAGTGCGTTTTGTCAAAGGATTAGCCAATTACATAAAATAGTGACATATGTTCCTAACAAGTGAATCACATATGTCCTAACAGATTTACTAAATTCAAGGCTACTGTTATGGGTTTTTTTTTGCTGATGAAAGGTGGGTCATGGTGGAAAATGAATTTTTGCTAGGTTCTTTTTCGGCTGGATCATAGTGGTGTTGAGATTTTTTGTGGGTTTTTTTATGGGTATAAAACACACAAAATGAAAGATTTGATCTGATTGGTAAATTCTTGTGACTTGTTTGAATTGATTCTTGTGACATAGTGTCTGTTTGGCATGATTAATTTTGCCAATTTATTTTACTATTCAGCTTATTTTTGCTACTATTCATGGGTCCCACTACACTTTTTGGTACTATTCATAGGTCCTACTATACTATTTCAGCTAATTTTTACATTTATCTATAGTACTTTCAGCAAAAAGTTTTCATTCTCAGCAAAATAAGCAAATATCAAACAAACCCTTATTTGAATGCTAGATTCTTGTGAATTGTTTGAATTGATTGGCTCAAGAAAATTCTTAGGTAGGCGAAGAATGTTTTTTAGCCAAAGTTTCACAATTTTTACAAAGATGCATTTAGATTTTTTTTTTTTTTTTTTTTTTTTAACGGAAGTGGGTTACGGAACCCTAACAGAGATAACCTCGAGTGGGCAAAGTGTCAAGTTTTAAACCACGGGTAGGTAAGGTGAAAATGAGCCTAACCACAAGTGGGTTTACTATAATTTACCCTTTTTATATTTTGTTTTGTTTCTGGGCAAGCAAACAGAAAATGATTACCCAAATGTCAAATGTGAAAAGAGAATGGTTCCAAGGAAAGAATTGAAGGCAGGAAGGTGTCTAAGTTTGTGTAATCGTGTGCGTGTGTGTGTTATCTATTTTGGCCAACATTGTGTCCAAAGGTGTTGTGATGATCAATGGCAGTGGAGGAGAGCAAAGACAGTGAGTTTCATTGGCAATCAAGCAACAGTGCTGCTGGTAGTAGATGCTAGAAGAGTTTATTTGGGTTTGAGTGAGAAGAATAGTCAGATATGGTCTAAAATCTAGGTTTGAGTTTCATGTTTTTATGTTTGGTTGACAAGAAAGAAAGTGTAAGGAAAATTGGGAATGATCTAAATTTTTGTTTTCTATCTTTTAAAATTGGAAGATTAATTTTTTTTTTTTAATTTTGTTAATTTAAATGCTGATATTGTATTTTTTTTTAAGTTATTAAAAATTTATATTATTTTTTATTAGCTATGTCAACTTTAAGTGTGCCAACAATACTGTTTGCCACATAAGCATTTCCGTTAGTAAGTTAATTGTATGAATCAAATTGACTACTACCAAAATGTAATGATCAAATTGACTATGACTATAAAATGGTATTTTTGTCATTATTTTTATTTAATGGATTGAACATGTTACAAATTTGAATAATTAGGGAATTTTATTTTTATTTTTTGTTATTGAATAAACATTTTATTGTTCTTATGTAAGCTTTTATTTATTTATTTATTTAAGGGATTAAAGATTATGTTTGAGGGGCCACAATTATTTTTCGAGTAATGTTATGTCCACAGTATTTAACAAATCTTATGCGACATGTTGTATTTATGTGTAAAAAAAGTGATGTCAATATTGGGCTTAAATCAGAATCAATAACAACTTACCACATAGGATTTATTGTGAAATTATAGTAAAAATGACTCTTATTTTTATTGAACTCAAATTCTTGTAATTCTCAAATCATGGTATTCAACATTTTTATTTAGGGTGGTCAAAATAGATTAATTTAGTGTATGTATATATATATATATATATATATATATATTGGTAAGTATATATATGCAATTTTTTTTGCAAGTATCCTGACCGAAACGGGGAGCAGCCGCAACTGGATACAAATCTCTCTCCTGTCCTCCACCAGCACTTGTTACAATTTAATTTTATAAAAGAATTTATTAATTGGAGCACCCGTTAGGCAGTTACCCAATATCACTTGCACAACATGAGTTCATTTTTGGGCCTACTGCCTGCTCTTATTTGTGCAGTACCAAATTTTGGGTCCAAATAGTACCAAACTCCAATTTTGCAAGGCCCAAAAGAATAAGAATAGTACCAGTAGTATTAGTGATAATATCATGGTCTTGCTGGCTTGGCTGGCTCTACACCTCGAGCCAACAGAGCCGAAGAACCTCGTCCCGGATTTCCTATCCATCATGAGCTATAAAAAAAACAATGTCATAAAAGATAAGGATTTAAAGCCCCACCTTTCATTTCCCTCCCTTCACCACTGAACGAGCAAAGTTCAGACACTCTTTTAACATTTTCTAACTCTCTAAGTACTACTCTTTTGAGTTCTTTTTGGCTCTTCAGGCTTCAAAGGTACTACCTTTACTTTGTTTGGACAAATGGGTCTTTGACTTTTATACTGCTTTGTGAATTTGGATGACCTTCCAATATTGGGTTGTTGTTAATTTATGTGGGTTTTGGTTATTTACTGCTCTTACCTGCTCTTATGGCTATGGGGCTGTTTCAGCAATTTGTGAATTCTTGTGATATTTGTTGAACTTTTCTTCCTTCATTAGTCGTTGAATTGCTGTAGAAAGCTTGGTGTTGGGTTGTTTAGTTGTGAATGGTTTGCCAGTTGTAGTATACTGATGGAGAATTGTGTGAATTGGATTGTGGACACAGGATTGGGGACAAGTGCTTGTATCTTCTAATTTTTTTAATGCTTTGAAATGTACCTTAAGGCTGTATTTTTTAAATTGATTTCTAAAAATTACGAAATTGATTTTCTGACAATTTCTTATCACATTGAACAATGGAGAGGATAAATATCCTTGTGTTGTGCCACTGATTATTTTCATGGGAACATTGATTGAATTATCTGCCTTGATGTTGGTTGCTTAGATTCTTTTGGATTCCACTATCAGGATAAACTATGTCCAGATATATGAATTGAGTTTTAGTTCATGTTTTTATGTATTTTTAAAATTAGCTTCTGTTGGGTTTTCGCATGATTAGATTTCCTCATTTCCATGTGTTGTATTGAACATGAAACTGATTTGCGGAGAAAAAAATTTTATCACAAAGCTCTAGATGGTAGTTCATGCACTCGATTGCAAATGTTTCTTTCTGTGCCAAATTGGTGACTTCTTCTATATCTTCTGAAGACATTAAGCATCTTGGTTTGAAAGTCACCCCAACAGCAGGTGTCTAATAAAATCTCAAACTCTCAAGGGTTCTGTCATGCCCCATTTTTATGTTTGTGCAGGAAAAGCAAGGGATGAAGAACTTATTTTAGCTGCAGACTAATAGCTCGACTTTTGTAATTCAAGTCAATATGACGCCAGTAATGCCATATTCTATAAGCAATATTTCACTTATTCCTGGAACTGTGTTTGCAACAAGGAAGAACAATTGTTTGACACGATCCAGTTTGGCAAGGAAACCTACAAAACTTACACCATCTCCCCAGAAGTGTCTGTTACCTCTGTCAACCTCTATTAAATTGTTCCCTCAGTATAGTAGGGGATGTTCTTTACATCATATATCTAGAATCCATAGATTATCAGCCACAGGAACCGATGTGGCAGTGGAGGCAGATTCACCTATTGCAGATGAAGATTCCTCAGGAGCATCTGAAGATCCATCCGGTGGAGTTGGAGGTAGTGAAAAATTATCCAAAGAACCAGATGCCAGTCCTACTTCAATTATGTCCAGACGTTCAAGACCTGTTAGGAAAAGTGAGATGCCGCCTGTAAAAGATGAGGAACTGGTTCCTGGTGCAAGTTTTACCGGGAAAGTTAGATCAATCCAGCCATTTGGTGCTTTTGTTGATTTTGGAGCTTTCACTGATGGGCTGGTGCATGTTTCCAGGTTGAGTGATAGCTATGTTAAGGATGTTGGAAGTATTGTTTCTGTTGGCCAAGAGGTGAAGGTAAGATTAGTTGAAGCAAACACTGACACAGGACGAATTTCTCTCACTATGCGTGAAAGGGATGATGCTAGTAACCTGCGGCAACGGAAAGATTC
Organism: Quercus tomentella; assembly: GCA_028535165.1. Classification (NCBI taxonomy): domain Eukaryota; kingdom Viridiplantae; phylum Streptophyta; class Magnoliopsida; order Fagales; family Fagaceae; genus Quercus; species Quercus tomentella. The sequence goes on from JAPQVY010000155.1 coordinate 42,802,471, forward strand.
TCCTGCCAGTGGTGATAAGGCTGGACCAGCCAATAGGAATTTTCCAATGTCTAACCAGAGGAGGGATGAGGTAAAAAAAAGTTCAAAGTTTGTCAAGGGGCAGGACCTAGAGGGCACAGTGAAGAATATGACAAGGTCTGGTGCATTTATATCTCTTCCTGATGGGGAAGAAGGTTTCTTGCCCATGTCAGAGGAAGTTGATGAGGGATTTGGAACTCTTATGGGGAACTCTTCACTACAGGTTGGCCAAGAAGTCAGTGTCCGGGTGTTGCGTATCTCAAGAGGGCGGGTAACCTTGACAATGAAGAAAGAAGAAGATATTGCAAAGTTGGATTCACAGCTCAACCAAGGGGTTGTCCATGCTGCGACAAACCCTTTTGTGCTTGCTTTTCGTAAAAACAAGGATATTTCTATGTTTTTGGATGAGAGGGAGAAATTAGTGAAAGCAACTGAAGCAATAACAAAGACTTCAGAAAAAATAGAAGAAAAAGTAAACCAAAGCAAAACCGGGTCTGATGAAGTGCAGGAGCAGCAGGCCCAACCAGCAAGCAGCTATGAGAGGATGGTCAGTGTCCCTTCTACTGTGGAAGAAACAATTGAAGAAGATGAAGCTTCTTCAAAGGAGGCAGATGTGGGAGCCACTGCGTTAGATGATGCCTCAACCAATATTGCAGACAATGAGGAGGACCCTGCCTCTAGCTCAACACAAAGTATTGACAGTGCTGCCCAAACCATAGATAAAGAAGCAGAGTTGAGTGCAGAAATTATAGCTCCAGAAGAAAATATGTCTACTTCCAGTGAGATAACTGAAGAGGCTTCCCCAACAGATGGTTTGGAAAGTGATGAAAAATCTGATTCGCTTGGTGAAATAAATGATGAAGCTTCTTCAGTGGGGGTGGATTTGGTAGCCAGCACATTAGATGTTACGTCAACCAATGTTGCAGATGATGAAAAGAACCTGCAAAGCACTATCTCTAGCTCAATGCCAACTCTGGATGGTGCCGTTCAAACCATAGAGAAAGAACTGCTTTCAGCTCCTGAAGGGAGTGTATCTACTTTCAGTGAGATAACTGAAGAGGCTTCCCAAACAGATGGATTGAAAAGTGATGAAAAATCTGATTCGCTTGGTGAAATAAATGATGAAGCTTCTTCAACGGAGGTGGATGTGGTAGCCAGAACATTAGATCATACATCAACTGATGTTTCGGATGATGAAAAGAACCTGCAAAGCACTATCCCTGGCTCAACACCAACTCTGGATGACACCATTCAAACCATAGAGAAAGAAGCAGAGGTGACTTCTGAAATTTCAGCTCCTGAAGGGAGTGTATCTACTGCAAATCAGATAATTGAGCAGGCAATTACAACAGATGGACTAGAAATTGAAGGAAAATCCGAGTCATCTGATGAAATATCTGATCAAATCTTGTCTTCAGAAATTCCAGCCGCAGTAGACATTATAAAGGGTCAAGCTGATGTTGCAGTAGTGAATCATGAACTCCAGATACAAGCACCTAGTGCGGAGAATGAACTTCCTTCTGGTGCACCAACTGAAGATAATGAGGTTGGACCCAACCCTGATAAAAATGGAAGTATAACCAGCTCAGGTTTACAACCAGATGCTCCTACCCAGGAAACTAAAGGTTTGTGCCCTCCCCAGCTCTCTCTGTTTTTTGTGTCTCTTCTATTCTGTGTAGTTTCTGTAATAACTCCTTGTCTGAGGTGGTCACTTGAAACCAAACATTATTAATTCCTGTACAATAATGTATCAGTTAATATATTTAACAGTAAAAGATAATTTGTAAGATATATTATAGGAAGGTTCATCCAGTGAACATGTAATTGTTGAGACACCTCTCCTATTATAATCTTTGCCGTGGTTCATGTTGCAAATTTTTTTTTCTATGCAATCTTTTTGTTGGGTTTGATGGTAATGATGGATTGGTAAGTACTGTCTATGGATTTAGGTCCTTTGATTTTGCATTTCTCAAGATGTTTTTGTTTCACTTTGGTGGGTATAAGTTTGAATTGTCAATTCTATGTACAGACGGAGAGGAAAATGATGAAAGTTCTGATCCATCTGGAAAATTAGCTGATGATCAAGATATCTCTTCAGGAAGTCAAGCAATCAAAGAAGTTGTAGAGAGCCCTGTTGACAGTACCAATGATGCCATGCAGAATCAAAAACCTGCTGCAGAGAGTGAAATTCCTTCTGCCTCACAAGTTGAAGATGACAATGTGGAAGCTGCCCCTGAGAAAAATGGCAGCATGACTAATTCAAATGGACACAATGGCAGTTCTTCCCCCAAGGAAAGCATAACTAAAGGTTGTTATTCTCTCCATTTTGCCTGTTCCTTTTCCTAGCTTTAATGCCTCTCACAATTTTTTTTTGTCAAACCCAAAGTAAACAAGTTAAAAATTATAACTTGAAGACAAACCTAAATAACATTCGTTTGATACATTAGTTCGTTAGCATGGAAAGGGTTGGGATTGTCCAATGGTTCTGAAGCATGACCGTGTGATAGAGGAAGAAACACTTGGTGTGATGATGTAGGTAGTGTAAATATGTATATAGATAATAAAATTTTCATGTACATGCATTAATATATGTTAATGTATGTAAAATATAGAATCTAATCATATGAGGATGGACCAAGAACTATCTTTTTTTCTACTCTTTTTTATTTTATTGCAATATTTATTGTACATCATAGTTTGTTATCTGATACCAAGACATTTGCCAATTCATAAAAGGATATTATAAAGTATAAACCAAGAATAAGAATGGGCCAACTCTTCAATAGATGCTCTTTTGGCTATTAAAAACTTTAGGCCTTGGCAAATTAAGGAAGGATGTCATCAATAAGAATTCAACTGTGTTTAGTAGCAATCTTCTACTGGTTAGTTGTCTCCTCTTTTAACATCTATTTATATTTGGATTGTAGCTGCTATTTCACCAGCTCTTGTGAAGCAGCTGCGTGAAGAAACAGGAGCTGGAATGATGGATTGCAAGAAAGCTCTCTCAGAGACTGGAGGGGACATTGTTAAAGCTCAGGAATTCCTTAGAAAGAAAGGCTTAGCAAGTGCAGAAAAGAAAGCCAGCAGAGCCACTGCTGAAGGAAGGATAGGTTCCTACATTCATGATAGCAGGATTGGTGTCTTGGTAGAGGTAAACTGTGAGACAGATTTTGTTTCTCGCGGTGACATTTTTAAGGAGCTGGTAGATGATCTAGCCATGCAAGTGGCTGCATGCCCTCAAGTACAGTATCTTGTTACAGAAGATGTTCCAAAAGAAATTGTGAACAAGGAAAGAGAGATTGAGATGCAGAAGGAAGATCTATTGTCAAAGCCAGAGCAAATCAGATCAAAGATTGTTGAAGGGCGAATCAGGAAGAGGCTCGAGGAACTGGCATTGCTTGAGCAGCCATACATCAAGAATGATAAGATGGTGGTAAAGGACTGGGTGAAGCAGACCATTGCAACCATTGGAGAAAATATAAAAGTGACAAGGTTTGTGCGGTACAATCTTGGAGAGGGCTTGGAAAAAAAAAGCCAGGATTTTGCTGCTGAGGTGGCAGCCCAAACTGCAGCAAAAGCAGAGCCCAAAGCAGAAAAAGAGCAGCCTGCTCCAGTGGAAGCCAAGGAAACTGTTCAAAAGTAAGTGACTGCTTTCTTTGCATTCTAACTTGCTATTGTGTATGAGTGTTTTAAAGCTGGGAAATGAGATTAGATGAAATAACAATATTATGATTTTCTTTTCTCTTTTTGAGAAAAAACATTCCATAGTGCAAAGAACTTGATGGTTTTTGAAAAGTAGATTGGCATCAATTTGGCATTATTTAAAATAAAATAAAAATACAAATAAATTCTAGCGTGTTGGCTCTTACCAAATATTTTTTCCTCCTCTCTCATGCACCTTGATATTATGAATCTAATATAAGATGCATCATAAATCAAGTCAAGTGTCTTATAACTCAGTGGCATTGCTTGGTCTCCTTTATGAGGAGAACCAAGGTTCAAATCCTCCTCCCCCCACGTGATGTAACAATTGAATTATAAAATAAAATAAAATAATTTCAAATTCCTATATGTATGTTTCGTAAACTGAATGCTGTTGATGGTTCTTCTTGGAGAATAACTCATTAGCTCTTTATGTGAGCCAGAAAATGTGAAAAATTATCTGGAGTGGGGATGATGGACCTACCAAATATCTTTTCTTTTCCTTTTCCCTCTTTTTTTTTTTTTTTTTTTTTTTTTCCACAAAGTTCTGAAAAGAGGCCAACATTTTCTTCTATCTTACTAATGTTGTATTTTTTTCAACTCTTATTGTAGGCAACCAACAGTAACAGTCTCTGCCGCATTGGTCAAACAACTACGGGAAGAAACTGGAGCAGGGATGATGGACTGCAAGAAAGCTCTTTCTGAAACTGGAGGGGATCTTGAGAAGGCACAGGAATACCTTAGAAAGAAGGGTCTTTCAGCTGCTGACAAGAAATCTAGCAGGCTTGCAGCTGAAGGCAGAATAGGGTCCTACATTCATGATGCCCGCATAGGAGTTCTTATTGAAGTGAACAGCGAGACTGACTTTGTTGGTAGAAGTGAAAAATTCAAGGAGTTGGTTGATGATTTGGCAATGCAAATTGTGGCCTGCCCACAAGTGCAGTTCGTATCCATTGAAGATATTCCTAAGAGTATTGTGAACAAGGAAAAAGAGCTTGAAATGCAAAGAGAGGACCTCCTATCAAAACCCGAGAACATTAGAGAGAAAATTGTTGAGGGGAGGATCTCAAAGAGGCTTGGGGAGCTTGCTCTTCTTGAGCAGCCTTTCATTAAGAATGATGGTATTTTGGTGAAGGACTTGGTGAAACAAACTGTAGCTGAAATTGGGGAGAACATAAAAGTTAGGAGGTTTGTTCAGTTCACTCTCGGGGAAAAAGTTGAAGAAAATGCAAAAGCAGCAACTGAAGCATGAGAAGAATAAAAACACATCAATTTCAGCACAACCACATGTGGGAAGCCCGTGGAACATGGTGCGTTAGCAAGCACAAATATATCGAGGCTAAGTAAGACTAATTTTAGATGAGAGTTGTCTGATTCTTTTTGTTATGATTAATGTTGCATACGCAGATGGCACCTATGTATGTGTTATATGATCACGAAAGCTACTTTCGGCATCTATATTTTGAGATGAAAAGAGGAGCATCTCTTAATTTGTTCTTTGCAGTATGAAAGTTGGATATACAATTCTGTGGAGGCATTTTTGAATTACTACATATATAAGATCAAGGCATGGCAAAATACCTTTTTATTACTATTTTTTCTTGTTGAGTAAATCATTATGTTCATCCTAAAAGGGAATGTATAGATTTTTAAAGCATTATTTTTTTCAAGGCCGCACTTTAACAAAAACAAAATAAGCTCATCCAAACACACACTAAACACAAAAAGATAATTCATGACCTAACCGATCTTCTTTGCACCCATGAGGACAGAGATGTTATTGGACCCAAGCTTGATAACTTGATACAAGTTGCCATTACTTTTTTTTTTTTTTTTTAAATAAATTTTTTGGTTGCATAAGTTTAGTATTCTGATCTAGTAAGAGCTGTAGATCACGTTGGCCCATGCTCTAAGAATTTTTATGATACCTCCCCCCCACCCCCCAAACCCTATAAAGAAAAAATCTGGTTCTGCAGTTAAAAAGTTTTGCCTGAAGGTTCTTTTTGGGTAAAATGATGGTTACTTCTAACACTGAATTTGTTCTATGATGGTGCTTTTTTCCACTAAAAATACGAGTCATCTTCATCCTTATATGTTCACTAGTATTGAATTTTATATGGGTTTCAAAATGAGAGTGGATTCCGTAAAATTCATGCGTTTTTGTGACATCACATTACTACTATTCTGTGCCCATTACGTTTGTGCACGAATGACATTACCTGGCATCCAAGGTATAACCATGGACATACAGGACATCAAGCGGTGGCTATTCACAGGACCTGACATTAATTTCTTTGGCAGAAACTTGTTTCATTTGCGCACCAAAAATCACAATGCAAGTTTTTCAACAACTGAAATTAAGGCCTTGACTGAAGCACATTGATAGTTTGGGTAAACTTGTTCCTCAAGATGTCAAAATCAGTAGCTAGAAGTGAGTATAGGCTGTCGTGGGCAGCCAACTCCAATGGGAATTTTGATCTAAATAGTGCGTATAAATTGGCAACTTCAGGAAGTGTCAACCATGAGTTTGAAGGGGATTGGATTTGGAAAATTAAAATCCTTCCAAGAATCCAATTCTTTGTTTGGAAATGTTTTCACAATAGTATTGGTGTAAAAGGTTGCCTAGCTTCAAGAGGAGTCAGTTCTGACCCTTATTGCCCTCAGTGCAGAGACGAACCAGAAACTATTATCCACTTGTTGCCGGATTGCGGGGATAGCAAAGAAATTTGGAAGCAGTTAGGCATCTCCGAGATGGACAGGAACTTTTTTACATGTGATCTTCATACATGGCTGACCATGAATGCTAGGAAAGAGCAACTTAATTGTCACAGCAAACCCCCCTGGAATATTGTGTTCCTTTTTGCCATTTGGATGCTATGGAAGCAAAGGAATAGTGTAATTTTTCAGAATAGAGATCCGAACCCAAATTTGGCTGCTCATATTATCAGTCAAGCAAGTGATTTTTACTGGTGTGCTGCAGAGTGGAAGAAAGCCAACAGTTTCATTATGAAGAATATTAGGTGGGAGAGGCCAAGTAGTGGTTGGAGGAAGCTAAACACGGATGGCTCCTCTTTAGTCAACCCGGGACTAGCTGGTGGAGGTGTGATTAGAGAAGAGTCTGGTAATTGGGTGGTAGGCTTTTCAAGAAAGATTGGTGTTACTTCGAGTTTTGATGCGGAGTTACGGGCGTTAAGGGATGGCCTAACCATCTGTGTGAACAAGAACTTCCAATCTGTTGAAGTAGAGTTGGATGCAAAAGCTATAATAGATGTCCTCAAAAATCCCAATCAGACAAATCTCATCCTTTCTCCCCTTCTGGATGACTGCAAGCAGTTAGCAGCTCAGATTCCACACATTCGTTTCAGCCACTGCTACCGTGAAACTAATAGATGTGCTGACTACCTTGCCAGAAAAGGTGTGAAACAAAATGAAGACTTCTAGTTACTCCCTGCTCTTAACCATGACCTGTCTGGGTTGTATGTAAGTAGGCGTTGTCCTACTGATCTGTTGCTTGTGTAGTTTCTTTGTTTTTTAATCTCATTTACCCACAAAAAAAAAAAAGTAGTCTGTCTCATTTAAAGTAAAACAAGTCCATATAAGAAGTAGAAAAATATGAAAACCGAGTGTAAACCTGAGTATAGAAGTACATTTCAACAATTTTAATACAGCTCTCATAAAATTAAGAACTGAGTAGGGGTATAAAATTAAAAATAGGAAGGAAAAAAACGCCTCAACATTTTCTCTTCAATTGTTACAGGATACATCTATGTAAAGAACTCCAATAAAATTAGAAAGGCACATTCCTATACCTATTTTAATATTTATATTCTTTTCCTATGATTTAATCATGCACATATTGATGTGACGCTAGTCCCCCTTTCCTTGATTAACTTTGGGCACAAATCGCCAGAGGTCCACAGCAATGTCCACCTCCTTTTTCTTATGAAATTTGTATAGCTGTGGTACATCAAATCGAAGCTGACAAAAAGAAAACATAACATGAATAGCTGAATAGCATGTCCACAACCAAATCATTTGTACTCATCAAACCATTTCATTAAACAGCATAAAATAAAGGAATGACTTGTGAGCAATATTGAATGGTTTGGCCGAAGATAAAGTCATATGCAATTGGCAACATCTTAATGGAAATATCAGGGTATTACTGAACAAAGCCATCTTCACCGACCTCACATAAAACCTCAGCACTACTAGCATTGAAGTCCCGCAAGGCGGCCCTTTTGATATGCTGCAATGACAAAAGAAAAATGATGGCATAAAATAACGAGATCCACATCATATGGACCAAAATCAATTCATAGAATAATTTTAGGCATTTACTAAATAGTTTCTTGAGGTGTTTCAGAACCTATTTGTTTAGCATGAGGCTCAACTTAAGTAGTTCTGTCCAGAACAACAACCAAAAAGTAGTTCTGCCAAGCCGTCAGAGGTAAAAACATAAATTTAAAGAAACAAAATGTGGCAATAATTCACCATACTGACCATCTTTCATTTATACAATAAAGATTACACATGCTAGCATCTTGAAATGCTCTCAGATTCCGCTATGTATCTAATACAGGAAATGCTTGTCTTGTAGTACAATGATTAACCGAATCTTTAGATAACTATCTTTAATCTTTCTTTTTCTTCTTTTTTTTGGCTGAATAACTATCTTCAATCAAATAATTAATGTGATGCATAAGACATGAATAAAGCGCAATCAACATGCCATGTTATAAAGTGAAATTAAGTTTTAATTCTAATAGCTGGATATCAAAGGTAATTACTTACATCTCTTGTTGAGGTCTTATGCAAGGAATAAACTGCTTGAGAAGCAATCTGATAGTAAAAGCAAAATATAGAACACATATTAGAAAAAAGTATTGCTCAGATGCATTTGAAACATCCAAATAATGAGATCATTCCCATTACCTTCAAAGCCACAGAGAGGAATTCCATGTCAGCACCCTTCTTCCGGGTTCCAAATGGAGGATTCATTACAACAGTATCAACAGTTTGACCTATATAAGTGATCAAGAAAATACAAGGAACAAAAAAGTCAAGAAAAATTAGTCACAAAGTCAATGGCACACATCTAGTGAAAATGTAATATTAAAATCCAAGTTAAAATATTATCTATTATCACAGGCTCAGATGTTATCTACTAGTGTTTAAGTCACCTACCCCACTATTTTGTCAACTTTTTTAATTACATAAATCCCACCACCCCACCCCTTTGTAATCCCAGAGAGAGGGAAAGATTTACACTGTCCTGTGCATCAAATAAATAACTTCCAGAAACTAGCAATACAGGAAATCATCAGAGAAACAGTTGGAAATTCAAGTCCCTGCCATCCATGCTTCTGTGAACAAAAAAACCATTCTCCACACATCTCCGTCCTTTCATCATCTTTATAAATACAACCAATGCAAGATGAAACCTATCATGGACTTTCTGCTAAAAGTTTATATGCTATTTCCCAAAATTAGTCCAGCAGTGTTTCTTGAGATAGAATATTATAGTAAAGTGACTACATACATTTTATTCTACTTGAAATTACAAAATCCTATATTTCCAAAGAAACCCTTTTTGGAGTAACAGCAATATTACACAAACGCACTGTAGCTGGTCAAAAACCAATTTGTTGCAAACTTATTAATAATAAATAACAAATAACCAATTTGTTGCAAACTTACAAGATTTCAAATTATGGAGCCTGGTTGTTACCAGCAAGAGTGAATACTAAAATAAATTTGCACAAAAAGAGAAAGAATATATTCTATTCTGTAATCCTAAATGTCAACAATATACTTGGATTCCTGGAATTCTAGGGAATTATAAGTTCTAACCACCTCATTGAGCCCTGAATTTTTAATAAAAGAGTCAATTACAATATTCTGCTTCAACAAGACAGACACAAAGGGGTGGCCAGTTTGGGTTCAAAAATTGTTACCTCTCCATCCTAAGTTATTGACATCGCACTGTATTAAATTTATATCCAACTGCAGGTTCAAGACATTAAGAAAGCAACAATACATTAGTTGAATCAACACTAATACAAAATTATCTAATTATTGAATTCATAATCATCAACAATGAACAACCACTTACAAGAAAAATTAGGGACATATGTTGTATGTATGTATGTGTGTGTGTGTGCGATATATATATATATAGATAGATAGATAGATAGATATATATATATATATATATATATATATATAGAGAGAGAGAGAGAGAGAGAGAGAGATTTACTTAAAAACATTTCCATCACGAAACTTATTTATGAACACCCCCCCCCCCCCCCCCCACAAAAAAAAAAAAAATCAATCAATCAATCAATCAATAATGAACAATAAAACAAAAACTATTGGGCTATTCCATTCATGCATCTCCTAATCTATGAAATAATAAACATTTCGAGATAATAAAACCTATAAACATTACAACCTAACAAATTCAAGAAAACGACCGTACCTCAAGATCCTCTGCATTTAGTGACGCGATTTCAAGAGATTGTGAATCGATGTCAATGCCAATAACATGTCTATTCAAAGTAAACAAAGTTAAGAGCAGTACAAATTAACACAAATGAGTAAACTATCATCCTTAAGTCCTAAAAATGTTTGCTTCGATTTTTAATAATGCAAATTCTTTTGCATACTTTCAAATTTGTTCAAGTTAAGGGGATTGTGAAGAAATAAGAAGAGGAAATAAATGCCAGATAGAGGCAGTAAGGAAATAGATAATGGACCGTGCATAACAAAATACATGGCCTAAGATACAATAGCAAGAGAAATAAATGGTAAAACGGATGACAAAGCCAAGTCTAAAGCCTCAGATGCACTCTTTAAATCTCAGCCAAAATTTAGCAATTAAAACAAATGAGAGAAAGCAGAAAGAAAAGAAGGGGAAAGATGGTTCTTACTCTGCACCCAAAAGAGCTGTGGCAGCACCTAATGTACCACAGCCACAACCAAAATCGGCCACTACCTTGCTGCTTATATCCCCAAATGAATTCTCTGCCTGATATATTTTTTAAACATGTTACTTAACTCCAAAAATAACATTAATGGAAGTAGTAAAAAAAAGACACGTCAATTAAGGAAGTAACAAAGAATGAGTTCAAATGGAATACAATGACGGAAAAGGATATGTGACCCTGACTAGTTTGTTCAGGATCCATACCCAACCTCAAAATTTTGGGACTAGGGCTTGGTTTTTGGTGGTGGTGTGGTTACTTATCCCAAAAATAATAATAATAATAAAATAAAAAATCATGTTAACCACCAAAAAGAAAATTTACAGTAACAAAGTGGAAGCATAATGTTAAATTCTACCACAATCATAGGAATTATAGCTCTTGGCATAACACCAAAAATTACAGGCCATGCCATTTGGTTCAAAATATTACCCCCATAACATTTCCACCTTCAAAAAAGCGACTTATAAGTGGCTTTATTTCAGGATTGAGATAAGCACAGAGAAATTCAAGCTACTACCACAAACAAATACTTAAAAGAAAAAAGCTACAATCTTCTCTTTTTTTCCCTAATTTGAAAGTTGGATGCAAGTTTTGTTTAAAGACAGTGAAGTAGCCAAAGTTGTTAATTTTACAAGCCCATAAGCAATTTCGACAAAGACCAAGATCGGCAAACAAACAAAAGGGATTGATACAACCAAAATTAGAATCAGATAAAGCTAATATAATTTTTTTTGACTTATAGAGATGTATAAGAGAAGTTGGACAAGAGAGGAATACAGTGAAGAGCATGCGAGAGGCAATGTGGGGTCCAGTTGGGTATTGTTCCAGCTCCACCTGCAGCATAGAGAATGATGAATCAGAAAGAGGTATGATTAAACACTCATGTCTGTCTGTTGGTATTTATTTGAGGGAGAGAGAGAGAGACCTTTGGGTTGGAGAACTGTTGAAGATCACCGAGGAGGCCTTCTAGTTGCTTCAGCTTCATCTTTGTGTGGGGAAAGATTCCTCGGACGAAACACTCGCATACACTGACACACACCACACTCGCATACACGCAAAGAGAGAGATTCTTCGGGTTCAAACTTTTTTTTTTTTTTAGCTCGTCGTTCATGCTTACATACAATACAAGATAATGAAGCTTGTCCTTTTTTTTCTTTTTCTTTTTTTTTTCTTTTTTCTTTCTTTTTGGAAAAAATCCAAAACTAAACTTCTAACTTTTAATTTATTTTTTTTTAGTCCTCTTACTTTCAGTTTTGTTATTTCAGCTGTTCAGATGGTCAAATTGGTTTTCGCAGTAGTCTTTCCAAGTTAGGCATATCAAAGAAAAAGAGAATTTGATTACTGACTATCTTTCTAGAAAATCATCAACCATTAATACCACAGTCATTCCTTCATCCTTGTGTGTATACCCTATCACAGATCTATCCTCATCCTCACATTCGTATTCCATAACTGATATGATAGAAAGACTTCCCTCAAATATAAAAGACCACATAAAAACCTTAACCCTTGAAACCAGATCCAAAAGAATCATCAGAGTCCTTTATGATTACCTTAAACAACATTACAACCATTTTCTAGCCATCTATCCTGACCCTGACCAGCCATGGAAAATACCTTTTGCTTTTTGGATATCCAATTGGACTGTTTTCCATTATCTTTACATGTGGTATCTGTTCAATGAGTATTACTTGTGCATTCATTTTGAACCAGGAAATTGGAACTTTTCAATTCCATTCTTTACTGTAAGTATTTCTTTAAACGTGGAATGGTAATGGAGCTCTGAGGTCTTGAATGCACCACTTTTGTATCCACAAATATTCCTTTTTCCATCAGTTTCTTCAATTCAAGCTATCTATACTTCTTAGCCTGCTTTAGTCTCTTTGGCAAGCCCCATTCCTATTGCCCAAGTTCACATTTTCCTTGACACATATTCTAAACCTACCCCTGTCATTTGCCCTTTTTGATACTAAAGCAGCAGCAACAATCATTCATCCCAAAATTTTACCTGAAGAATTCTAGTTACCTCATTACCAAATGTTCCATGCAGCAAATGGAGAAACATTCCCAATTACCAAAAAAAAAAAAAAAAAAAAAAGCAAACCCATACTCATCTGAATTTTCACAACCCTCACCATAAAACATCAGGTTCTTGGATCACCTCTCACTGGTAGAGACCTTCTTATAGGCTTTGATATCCTTTACCAAATACCTAACCTTAGATGGTAAGGACTTTCACATAAACAACATCTCCTTACTTGGACCCAAGTTCCTCACTTGTTCGTTGTTGATCCTTATGATTCCCTAAGACTCTAGATCATTAATGATTGTTGTGCAAATAGCCATTCTGAGTTCTTACAAAAAAATCCAAATACCTTGTGGATGAACCCCGACTTTTTCATACACCTTCCCTTTAAAAAGAATGAAGATGTCAATCCTACAAAAGCCAACCATAGAGGAATGAATCCAAAACATTTAGCTCATTTAGCTCTAGCCAAACAAGAGGTCTCCACACTCCTTACTGAAAGACTCATTGAACCCACTTCTTCCCCATGGGCTTGTGAAGCGTTTTATGTTAACAAGCATGCTGAGCAAATCCGAGGAAAACTCAGATTGGTAATCAACTACCAAGATCTCAATCATTTTCTAGCAGATGATATGTTTCATTTGCCAAACAAATGTGCTCTTTTCCAGCATCTTTCAAATGCAAAAGTATTTTCAAAGTTTGATCTTAAAGCAGGATTTTGGTAGTTAAGAATTCATTCGGAAGACAGATACAAAACAGCATTTTGCATCCCAGATCATCATTACCAATGGACGGTTATGCCCTTTGGACTAAAAAATGCTCCATCTCAGTTTCAAAAAGCAATGGTGACCTTGTTTCAACCTCTCTTGGCAAATGTATTGATCTATGTAGATAATATTCTTCTCTTCTCAAAAGATTGCAGATTCTCATGAAAAATTGCTCACTGAATTTTATAATTTAGTGAAATCTCAAGGAATTATGCTCTCAGAGAAAAAAATGGTCATTGGGCAAACATCAATAGAGTTTTTGGGGATGACTATTTCAGATGAAAAGTATACTCTACAGCCACATATTGCTACGTCTCTTAAAGAGTTTCCAAACAAGCTTTCTACTGCCAAACAGATACAACAGTTTCTTGGAATTGTTAATTATATGTCTGATTTCATACCAAAGATTTCCAAGTACAGAAACTGTCTAGCTCAACTCTTGAAGAAAAACCCCCCAGAATGGGATTCAATCCATACAAGAGCAGTTCAGCAATTGAAAAAATTGGAAGAAAAGCTTTCTCCATTGCAAATTCCAGGACCAGGCAAGCGTGTACTACAAACAGATGCCAGTGATGAATACTGGGCAGCAGCTCTTTTTGAAGAAACTGATGTAAAAAGGAATATTTGTGGATATAAAAGTGGTGCATTCAAGACTTCAGAGCTCCATTACCATTCCACGATTAAAGAAATACTTGCAGTAAAGAATGGAATTGAAAAGTTCCAATTTCATCTCCTTGGGCATAATTTCCTAGTTGAAATGGATATGTCTTCTTTTCCAAAAATGCCTTAGTTCAAAAGAAATATGCTCCCTCATCCTCAGCTGCTCAAATGGTCAAATTGGTTTTCACAGTGGTCTTTCCAAGTTAGGCATATCAAAGGAAAAGATAATTTGATTACTCACTATCTTTCTAGAAAATCCCCAACTATTAATACCACAGTCATTCCTTCACCCTTATGTGTATACCCTATCACAGATCTATCCTCATCCTCACATTCATATTCCATAACTGATATGATAGAAAGCCTTCCCTCAGATATAAAAGACCACATAAAAAGAAGCCAAATCCAAAAGAATCATCAGAGTCCTCCATGATTACCTTAAACAACATTACAACCATTTTCTAGCCATCTATCCTAACGCTGACCAGCCATGGAAAACACCTTTTGCCTTTTGGATATCCAATTGGACTGTTTTCCATTACCTTTACATGTGGTATCTGCTCAATGAGTATTACTTGTGCATTCATTTTCGAACCAGGATTTTACAAGCTCTTTTTCCCAAACAATAATAGATATTTTGAAAAATTCTGGTTTGAAATCCTTAAAAATGATGCTCATGATGGAGATTGGAAATAATATACCACTGAAGCTCATCCAAGATTTGGACATAGAATTACTACAGGATCCATGATTGTCAAGTTTAATTCAAAAAATGATGTTCAAGCAAAAAGAATTCTCCACTCACCAAAAGTCCACTAGCTCACTAATCTAAATAATTCTCTCCATGTGCATGTGGACCCCTCTTGGTCATATTGCCAGAAAGCACTCAAGTGGACAGAAACACTCAACATAGGAATTCAAAACCCGAATGACTCAGGACCAAGTACTCCAGAAGTCTATCACCAGCAATTGCCACATGTTGATGCTTGGGAACTACCAAATCCTTTGCTGGCTGCCCATCATTTCATAAACAGTGACCCTTATTATGACAATCATGACATAGATCTGGATATTGATGATGATTGGTTCCAAGGAAGAGGTGGATGGGACTAATTGTGCTCAACACTTAAAAAAAAAAAAAAAAAAAAAAAAGGACGAAGATTGCATCTTTATCTATTGGAACCATTCACTCCTCCGTATGGTAGCAACTTTTATCATTGCCCCTAGCTTTTATCAAGTTCAGCTTTTATCATTTCCAACAACTCCTACCAAAAGACATTATGATGCTTTTTCAAGCCCATCCATTCTACTATGTTGTCGGCAAAATAATTGCTTGTAAAATATGTTGAATTGTAGTTTGAGTTCCGAGTGCTATAAATAGAAGATCAGTGTATGAAGGAGGGATATAGAGCCTTAGAGTTTCAGAACTCCCTTCCTTCCTCCTTATGTAAAACTCCCATGTCATATGTAACAACTCTTTTCAATCTAATAATATCAGTAAGTTTGTTGTATATAGTATCCTATTCTATTCCATATCTTCTAGTAATATTGTATGTATTGTTAGCTCTCTACATTCTCAACCAACTTCCATAATAATCTTCTTACACCCCCTTTGAATCTTTGTGTCTTCCTCTATATTTTGTGTCTTTCTATGTTCCTCTATATTTGGTATCAGAGCCATGTCACGTTTTCATGTCCTTTGATTAGTATACTTTGATTATTATCTTGATTAGTATGCTCTGTGATTTATAGTTGCCACAATAAGTGGATCCTCTGTATCAATCACATCAGAACACTAGACTATATAATCAAGTAGAACACTAAGGAGTATGTTTTTAAGTGAACCAAAGAAGCTAGTTTTCCAAAGTCACCTTGTGGGCGTTTTAGCCAAAAGTTGGTAGTGTGGTCTTATTTGGTGTGTGGAAAACAACTCTTTCAATTGAAAACTATTATGGCTACTACATCTTCTACAGTGAGTGATACCTCTAAATTCCCTTTTGATCCTTCCCTTCATAAATCCACAGCAAATAGACTAGAATATTTATATGAAATCTCCCATGTACCAGAAGATAGTAAAATCCCTATTACTGATTTCCCTATTGTAAATCCCTACACTATATTTAATAAACCCCAATTCTCTTTCAAAAAAACCATAAAAAAAATAATATATATATATATATATGGTCCTTCTCATCCTTCTACTGTAAAGAATATGTTAAAGCCTCTAAGTTTGACCAGTTCAATAATCCAGCCAATGATGGTGAAAACTTCATTACTCTTTCCCTTCCTAGGGAATTTGTTAGCTCATGGCAAAAGCAAAGGTATACTCATCTCCACTTTGGTGCTGTAAGGTTGGCATTAACTTTCCATGGAAGAAAGGGACTCCTTGCAGTCTCTAGAATGGTACTTCTTAACTCTAGCTTTTTGGAGTATCAACATGCAGTCATAGGAACTATCCAGACAACTTTGAATGCTAGAACTGTTTTTGTCACATTATTCTCAAATTTCAATATGCCTTTAAAAGATCCCCATCTTTGTGATGCTCTCAAAGTTCAAGTTCAGATTACTGGAGCATCTCAAGTACAAGATACTTATGCAACTACAGTCCATTATCAGCTTGCTTATAGGCTCCAAAATCATGCCTTTGACATAGCAGTCCCAGAAATAGCTCAAACTAATGATGTATTGCTTATTCAAGTTGATCCGGGATTAACTCCGATGTGTACATTTGTCCCTAGATAGCATACAAGGGACCAGATGACTTCCCTTTTCCCAAATTCATGGATCACGAAGTACGAGTCACTTCATCAAGTAATTCAGCCGATCCAGTCCAATAATCCTTTATTTATCAGGAAAGAAAATGGAGAAGTAGAGACAAGATTCCTGAAAGCTCCACCAGAAAAGAAGGATATAACAGTCTTTCCAACCTAGATGGCAATGTTGTAGCCCGTACCATATGTTGCTGAAAAAGGTCTTGTAATTAAAGCATTCTGTGAAGATGGAAAACGTTGTTATGAAGGAAAATCATCCTTTGGCCATATATGGTGGGATATTTGTGATTGTGATGAATGCAAAGAAGAATCAATTGATGATGATGATCAATCGAGAAGAAGAAAGAAAAAATCTCTCCAGCAAAGCTTGAAAGAAAGATATGAAGCTGGTGATCCTGTAGTAGATCTCTTGGGAGAACCTTCTGGAAAATTTGACTATTATGTCTTTTATCCCAGAACCAAAAAACAGAAACCCCAGTCTTCTCCTCCTCCATGCAAAGAACCCAAGCCTAAACAAGATCCTAACCATGAGCCCAATCCTCCACTGATTCCATATTACTAGAATATCCTCCCTCAATTATATAAATATCATCCTCCTCCTTTCACACAAACCCAAACACAAAACCCTTTACCTTGCTACACTATTAACAGACCTTCATCTTCTTATGATCAAGATTTTCCTCCACTAGAAAACTTTGACCACCCCCAGGCCAACACAAGACATGTTTGGAAGATCAAAACTTCTGTTGGAACTAATTCAGATGGAACCCAAAAACAAGTTTCGTTAGTAAAGGCAGCTTTAAATTTGCAAGCAGAGAATGATGTGGCCCAAAACCAAGCTCTTTTAAAGATTCTTGACAACCAGCAAAAATTGGCAGAAGTAGTCACACAGACCTTTTCATCTTCTGAATCTCTTACCAATGATTTGAAGAAGAAAATCAAGAAAGTAGAACAAGAGATTTCAACAATTGCATCCACAGTCAAAGATATGTTACCCTTTTAGGACAAAAAGAAAAAGAAAGAAAACATAACTCCAGTTTATAAAGAAATCCCAGAAGACAGAAACACTGGGTTTGTCCAATGTTTGTCTATACCCCCCACCAATCTAGACAGACGTTGTACAAAGATTTGTCTATACCCTTATCCTCTCCATTCTTGTCCAATTCCACAAGTCAAAACTTTCAACCCTTAACCACAATACACCCTGATCATAACCCTCTCAAGAGCAATGGAATCTTTCTAGCCATAACATATCCAATCCAAACCCAAACAAAGACTCAAAGCCAATCACAGAATAAACCCTCCCCTGATAAATACCCATTATCCCAACACTCAGATCCAATTGTTGGTGCATCCTCCAAACCCCCAGATATGAACATGTTGACCATAGATCCTGATCCTCCAAACCCAATTTCATCTTTCCTAAAAGCCATCACTCTAGAAGACTCAAATAACCCGCCGGTACTCCCAATCATTATTGATACTGATTTGGATCTTTCTGATCTTGGTCTTGAAGGAATATTTATGTATCAACAAGATAATCAACCAACAGTAGAAGAAGATGATGTTCTTCATCCTCCACCTCCACCACCTATTTTTCCACCTCCACCTTTTTCTCCAGACAACTAGACTCGTCTCACCTATTCATCAATGATAGATTCGAAGCATTTATTCACTATTGATGATGCTCCTCCTTCTAAGTGGCATGAAAAGTTTTTTGACATGTACTCATGGTGTACTGCTGAACTCCATGTTCCAAATTCCACAGTTGCCCAAGTAATTGCTAAATTTGTTGCAAGGCTTACAGGAAGACTAAGAGAATGGTGGATTTCCTTAGGAAAATTTCGACTAAGGCATGCAGCCCAGTCTCAAACATTGGAAGGTTTCTTTACAATTATTCATAATGAATTCCTTGGGGCACCAACACACTACACAAAAGTTGCACGAGAAGAATTTCTTGCCACGAAATGCTATTCATTTGAAAGGAGAGATTTAGAAAGACACTTTGATCGGATGTCAAGGCGATTTTATACCATTAATGGCATGGATGATGTGAATATCAAGTGGACTTTTCTTAATTCTCTCATAGAACCATTGGGAGACGAAACCCTTCGCATGATGAATATCCAAAGAATAACTTTGAATCAAGCCTCATTGGGAGAAATTTATTAGCATATGCTTATTGCCTTGGAAAAGCTTTGCAATCAAAGGAAAATCCTTTCAAAAATGGAGAAGATTCACAATAAACTTAAGGACAACTGCAAGAGGAAAGATTTATAGATAAAATGTCATGAAAAAAGCTGTGATTGTTCAATAAAAAAGAGAAGCCACTTCAAGAAGTATTCTTTAAAGAAGAGATACCAGGAAGAACCAAAGAAAAGTGATAGTTCAAAAACGTGTAAAAAAACACCTTTGAACGTTTAGACCCCCAACGTACAACTTAACCAATTCAAGCAATATGTCAAACAACAAGTGTGCGGAAACTTAACATATGCTATAATATGAAATTGGTTAAAAACTATCTAAGCCATAACAAAATAAAATCCACAGCAGATAATAAAAGGCAAAGATAGAGAGGAAGGAAGATGCAAACACAAAGACAACACGCGATGTGTTATCGAAGAGGAAACCGAAGCCCTCGGCGTAAAACCTCTCCGCCGCCCTCCAAGCGGTCAATAATCCACTAGAAAATGTAGTTGGGATACAAGGACAGCAATAGACCCTCCAAGCCTAATCTACCCAGTGCACCTAAGCCCTCCAAGCTTCTTGCTCCAACGAGGTTGCGCCGAACCTTTTTCTTTTCTAGCTTCCCGGATTCCGCTACTAGACCATAGCATCAACCAATGAAGATTGGTTCCTTCCTAACTGCTTCCCAGAAATCCAAACAACTGTCTCACAGTGATGATGATGGTGAGAACCAGGTCTGGTATAATGCCTCTCAAGGATTTGACAATGGAGAGGAAGAGAGTTGGGGAATTTGGAGAGACTCTAAGGTATAGATTGTGGGTGAATCAATCTTGTTTTTCTTTAGGGTTTCTCTCTCAAAATTCTCTCTGGAAGCTCTCTTTCAATCGTGGGTAAAAGGGGTATTTATACTGGAGTGGGAGAGGAATGTGAAACGTCAGGTTTTACAAAACAGGGGTGGCTCGCGGCTTGACCTCGCGGCTTGACTAAGTCGCGAGATCCAGTCGCGAGATAACCGTATGGCCAGTTGTCCTGTTTTGTCCTGTAGTGCTCCAGCTGGCATGACTGTTCACCTTCCAGCATGCTTGGCACGTGTGCTGCGTCTGGCGGCTTGCAGCCGCGAGTCACCCGCGAGTCCCAGCCGCGAGTCTCTGTTTTCTTGCACACTCTTGAGCAAACTTCACTCTATCTCACTCACTACCCTTACATCAAACCCACCTAAATACAGGGTTACTAAATGCTGAATTACAAGCAAATTTGGCACGGAATAAAGCCAATTAGGTGGTTGAATAAATTCAACCTTACAAAAAGGTTTTTTAGAAAGAAGAAATGGAGATTCCTCAAGAAAAAATAGTTTAGAGGAAAGACTTCCAAAGTCTACTTTGTATGCACTCTACAGCCACATATTGCTACATCTCTTAAAGAGTTTCAAATAATTTATAAAAAAAAAAAAAAAACTTTTATTAAAAAAAAAAAAACATTTAGGGAAAAAGAAGAACTGGTCAATGGTTTGAGAGAGAGAGAGAGAGACCGAGTCCATTTGAGAGAGAGAGACTGAGTCGAATTGGGAGAGAGAGAGAGAGAGAGTGAGAGAGAGAGAGAGAGAGACTGAATCGGTTTGAGAAAGAGATCGAGTATGCGAGAGAGAGCGAGATTAAGGTGATGGAGTTCTGATATTAAGACCAAGTTGTAGAAGAAAGAATAAGAAAATAGATGGGGTGTTCATTTTCTGGGCTGAATGCGCTATACGACGTCATTAATGGAGGAGGGGATGTGTGGATCAATGACAACCGGTTTAGGGTCGTGAGGCAACTCAGCGAGGGTGGGTTCTCCTACATTTTCTTGGTCAAGGAGGTGCTCGCTAACTCTACTTCTACCTCTGGTGCAGGGTCTGGTTTGGTTAAGAAAGTCAAGGACCCTTCTCATCTCACTAGTTTGATCCCTCTCTTCTTTAACCCTATTTCAATTTTTTCTAGGATTTTTGTGATCTGGGTCATTTTGGTGTCAATCTGAAATTGTTGTATTTTTTATTTATAAGCTCAGAAATGGTTTTGTTTTGGGATTTTGTGATCTGGGTCATCTGGTTTTGAATCTAAATTCCACTAGTTTAAATATCTGAGCTTGAAAGTGATTGAATTTGATAATTTGGGCAAATCTTAGTTTTCAAAATGGTGGCTTTATTGGTGTTTTTGTATTGTGATCTGATACTATGATATGGGAATTCTATTGGAACTATGATTTGGGGAATTTGTTTTCCCCAAATTCTTTTTCCCTAAATGTTTTTTTGTTTTTTGTTTTTTAATAACAGCTTTTTTTTTTAATTTTCTTTTAATTACAAAATTTATTACCAATCGTTTTGGCTCACTTAACAGCAGTAGGTAACTGAGGTCTAACAGAGTACCGAATTGACAACAATTGAAAGTTAGAGGACTGAAATGACAAAATTGAAAGTTAGAGGACTAAAATGAAAATTGCTAAAAGTTAGAGGGTTAGTTTTGGATTTTTGACTTTTTTTTTCCTATTAACCCACAATGACAGTATTATCCTTTATTTCTTTGATAATTGAAAAAAATCACTTGGCTTTTCTATTTTTCCTTATTAACCCTCAATTTATTAGGTATGAATCAAGTGTCAAGATTGGCTCAAGGGGCCTCCTCTTATTTAAAATTAGCTTGTAACCCCATGCATATGCATGGATATACTTAAAAGATAAACATTAAAATGCATATTATAATTCTTACATATATAATTTAAATATTATTAATAGTCATTCTTATATTTTTTTTAAACTCTTTAAAAAGTCTTGTAAGAATGTTATTAGATATAAAATGTAAATTGTCCATTTTTAAAATATTTTTATGTTCATTAATTCTAGACTCTTTGGTTTTTGTACACAATAACTCACTTGAATGGAGATTTATGATATGGTTCCACATTTGATTCCAAAATTAAGAAATAAACCTGCTCTAAAAATAATAATTTAGTACATATAACGCAAAATTAGACTTCAATTGTAGAATCTAATTGGATTTTCTCTAAACTTTATCTATTAATATATATATATATATATATAGATAGATAGATAGATGACTTATAAATTTAAATTGTTTTTAGTTATACAGAAAAAAGGCTCATAAATATAAAATCATTCAAATTCTCTCTTCCTCTAATTTTATATATAGTGTTAGATATATGATTATGTTTTTTATGATTTATTTATATTAGACTTCTCATTTTCTATACTAAATTAACTCATTTGGCACAAAAATTTAAAAAATTTTATTAGATGTGACATATATATATATATATATATATATATATATATATATAGATGACTTATAAACTTGAATTGTTTTTAGTTCTATAAAAAAAAAAAGGCTCATAAATATAAAATCATCCAAAAATTATGTTTTTTATGGTTTACTTATATTGAACTCCTCGTTTTTTACACTAAATTAACTTATTTGGCACAAAAATTAAAAAACTTAGATTATATGAAACACATGTCGCAAAATCAAACTCTAATTGAAATCCAATTTTTACATTGAATTAACTCACTTGACACAAAAATTTAAAAACTTAGATTAAATGGGACACGTGGCGCAAAATTAGACTCTAATTGAATTTCAATTTGAAATCTAATTGGATTTTCTCTTATAGCTTTACCTATTATTATATATATAGACTAATGTGTAGTTTCGTGCATATGCACAAGTACAATTAAAAATAATCACAATTATACTATTCAAATTATACATTTTATTAAAAAATGTTCAAATTATACATATCATTAACCTACACTCTTCTTAAACCATACATTTCTAAAATATGTAATAGTTTCTCATTATATATATATATATATATATATATATATATATATATATATATATATATATACACACACACACATACACACACGATATAGAATTTAATTGGATTTAGACTCTTCGATTTTTGCACACAATAATTCACTTGCCACAAAAATTAAAAAATTAAAAAATAGATAGACACGTGGCAGAAAATTAGACTTCAATTGAAATCCAATTTATAATCTAATTGGATTTGAACTCTTCGATTTTTATACTCAAGAATTCACTTGACACAAAATTAAAAATTAAATAGGATATATGTCGTAAAATTAAGAATCCAATTAAAATCTAATTGGATTTTCTCAGAGCTTTGATTATTAATATATATATAGATAAAAAATAAAAAATCTCCCCAACCCTAAAAAGAAAATAAAATATATGAAATTTGTTTCCTATTACAATTTTCTATATCAATGCATATGCTTGATGTTTAGAAAAATTTTCTTCTCTTTTTAGCGCTCCATTATCAAACTTTCATGAAAAATTATTTAAAAATAACTCGAATTACTTCCCAAAAAATTATTTTGGTGAAATTACTCTTTTAAAAATGCTAATTTAATAATAAGTAAAGCCTATTAATGCTAAAATAAAGTTAATTAAGACTTAAAACTGCTAAAATGCAAAATGTAGTTCATTCTCTTGCTAGAAGGGCAATTACTTAGCCATATTTAACTATCTAGATGGAAGATGTACCACTAGACATTCTTCATATTGTTCAAGCTGATTTGACCTCCCCAAATTAATGAATTCATTGTCTTTCTTCTAT
Source organism: Quercus tomentella (assembly GCA_028535165.1). NCBI lineage: Eukaryota > Viridiplantae > Streptophyta > Magnoliopsida > Fagales > Fagaceae > Quercus > Quercus tomentella. Next base: position 42,826,223 of record JAPQVY010000155.1, read on the forward strand.
ATATTAATTAAAAATTAAAAAAAAAATGCTAAAATGAAGTTAATTTAGGTCCAATTAATGTTAATTGTGAGGAAACTTTGCACACTTTATATGCTAAACTATACTAGAAGCAAGAAAAACTTATACATGTAGGCTAGAAACAACAACCAAACCTTAGTCCCAAAATTTTGGGGCAACCATGGATCCACAACAGACTAATCAACGTCGGTCACAAGTACTCTTTTCTGCCATTTTAGTCTATCCAAAAGCATACTCTCATTGAGAACACCAAGAAGTGTCACTTGATGTAGAGGTAATTCACTTATAATCCCCCCCCCCCCCCCCCACCCCCACCCAAAAAAAAAAAAAAGTCTTCCTCAACCTTTTTCTTTTTCCAGGTTAAATTTAACCATGTGGTTGCATGGAACAGTGTTATCTTTCCCTAAGCGTAATTTAATTCAAACTTGTGATTTATTGGACAATGCAACCACATCATTGAATTTAATTGAGGAACCGCAATCATCTCATGCCTAAGTTTTGCCCTTACAATAACAATAATACTACTACAACAGCAATAAGAAACAATTGATGAGTATCAAAAAAATCCATTTGAATCATTGATCACAAACCTGATCAGAGGTATCATTTCGCTTGGCTTTATTGATAACAAGGTCTTCCCTTTTCATGCTCTCACCGTACTTCCTTCTGAACTGATCTTTGTTCATGTCAACCTCAAAGTCTGCAACCAAATAGCCCCGGTCCTTCAGTATTTGCATCATCGTTTTTCGGATCCTAAAAAGCCTATTTATTTCATCCTCCAATAGTGCCATCGCTTCACTGATAAATTTTCCAAAAAAAGAGCTTGTTAATTAGATAAGGTAAACTACATATTTGGTCCCTAACCTTTGCACCATATTTCACTTTAGTCCATAATTTTTCAATTGTGTCAATTTGGTATTGTGGATAATGTTAGCAAGCAATTACGAAATCAATTTAACCTATGTTTCAGAAATATATGATAGAATCATAGAAATTACTATACAAAAACCATTAGCCTAAAAAAGTTTTAGAACATGCGTGAGTGTGTGTTAATTTTGAGATTTTGAAAATAAAAACCTAAAATAGGAAAGAAATTTTCCCTAACCTAATAACCTCCTAACTCTTCTTTTGGTTGCCAAGAAAATGATGACGAGGAAATTCAAAAATCTATTTCATAGTTTGATATATCAAAAGTTGGAATGTCTTCGAAAAATAGAACCCCAAGAATTTATAAACACCAAACTAAATCAAGTCCTAAAGAAAACAAATTAAGAGAGAGAGAGAGAGAGAGAGAGAGAGAGAGAGTATAGTAGTGTGAAAAAAAAAAAAAGGAGAAAGAAATATTTTTAATACATAGCAGTGTGAACACGTGAATAAAATAGTTTTTTTTTTTTTTTTTTTTTTTTTTTTTTTTTACCTATGAGCTACAGTGCACAGCCAAAAGTAGCTGTGCACTATAGGTGTGGAGCCAAATTATTTGGCTTTGGCTTCACCAATGCAGCCATATAGTTGTATTTTGTGGTGCTAAAAATAGCAATATAGTTTTTTAGAACCACTAATACTAATGCTCTTAGTGATTTGGTCTTTAACATCCATTTGAACTCGAAAAAAGAACGATAGATTTTCTAACACTTGATTAAGAAAATAATTCAAAAGACTCCAACTTCACTCTACTTAATCTATTCTCATCCTTCCACTGCCTTCGAATGCTAAATCCAACTTCTGTAACATATTCATTATACCATTAATAAGCATCCTCTTCTGAGTCAAACTCCATATTCCAAGTAGATATTTTCCCCTCACAATTAAAACTCTGCATAATACTATTGTAAGGTTGAATTTTATCAACCATCTTATTGGCTTTATTCCGTGCCAAATTTGCTTGTATTTTAGCAATTAGTAACCCTGTATTTAGGTGGGAATCATGTAAGGGTAGTGAGTGAGAGAGTGTAAAGAAATGCTCAAGATTGTGCAAAGATGTAGAGACTCGTGGCAGGGACTCTCGGGTGACTCGTGACTGGCAAGCCGCCAACTGCAGCACACGAGTGAAACATGCAGAGAAGATGAACAGTCACGCCAGCTAGAGCACTACAGGACAAAAAGTCCAGACTGGCCGTTCAGTTAACTTACGGCTTGAACTCGCAACTCAGTCAAGTCACGAGGCCAAGCTGCCAACCAGCTCTATTTTGAAAAACCTGACTCTTCGCATTCCACTCTCACCCTAGTATAAATACCCCTTATACCGACGAAATGTAGAGAGTTTCCAGAGAGAATTTTGAGAGAGAAACCCTAGAGAAAAACAAGATTGACTCATCCACAATCTTCACATAGAGACTCTTCAAATTCCTCTACTCTTTTCCTCTCCATTGTTACATCCTTGAGAGGTACATCACCAAAACCTTTTCTCACCATACCCATATCTGTGAGAAAGCTGTTTGGTGCTTTGGGAAGCAGTTAAGAAGGGACTAATTTCATATCGGTTAATGCTATGGTCAAGTAGTGGAATCCGGTAAGCTAAAGAAGAAATAGGTTCGGCGTAACCTCGTTGGAGTAGGAGCTTGGAGGGCTTAGGTACACTGGGTAGATTAGGCTTGAAGGGTTTTTTGTTGTTCATGTATCCCAACTACATTCTTTAGTGGATTATTTACCGCTTGGAGGGCGGCGGAGAGGTTTTACGTCGAAGGCTTCGGTTTCCTCTTCGATAACACATCATTGTGTTGTCCTTGTGTTTGCATCTCTCTTCCCTTAATCTTTGCCATTTAATTTCTGCTGTGGATGTGATTTTATTTGGTTTAGATTGTTTATCAATTCTGTATTAAGCTTATGTCATATTCCACACATTAATTGTTTGATATTTAGCTTGAATTGGTAATTTGTTAATTGGGGGTCTAAACGTTCATAGTGTTTTATACACTAATTGAACTTTCAACTAGGATGAATAGCATCCTTGTCTTGATCACCTTGAGTATGTATTGGTTCATTTGCTTGCTGTTGATCAAGCAAGCCCTAGGTGCTAATTCCTAAGTCCCATCCCTTTCCTTTGTTTCCCAAATAAATGCCCCCTCCTAGAGTCTTTTGTCCTATAGCTTGTCCTACATCAAATCTGGCTAAGTTCTTGTGTCCTTAATTGTTTGAGATACCTTTTTTTTTGTTGGAGTTATTAAAATCTCTAGGCTTTGTTGTCCATTACCTGGATTGAGTGTTGGATGATATTATTTGGTGCTTGAAAACAATGCCTATTAATGGAATCATGCCCACGTCTCATTTTATTTTGTTGGGATGCCCCCTTGAAAGAGAAAAGGAATCCAGAATTTAATTCTGTGTTATATACCTACGAATTAAATGCAAGGGGTGGAGGTGCTAGTAGAGCTAGAGTTCATTGGAAAATTATATTGTTTCTCACAATCAAACATTCTCCCTTTTAGTTTATTAGAATAGTATGTTTCTTCACATTCACAACATTCCCTATTAGTTGAGCCCCAAAGATAGTTTGCATAAGCTGAGGATGGTGTTTTCCTGCACCAGTATTCTAGTTCACATTCATATCCTAAATTGAATGTTGCAAGTATTTTAGTAGATGAATCAGGTGACACCTAGAAATCTAGCGAGATATTTTGTTTCATGTTTGGAAGCATCTGATTGTTTTTACTTTTTAGTAATGGTCATCTGGCTTGGAAATTTTTGGAACTCAAACTAGTCCATTTACAATACAAGATAACATGATTATTATAGCCATCACAGCATCACTAGTTTTTCTGCAAGTCATGCTCATTACTTGCATATTAAATGCCTCAAAATTTTGGCTAGTTTTACATATTATCTTACTACTCAAGTCATGCTCTGTCTTTGTTTTATTTTTCAAACACTATCTTGCACATCTCTGTTGTCATTAAACTCGGTATTCACTCCCCACCCCTCAATTCTGAAAAAGATAAAGGACGTTGTTATCTCTTATAACTTGAAATTTTAAGTTTGTCTCCTTAACTTGAATATGCCTAGACACATGTGATTTTCCATAACCACTAGGATAAATTTACCTAGTAGTTTGATAGTACGCTGCAAGAGATTTTGATATTGAGATTACCTCCGTACTTGTGGTTGTACAAGAAGATTTCATATTTCTTTATCATAAAAGAAAAACAAAATTAGACTTTATGCCTAAAAAAACAATATAGATACTGAACTACTTGGATTTGTGCAATGATTGGTTTTGTTGAAGACTCTGTATGAAATATGCCCATGTTTTTTTCTTTGAATGGTTATGCAATTTAGCTGTTGTATGCTGTAATTTTAAACTTCTGTCTGCCTTTGGTTTCATTTTTTAGAACAAGGAATTATTTCAAGATTTGGCTCCATTGTTGTGGAATTCTTTTGGCACTATTGCTGCACTGTTATAGGTATGCTCTTTATAATTGTCAATTTATTCTCATTGGTTTTATTTTCTGCTCTCTCTTTCTCTCTCAACATGTTTTTCACAGTTGTCATAAATACATCTATCTTAGCATCTTATGTATTTGGGATTTTGACAAAATATGTTTTGGTTTTCTGTATTTTAGATATGGTTTTTTTTTTTTTTTTTTGGTCTTTTATTCCTCCCTCACTGTGGAATGATTCACATGGTCATCAAATGGGTTTCACAAGTACTGATGATCAAGATGATGCTATTATTTCATTAGATAGGGCTGACGTACCTAGCAAACTTGTGGATATGGATGATGTTGATATGAATTAATGAGATTAAACGTTTCAAAATGAATGTAATTTATTTACTTGAAAGTTATGTTCTTGACTTATCTAAATAGTTTCATGTTCATTTGTTTTATATCGTGTATTTATGTATATGTTTCATTTATATGGTAATATGCTTAGAATCTGAACACAAACGAATAGAGGCTCATGCAGAGTTGAAAGAAGAAGTAAAGCACCTCAAAAGCATTCTCGAACAACAAGCTATTCAAATGGCAGAACAAAGAAGACATTTTGAGGAACAACATGCTAGTCAAATGGCAGAACAAAGAGCACATTATGACAATATGATGATTCAAAAGTTGAGTTAGAGCATCTCCAATAGGCTCTCTAAAGCCTTATTTGGAGAGCAAACACAGAAAAATCATCCTCCAACAAACTCTCTATCTTTATTTTAGATTTTTAGATTTGCTACAGTAGCTCTCCAGGCATGGAGAGCACTGTAGCAAATCCAAAGCCTTTTTCTCTATTAAAAAAATACCGGTTAGATTAAGATATTATTTCTTTCTCTCTCTTCCCTTTCTCTCGCTTTTTTTTTTTTTTTGGTTTCGTCACTCTCTCACACTTCTCAACAGAGAACAAAAAAGCTCTGTCTTAGAGCCTTGAAAAATAGAAAAGCAAAAGGAAATTAATTTCCGCTTGATCCACTACCAAAGAAAAGCCAAAGGAAATTGAGATCAAAATAAATAAATAAAATCAAAGGATTTTTTTATCCCAGGAAGAAATTTGAAGGCAAAGATCTCAACCTTGGAGAAGTTTTAGGAACAAAAACAAATAATTTATTCCTAGATCTACACAAATCATACCATAAAAGGGAGCTAATTTTTTCTTGATCTAGTGCCGATAGTCCTGTTAATTTCCGCTTGATCCATTACCGATACTATGTTTTTCTTTCCTGCATATGTGTTGTTGTCTCCTCTGGTGGTCTTTGTTGTTCTTTTCTTTGTTTGTGTGGTGAAGAAATTTTTTTTATTTTTTATCAGGTGTGGTGAAGAAATGGCTGTATTTCTTTGAGATCTTTTAATAAATGGGTTAATAAAAAAAGATTAAAGAATGATTAAAGAAAGAATAAAAAAAGAATGAAGAAATAATATTTAAATAGTATAGAGAAATGAATAGAGAATCTATTGGAATATGTATTTAAAAAAGTAAGTAGGCAAAAGGTAAAAGTAACTGTTCACTCTCCAAGCAGTACAAAAATTTGGAGAGACTGTTGGAGATGCTCTTATATCATTTCACAATCAGCTCAATCTAGTAGTGATCACTAAGGCTTGAAGATCAACTCAAGCTAATCAATGTTTGATGAAATGCCTTCAAGTTTAAAACTTTACTTTCTGCTCTCATATATATTGTCTGTATGGTATTTGAAGAAATGCCTTCAAGTTTAAAATTTATTACTTTTCTATTATATCTATATATTGTCTTTTTCAAAGGAGTTTGCTGTCTTTCATTTAGCTTATGCTTATCTTTTACTATTGATTTTTAAGGTTGCTTATAGTTAGTTTATGCCAAAAATTCACTTTCTTTCTTTGAATGAATAAACCTAAAGTGGGTGAATTTTGAACAAGAAAATTTTGTACTTTGAAATATTTGTGAAAGTTCAAATAGTGTAAAAATACCCTTGAACGTTTAGACCCCCAAATTACAAATTACCAATTCAAGCTTAATATCAAACAATCAATGTGCGGAACATGAACAAAATCTTAATACAGAATTGGTAAACAATCTAAGCCAATTAAAATCACATCCACAGCAGAAAATAAAAGGCAAAGATAAAGAGAAGAGAGATGCAAACACAAGGACAACACACGATGTGTTATTGAAGAGGAAACCGAAGCCCTCGGCGTAAAACCTCTCCGCCGCCCTCCAAGCGGTAAACAATCCACTAGAAAATGTAGTTAGGATACATGAACAGCAATAGACCCTCCAAGCCTAATCTACCCAGTGTACCTAAGCCCTCCAAGCTTCTTGCTCCAACGAGGTTGCGCCGAACCTATTTCTTTTCTAACTTCTCGGATTCCACTACTTGACCATAGCATCAACCAATGTAAATTGGTTCCTTCCTAACTGCTTCCCAGAACACCAAACAGCCATCTCACAGTAATGGATATGGTGAGAAAAGGTTTTGGTAAAATGCCTCTCAAGGATTTAACAATGGAAAGGAAGAGAGTAGAGGAATTTGAAGAGTCTCTTATGTAAAGATTGTGGATGAATCAATCTTGTTTTACTCTAGGGTTTCTCTCTCAAAATTCTCTCTGGAAGCTCTCTTTCTTTCGTGGGTATAAGAGGTATTTATACTGGAGTGAGAATGGAATGTGAAACGTCAGGTTTTTCAAAATAGGGCTGGCTTGCGGCTTGGCCTCGCGGCTTGACTGAGTCGCGAGATCCAGCCGCAAGATAACAGAACGGCCAGTTGTCCTATTTTGTCCTGTAGTGCTCCAGCTAGCATGACGCTTCAACTTCTGGCATGCTTAGCACGTGTGCTGCTTCTGGCGGCTTGCAGCCGCGAGTCATCCGCGAGATCCAGCCGCAAGACTCTATTTTCTTGCACACTCTTGAGCATTCAACACTCTATCTCACTCACTACCCTTACAACAAACCCACCTAAATACAGGGTTACTAATTGCTGAAATACAAGCAAATTTGGCACGGAATAAAGCCAACAAGATGGTTGATTAAATTCAACCTTACAATCTCCCCCTTTGGCTATTCCGTGACAAAACCCTAAAACAGACTCTAGACTTAACATGTGAGTTAGGAACAGTTGAGCAAAACTCACTCACACCTAACTCTAGAAACTGTGAGGCACTTGAATCATATGAACATGAAACTCCTGAAACACAACAATACACCATGATCATTGTATGCAGAAAACATGAAATGCATATGATGAAACAGGCATAAAGTGATCAAGCAAAGATGGAGTTAAGAAACAAACCATGGCTTGATCAAACAAGTAATCACTACAAGGTAGTGACCACAATGCTCATTCACACTTGGAATGAACACTTGAACATACAAGCTAACAAGAACAATGCAAGTTACTTGTATGCCCAACACTCAACCAATGCATAATACACTAAGTATATGCATCTAGGAACAATCCTACAAGGGCACAAGAGTGACAGTACTTTAACAAGAAAATGCATGACATTTAGATAGAAGTACTAATTTAACAAAACATAGAGGCTGCATAAAGCATGGTACAAACCATAAAGCCTACAGAAAACCCTAAAAGCTTACAAAAACAATATGGGTACAAACCAAAAAGCTACATAAGCAAGGGTACAAAATGTACTAAAGAAAATGCACAATATAAACTAAAGGTGCTTGAAGTTTCTCCCCTTCAAAATAATGAGAAGCTGTGATGTACTTGGAGCATATATACTTGTAACCTACAACACTTACACAAAACACATTAGACCCTCAAGGTAAAGCAAGAAATACAGGGACAAGTATAATGAATTTCTTCCCCTACAAATGTGCACAAGAAATAGAATTTCTCCCCCTAAGAGTGTGCACAAGAGTCATATAGAAATGACAAAAACTCTCCAGTATATTACTCTAAAGTATACTCTCCCCTTTTTTGTCAGGAATAGACAAAGGGTCAAGGAGAAAAGAGGGTAAGAGATGAAGGTATGAACAATGATAATGATGCAGGAGGGAAAAATGAAAAGTTTTTGAAAACAACTTTGAAAATAACCCTTAATATGCAAAACACGCGATTTTCGCGACTGAGTTAAGTCGCCAGGGTAAGCTGCGAAACACTTTGAAAACAAGATTCTTGAAAAAAAATTTTAAGTGTTTTTCGCGACTGGAAAGACTTACTCGCGAGGGAGTCGCAAGCTAAGCCGCGAAAATCTCTGTGTACCCCTCGCGACTGGACCTTCCACTCGCGAACAAGTCGACAAAACCAACCCGCGAGCTCGCGACTGTGTCATGTGACTTGTCTGATCCGCGACTGAGTCGCCAAAACAAGGCAACACTGTTTTTGAAATTTTCAGCTTTTTGTAAAAACAAAATACTTTCCAAAAACAACTAAAACACTCAAAAAACTTTTTGTATTTGAATAAACAAAGATTGAGCATGTGAAAACACATTTTATCAAGTACAATCACACAAATGAATATGGCATTCATTGAACATAAACTTGTGTGTTGTGTGTGGATATCAACAATAAGATAGTTCTTAGTCTAATGTGAAGCTTCAATGATCAATTCAACCAAGGCATACACAATTAGCACTAGATCATGTGACCCATCTCAATTATAGAAGTATGCATATATGACCTCCCACATTATAACATAACATGGAAGCTTTTCATTTTGGCTCCACTACAATTCAGTCATTTGATCATTTAGATCCTTTTGAAACAAACACATCTCATTGTGAGAATGATGTCTGATATTTCACCTTGATGAGATAGCCTTTGGCTTTTTGAAAAATCATACACTTTATTTTTGGTCGCTTTCCCTTTTTCCTAGTCGAATACTAGAATGTGCGACAGGCTTTTGCAACTCAATATCTCTTTACATTTGGAGAGCTCTTTTTAGCAAAAACAAAAAATAAAGAGTGGGAAGATATATAGGCACAAGTCTATGCATGTCTCAAGATCAATATAATCATTCACTAATCATTCATGACAAGTTTGAAGATCTATTTACAACAGTCACATAGATTTCAAGATTTCTTCCACAGTGATAAGAGTGCATAGGAACAAGCTACGCTCGTAAATGCACAAAGCCATTAGCACAAAGGTACAAGGCAAAACAAGTTTTGAGACAAAACTCAACAACGTCGATCAAACTTTTTGATTTTCTACTTTTTATGTGGTTTTGGATTTTTACACACATAAAACAAAGACATAAAAGTAAAATCAAAACAAAAACAATGCATATAAAAAGATGCATGATGCACAAATGCATGATAATGAAGCATCTAATGCATGAAGGGTCCTACAAAGATCGAAAGAATTAGATCAAGGACCAAAGGAGCAAAAACTCAACCATAGGAACCCTTCCTCATCCAAACAGAACAATTGTTTGAAATGAGTGTCTCATGAGAAGTGAGACGAGGGTTGGAAGAATGAGAACCGGAGATGCACATAGATAAGGAGTTAAGAGCATTAAACACTTTCTTTAACAACATGCTATTATCACTCAAATCCGGTTTATCCTTTTTAGCACAACTTCCAAGAAGCTCAAGTTTCTCTTTTCTTTTAATTCTTTTAAGAGCTTGAAACTTAGAGCAATGAGATCTTAGATGACCAAAGGCACCACAATGGTGACAAACAATGTGTTTAGGTCCACTAGGCTTTTTAGGAAGGGATCTAACAACAAAGGTTTGTTCTCTTTTTAACTTAGGGCATTGGGGTCTTATGTGACCGATTACACCGCAATGGTGGCAAGTAGGAACAAACTTAGATCCACTCAATTCCCTAGAATGGGACCTAAACAGAGGCTTAGGCTTAAGAGCCTTTTTCTCCACTTCTTGATTTCTTTTGTGTGAAGGAATGTACACCGATTCGTCCTTTGAGGTAGAACACACAATAGGCATAAAATCAAGTACCACAACATGATTGCAACATATATTTTTGTTAGGTTCTAAATGTTTAGAATAATTGGCAAATCGTGAATACAAACTTGTCTAGATATAGATTTTAGAGTCTATAGATTTTATTAGACAATGCTCAAGGCGATTCAAGTCAAGATTCAAGAATGTACAAGCTACAGGAAGAAGACTTCATATTCTGCCTGGTTCGATCGATCGAATAACAGGCTTGATCGATCGAAAGTCGTATCTGCAGAATTTTAATTAAATCCAAACAGCAGTTCAAGCCCATTAAGGATTAGGGTTTCTAATCTACTTCTCCTAGTATATAAAGGAAACCTTAAACACGTTTTTATGTGGCTTTTTAGAGAGAAAAGAATGTGCCTCTTTGTTTTGTTCCTAAAAAGCTCTCTTATGTCTTCTACCGGTGCTATTCCTTGAAGAATTTCAAGATCCGGTATTGTAGAAGTTGCTACATTCTCTTGTCATCAAAGGTGCTGATGATCTAAACCTTCAAAGGTGGTCTTGGAGTCACAAACAGGAGAGTTTGTGTTGCTAAACCTTTGAGTGGGATCTCAAAGTCACAAACGAGGGTGTTTGTATTTTGCAGAGGCTAAAGAAAGAAGGAGTCCGTGGATTCGGAGCTTGCACGTGGTCGTGTCAGTAAGTTCTACTGGTTGGTAGCAATAAGAAGTCGAGTGTGGGGGCTTGTAAGTCTTATTGTATGAACTTCGATTCTTTCTAGTGGATTTGCTTTTTACCTTGAGGATAGCTAGGTTAAATCCTCCCCAGGTTTTTTACCGGTTTGATTTTCTTGGGTTATCATATCGTTGTGTTTTTTATTTTCCGCTGCTATACATTGATATGATATATTTGTGTTAACCTAGATTTGTTAATTTGGACTAAGTAATCACTTAGCTAATTACCTAGGTTAATCTGATTGTGGTTTTAAGGGGTCTAAAAACTAACAATTTTCTTCCGTTTTAGCAACAGGTTCAGCAATCAAACACTTGGCGTGCATCTTAAGAGATTCATTTTCAGATCATCAACAAGTTTGTTAGACAAAACAAGTTTAGCATCCAAGTTCCTATTTAAACATTCAAACTCTTTCAGCTTTTCAAGAGAAATTTTAGCAAGATTCTTATATTTCTCAACCAATTTGTTGGATTCATTGAGCTTAGCAATCAAATCATCCTTTTCACAAACTAACTTGCTCAAATTCTTTTGAAACTTCTTAGCTCCTTTCTTTAAGATTTTCAACAACACCTATAGATTCAAGTAACATGTCATTATAATTATGAGGATTAACACTCATAGAGGCATTTTCACAAACACATGGCATGTTACAATCAATAATATCCATAGAAGCATACAAAGCATTATCCATGGCAAAACACACAAGGGGTCAAGGATCACACTTAGGTAATTAAACCAAAACAAGTGTACCCGCTCTAATACCAATTGAAAGTTCAAACAGTGTAAAAATACCCTTGAACGTTTAGACCCCCAAATTACAAATTATCAATTCAAGCTTAATATCAAACAATTAATGTGCGGAACATGAACAAAAGCTTAATACAAAATTGGTAAACAATCTAAGCCAATTAAAATCACATCCACAACAGAAAATAAAAGGCAAAGATAAAGAGAAGAGAGATGCAAACACAAGGACAACACATGATGTGTTATCGAAGAGGAAACCGAAGCTCTCGGCGTAAAACCTCTCCGCCGCCCTCCAAGCGGTAAACAATCCACTAGAAAATGTAGTTGGGATACATGAACAGCAATAGACCCTCCAAGCCTAATCTACCCAGTGTACCTAAGCCCTCCAAGCTTCTTGCTCCAACGAGGTTGCGCCGAACCTATTTCTTTTCTAGCTTCCCGGATTCCGCTACTTAACCATAGCATCAACCAATGTAAATTGGTTCCTTCCTAACTGCTTCCCAGAACACCAAACAGCTCTCTTACAGTAATGGATATGGTGAGAAAAGGTTTTGGTAAAATGCCTCTCAAGGATTTAACAATGGAGAGGAAGAGAGTTGAGGAATTTGAAGAGTCTCTTATGTAAAGATTGTGGATGAATCAATCTTATTTTACTCTAGGGTTTCTCTCTCAAAATTCTCTCTAGAAGCTCTCTTTCTTTCGTGGGTATAAGGGGTATTTATACTGGGTTGAGAATGGAATGTGAAACGTCAGGTTTTTCAAAACAGGGCTGGCTCGCGGCTTGGCCTCGCAGCTTGACTAAGTCACGAGATCCAGCCGCGAGATAACAGAACGGCTAGTTGTCCTATTTTGTCCTGTAGTGCTCCAGCTAGCATGATGCTTCAACTTCTAGCATGCTTGGCACGTGTGCTGCTTCTGGCGACTTGCAGCCGCGAGTCACCTGCAAGATCCAGCCGCGAGACTCTGTTTTTTTGCACACTCTTGAGCATTCAACACTCTATCTCACTCACTACCCTTACAACAAACCCACCTAAATACAGGGTTACTAATTGCTGAAATACAAGCAAATTTGGCACAGAATAAAGCCAACAAGATGGTTGATTAAATTCAACCTTACAATTTGCTAAGGCCGAAACTCTATGGGTATAACTATAAAGGCAAGGGAAAATGATGATTTTTCTCTTTGTACTAGGGATGACATTGATGGGTCTAAATAAACTATAAATAACTGAATTGGGAATGGGATGAGGAATTTCCCAATGTGAAATTAGTAGTTCTAATGGGTTAGGAAATCTGAAACTTTGGAATTTAAGGCTGTCTAAGAGCTTGGATGAGGGGACATGTTGCCCTTATATATTTAATTATCAAATAATTTTATCGTTATTGCTCATCTTTGTTTAATCTCACAATAGTTTCAGGTTTTGATTCCCATATTGTGGTCAGATATAATTCTACTAACTTTAGGTCCCTTCTTTTGTAACATACCAGCGGAATGGTTTTGAAAGAATTTTGTATTCATAAAAAATTGTGCATTTAGTCTACCTTCCTTGGTCATTCGGATTGGATCATTGATTAAATTAACCATACTATTCTTTCTAAATTTTCTCTAGCCTGATGACCATTGTTTGATTTTCTCTAGGCGAGGATTAATGAATTGGCCCAGCAACTACAACAGATTCAGCTAAGCAACTCCAACCAAATGCAGCGCTCCCATGCACCCTGATATCTTCTATTGATTCTTGCTAATGGGTGCATGATTAGTTGTTAATGCTTTCAACTGCTATGAACAAGGTTATGTTGTTTATCTGTAGGTACTACAAATGGTGTTTCCCCTCTTATATTCAAGTGGTAGGCAGTGATGAAAGGCTCATTTTAGATTTCATTTGAATACACCTTTAAGGATTACTTCTCTTAACTGTTTGTATCCTCGATTTCAATATTGAATCTCTTTTTTTAGTAAGTAATCTCAATATTGAAATTGATACACATCATAGGTGTTTAATTTGTAGGTTTGAGTTTAGAGATCAAAGAAAGTGTAATTGTAGCAATATACCTTAAAAAAATAAATATTTTTTCGTAGTGTTAATTTTTTGTAGCAATAAACATTTTTCTTCTTCTCCTGTTCTTCTTCTCATTTTTTTTTTTTTAATTTTTTCCTCAGAATTGTTTATTATCAATTTATCACTAGAGAGTAGAGAGCTTGAGTTGTGTTGGGGCAAAATTTGAAAGAGTGGGTGAGCTAAATGATGCAGAGGTTTAAGGCAGCCTTGTTGCGGAGGCGCAACAATCTTCATATTCACAGTCCTCATTTCCTCAACCAATACCACACAAGAACTCTCTGTTCTCTTCCGGACACTGCTATTACCGATGAACTTGACAACCAAGTCAGTTTCAACTTTCAAGAATACCCTTTTGTCTATTCTCTTTCTTTAACCCCCACACACTAACTTTCTTTCTCTCTCTCTCTCTCTCTCTCTCTCTCTCTCTAGGTATTGGTTGAGGGCAAAGCTTGGTCTAGAACAACAATTCTGAACAGGCCTTTGGTTCTCAATTGTCTTAGTACTACAATGGTGTGTGTCTTTTACTAGATACTCTTTGTTACTCTGTGTGCCTGTTTGTGTTTTTGGCTATTGGGTTGGCACCCAATTTGTAAAGATTGGCTCAATTGAAAGATTTGTTTTTTGGGTCTTTGATTTTATGGTGTTTGGTAATCATTATGTTTAATTGGGTTTACTCCAATTGTGTAATATCCCATATCTGTGTTGTTATATACCTTCCATTTGGTTCAATTGAAAACATTACTTGGGTTATTGTTTTTATGGTGTTTAAATTGACAACTATTATCATGCACAATTATATGGGTTGAGTTTGCTCCGAGTAAAGCTAGAGACACAACCAAATTCACAACTGGTTGAGGTGGCAAATTATGATTTGTACATTATAACCTGCAAACTCAACTGTTGTGAAAAAAGTTAAGGACTTTATTGTGCAAGTAGACTTAATGTTTCTCTCTCTACTCTCTAGTGTTAATTTGTACTATTTATATTTATATATATATATATATATATATATATATATTTTTTTTTTTTGTGCATGATTATGGTTTTTTTTTTTAATAAATAAAACCTCATTTTGAGGGTCAAAAGACCCCTTAAATAACCTTATTTATCAAGGGTTGTAAATGTAAATCTTTTAAACCTTGGTAAAAGGTTATTTAAGGGTCTCTCGACCCTCAAAATATGATTAGAGCACTTGTTTTGAGGGCCACGAAGGCCTTTAAAATTTCCCTTTCGACGGTATAAGTTTCGATGGTTATCAAGGGTCAATTGGACTCTTAAAATAATTTTTCTCAAGGTTTTTTAATACCTTTTTCAAGGGCTTTGACCCTTGAACTTACTGGTTTATCAGAGAAGAGAACACCTAAATTGAAATTATAAACCAAATTAAAGAAAAATAAATTAGTATTGTTGAGTCAAAGTATCAACCACAGAAAATAAATTTGAAAAGTATCGCCAAAATACGAATATCAACTATCTTTAACCATTTTCTCAACCAAAAAAAAAAAAAAAAAACCTATCTTTAAAGTTTAACCAATGCAATAGAATTATTAGCGTTGTGTCTTTGTTCAGAAAATTTAATTGACAAGCAACATCAGCTATACGAATACTCAATTAAAACTCCAATCATATTATCCATAGAATTGCACTGATAAGTAATATCAACAATACAAACACCCAATCAAAGCGCCAAACATAAAGAAAAAGGAATTAATTTGGAGTTTTAGCTATTCCTAGGTGAATCGATATCGCAATACATCAAAAATTTTAAAAACAAATAGAGTCTTAATCCATGGGCTGCGAAAAAAAAAAGTACTAATACTAAGCATTTTAAATCAAACAAAGTACTGAAATAATAGTGAAGCAAAAGGAAAAAAGGTATTAAAAAAAATAAAAAATCGAAATCAAATAAGGAACTCATGATTTGCTTGTATATCATTTAAACACTTAGCATAACAACTTTAAAAAGAAGAAGAAAAAAAAATTAGAATGATGGGAAAGAACAACTTATTGATGAAGCACCCCTTCAATCCTTCTGGAACCTTGGATTTCCAATCAGATCATGATATCATAGGTTTTAGCAACTAAAAAAATGTTCATAAGCCTGGAAAAACTATGCCCCGTTTGCCAGGCTTTGATCACAGGCCCATGGCAGGCAGAGTTGCTGCGGGTAAGTTATGGCAAACAAATATAATAAAGACAATACAAGAAATAGTAGACAAAATGAATAAAAGGAAGCGACAAGAGGCACCCCGTAGGCCGAAAGTAGAGAAATAAATGACGAATAATAATAATGGGGTTATTGAATTAAAGAGGGAAAAATCAGTCTGCCATGCCAAGTAATGTTGCGGAGCTGAAACCAAGAAGGTAAACCACTTCCTCAACGCGACTAATCTCCCGAGGGAAAGAAATTAATTGCTTTGAGGGAATGGGCCTAAATGGTTTATGTTTAATGAGGATCCTCTGTCTTTTTTGATAAAGAGTAGGGCTTTAGAGGGAGAGAGGAGATCAACCTATTGGTGCATGTCTGCCATTCTATACTCCCTATTCTCTATTCTTTCTCGTTTTTCCCTTCTTTCTTTTTTTTCTTCCTTTTCTTTCTCAGTGTTTACTTATTTTATTGCGATTCTCTCCTAGAGGTTGCTATTACAGTGTTTTTGTGATTGTGATCTTCCCCCTCTGCTATGCACGGCAAGACCCCTTTTTATAGTGCCTGCTGTAACTGTATTTTATCGTCTACTTCCTCTAGACCCATTTGTTTATTTCATGGGCCTGCAATCCATTATTCCTGCCATTTAGGCTTAATGGTTTTTCTATCCACTTACTAACTCTTTTCTGCCCATGTTGCTGGACTTCTTCTTTCTATTGGGCTTCTGAAAATGATCATCAACATTTAGCCCCCCTGAATATATGAAGCGTTCCTACGGTTCATATGTGAATAAAAGACTTCCCTGCCCTTTCTGTCTTTCCTTCTTCTTTTCCTTCGCAGGCTTTTTCAAATAGTGGACCCCAGTTTATATATATATATTTTCCTTTTCTTGCCATGGACAGTGTTGTCTCTTCGAATTTCCCAGTTTAGCAGTTATTCTGAGACGCATCCGCCGTTTCATTAATTTCATCCCTTATCTGATGGCTGACCCGTCACATCCTTTCGTGCCGGTATTAATGTCGTTGGTATTTAAGGGAAAGTCCCTTCACACTCTAAACACAAACATCTTCTCCCTTTCCAACACAAACACTTCCTCTGTTTCCTTCTCTTCACTGTGTTCTCCTTCTCCAACACCCTCATTTGTTTACTCCGATCAACCACTGCGCCATGACGCCGGTGAAAGGTCAAAGCTCTTCCTGCCGTAAGGGAAAAGAGATTGTCTCCAATTCTCCCACCGTACGCGATGTAGGCGAAGAGGTCGTTTATTCCGAATCGGACCATTCCGACGAGGAAGAAGCGCCGTGTGCCCGGGATAGTGAGTGCGCTCCTCTTATTGATCCTTGGTACGATATCCATCCCTATTTCCCCAAGGTTCCCAATGATTACACTCCGCCTCCGCCGAGCCGTGTGTGGCTTGCTCTTTGCTGGCGAAACACAGATGTTTCTTGGGCTCCGTTGGCCTCCTCGATCCCCGATCTTGTCATTCGCCAAGGCACTTCACTCCCCGTGCCTATTCACTTCGAGTTTGGATCGGGCACCGCCTTGGGTTGGAGGGAATGGGTGGATAGGGAGTTATCCAACACGGGTTTCATGGGGTTGCTACAATAGGTCGGTGTATTGAAGGCCATTGTTTCATCTCGCTGTTTATCTAACTATAGGGACCTCTTCAACCTTTGCCATTTGGTCCGCTGGTGGTGTACCACCACTCACACTTTCTTTTTCTCCTAGGGTGATTAATGTCGTAGGGACACGTGGCGTCTTTTCACTGATCCATCTCTTGGAACGAAGTGTCCCTTCGTCTTTCATGCTGTTCCCTTTATATAAACCTGCCTCCTTAACCCTCATTTTTTACTTTCCACAGAAATCTTACAATCAGAGCGCTACCGTCACCTTTGCAATCGAGCATACCGTCCATCTAGCGTATCCGTCATCTACACATTTTTACTGCTCCTTTTCAATTGGTAAGTACTCCTCCTCCCATTAAATTTTTCTTTGACTTTGTACTCCCATCTTCTATTAGATCTGTCAGTGTCTTAGGATTTACTATCACATGTAGGTGATGAAGATGTCTAGTGCGTCAAGTAACCAATCGTGTGTCCGCGATGGAGCAGGCTACGATGAATTGTTTCCGTCAGGTCATAAAGACCCTGACGCTTGAAGTAAAGAGAGGAATCTGTCGGCCTCCTCTCCTTCAAGGGATGAGGATTTGGAGATGGATAAGTTAGAGGGTGACTCTAGTGACGGCCTAATTGGTGCTGAACCCCCAATTCAATCCATCGTAGGTCCTAATGGACTTAGGGAGTTCATCATGCTTCCTTTGTGGATGGTCAACGATTTTGTCTCTACAATCAAAGAATCACACTTCAAAACACTTAGGGATAAGTATTAGATACCCGTCCACATACCCCTCCATCTGCCTTACAAGTCCGAGAAGTGTTATTATGAGGGTCTTGAGGACGTAGGAGTTTATGAGCAAATGCTTAAGGCCGGGCTCAGGTTTCCCTTAAGCACTCTACACCGTCACCTCCTCCAATACCTTGGGTTGGTCGTCACCTAGATCTCCCCAAACACCTGGAGGGTCTTCCTCGGCATGGAGGTCTTATATGGTGCTATGTCAAACAGAGCACGAAGGCTAATGGTGGAAGAATTCTTTCATTGCTACCGTCCTGCTGAGATAGCTCAATCCAAGGGCATGTATAGTTTCTTGCCCAGGAGCCCATTGCTGAGGCTCATTTGTGAGACCCCAGACTCCAACAGGGATTGGAAGAGTCGTTATTTCTTTATGGAGGGTGACGAGTGGATGTGTCACCCTGGTGATAATGAATTTATACCCGTCAACAAAACATGGGGCATAATGCCACTGTCTGGTATGCGTCCGTCTATATCAAGGTTCATTACTGTTTTAAATTTTCTGTATGTTATTTTAATTGTCCGTCTCCTGTTGTAGCTTGGGACCGTCCACAAGTTTCACTTGAACAGTGAAGTTTTTTGGAGAAATTTTTTAACAAAACCAAGTTAGAGGAGAGGACGTGGGCTAAGTTGGTCAATTTAGACACTCTACACTAGTATTGTGACGAACCAACGCCAACCGCAATCGCCCGTCGATACGACGCTCAAGTTCGCCAACGTAAGTCTGTCATCCTGTATTTTGGTTTCTTTGTTTTTACATTATCTTACTCTAAAACATCTATCTACCTTTGTACAAAGATGGACGTTGCCAAGAGAAGGGCTTATATCAAGCAGCAAGCTACTTTGAAAAAACAAGCTGAGGGCCAACCCTCTAAGGGGACGGGTTCGTCCCATCCGTCCACTAAGAGGAAGCAGCTGGAGAAGACTGACCGTCTTCCCAAGAAACCCAAGACGGTTCCAGAGCCCGTTGTGGGGTTGAAGGCTGAAACAAAGAAACTTGGCCCAGGAAAGGGCAAGGGACTCATGACGGGCTTGGTTCCTATCACTAAGAAAGCACCCGTCCTCCTTCGCGAGGATTCAAAATATGCGCTAGAACAACTCTCATCCATCATCACGACTGATGATTATGAGGACTTGAGCAACCACGTAATGGAGGCTACGGGGGAGACAGGTCTCTTTTGCATTGCTTAGGTAACTACGTCCGTCCACTTTTTCTTTTTTCTTTCCTTCGTCTTGTCTTGTTACTAATCCATTTGTTTTCAAGGCAATGTTAATGATGAAGGGGTTAATGGGTCGTTGCCTGAACCATGAGACGACACTGGACCGTATTAGGGCGAAGGCGAGCTCGACGGAGGATGAACTGAACGAGTTGAAGGCCTAGAAGACGGTCCAGGAGAAGAAGCTTGCTTTATCAGAGGAAGCTAGGGAGGATCTAGAGAAGCAGACGAAGCTATTAAAGCAGGTCCTAGAGGACAAGGAGAAAGAAATTCGTGACATCAGGGACCAGCTCTGTCAGGCGAAGGAAGAAGCGATACGTGAGTATCGTGATTCCGACGCTCTTCTGGCAGAGCTCGAAGGCTCCTTTGCCGAAGGCTTCAACGACACCTTTCATCAAGTCAAGGCTTCTTATCCTGACTTGGACATATCTCATGTCAACATTGATGCCCAAGCCCAAACCTCAATTCAGCCCATCCACTCCAAGAGCACGGATGAGTTGTTCGCTGATAACGGCCCTGTTAACGACCCTGCTGTTGAAAGCCAAGCTAAACCCGTCATGGATAGTATCCGTCATTCTGATGACGTTCAAGTGGAGCAGGAGAAAGAAGAAAACACCCCCGTTCAACAGTATTTTTTTTTTTTTTTTTTAATGTAATCCTTTTGAAGAACAGCTTTTTAATTTAACTGTTGCTTTCTGTATATATACATCTCCCTTTATGGGTTTTTGTAATATTTATTTTATCCATCTACTTTATGTTTCTCATAATTTTTTGGTCCTATTAGATGAACCCGTCCTCTCATGGACTTGTAATTTTCATTTCAGTGTGGGGTTGAACCTGTCCTCTTAAATGGACTTTGTTCTGATCTTCTTGGATGGACCCATCCTATTATGGACTTAATATCTTTTTAATCTACCGTGTTTGTTGAAACCGTCCTCATTATGGGCTTGTGATTTTAGTTCAACATGCTTGTTGAACCCGTCCATTCTATGGACTAAATAATTTTTTGTTTAAACTGATGAGGCCATCCACTTATGGACTTGTAATCCAACATGTCTTCTAATGAGACCGTCCATGTTATGGACTTGATAATTTTTTGTTTAACCTAAAGAGGCCGTCCACTTATGGACTTGTAATCCAACATGTCTTCTAATGAGACCGTCCATGTTATGGACTTGATAATTTTTTGTTCATCCTCTAGGGTTAACCCGTCCATTTATGGACCTATATTTATCCACATAATAGACTATAATTTTCTGTTCATCTCATCTGATGAACCCGTCCTCTTGTGTGCTTGATCATGGATCCGTCCACTTGGGAATTTAATAATAATTTACTCATAGACTTATGGACTTAATCTTAAATCCATTTACTCGTGGACTTGATAATATTAACTCGTCCTTATGGACTAAACTCGTCCACTTATGGATTTTATCATGAATCCGTCCACTTGTGGACTAGTCCACTTATGGACTCTATAATAAACCCATCCACTAGTGGACTTTAGAGTCATCTAGTTAGGGGCTTAATAATGGTAACTCACCCTCATGGGATGAACCTGTCCTTTTATGGACTTTATGTTGAATCCGTCCACTTGTGGACTTTGTTAAACATGTAGAATAAACATGTAGAAACAGGTAAATACACAAGACATTTCTGAATAAACTCCTCTTATTATGGTAAATGTATGTAGAAAAATTGTTCTTTAAAGAAAAAAAACCTACCCTTTGGGCCTAAAAATTTCTGCAAGCAAAAATTTAACTAAAAGAAATAAACTGGAAACGAGGAGTGTCGTTCTTCGTGCTATCTTCTACTGGTAGTACTTTCAGAGATGCTCGGTGTTCCATGGATGGTGTAGCTTCTGTCCATCCAATGTCTCCAAGTGGTAGGTGCCTTTCCTTTGCCATGATGTGATTTCATAGGGTCCCTCCCACTTAGGGCCAAGCTTTCCTTGGGTAGGATCTCTAGCTACACCCATTACCTTTCTCAAGACGAGGTCTCCAACCTTGAAGTCTCGGTATTTGACTCGGGAGTTGTAGTGCTTGGCCATGAGGTCTTGGTATCGTGCAAGCCTCTGTTCAGCTGTTGCCCTAACTTCATCTAATAGATCCAGCTGTAGACACATAGTTTCGTGGTTCCTTCCTTTATCATGATTATCCACTCTGTAGCTAGTGAGTCCAACCTTTGTTGGGATGACTGCCTCGCTTCCATAAGCTAATCGAAACGGTGTCTCCCCTGATGGTATTCTGGCCATCGTTCTATACACCCATAGTACGATTGGTAACTCTTTTGGCCATACACCCTTTGCCCCCTCGAGCTGAGTCTTGATGATTTTAGGCAAGGATCGGTTTGTGACCTTAACTTGCCCGTTGGCCTGTGGGTGGGCGGGGGAGGAGTAGTGGTTCTTGATTCCCAACTGTGAGCAAAAATATCTGAAGGAGTCATTGTCGAACTGTTTCCCGTTATCTGATACCAAGACTCTGGGGATTCCATACCTACAAACGATGTTTCTCCAAACGAAGCTTCTTACGTTCTTCTCCATAATGGTAGCCAAGGCTTCTACTTCTACCCACTTAGTAAAATAGTCTATACCGACTATAAGGAACTTCAGCTGTCACGTTGCTATTGGGAATGGTCCCATGATGTCGAGTCCCCATTAGGCGAATGGCCACGGGGTTGTTATCGAGGTCAATTCTTCCGTCGGCTATCTAATGACATTGCTGAACCTTTGACATTTGTCACATGCTCTAACATAAGTCTGGGCATCTTTCTGCATAGTAGGCCAATAGTATCCAGCTCTAATTTGTTTATGTACTAATGACCGCGATCCTGAGTGGTTGCCGCAAATCCCTTCGTGTACTTCTCTCATAACATAATCCACTTCTTCGGGACTTAAACATCTCAGGTACGATCGAGAGAAGCCCCTCTTGTACAAGACGTCTTTCATCACGACAAACCACGCTACCTGAACCTTCAACTTCCTTGTGCCCCCCTTATCGTCGGGTAGTGTGCCATCTTTCAAATATGAAACTATTGGTGTAGTCCAATTGTTTTCTGAGTTTACTTCCTACACGCCGACGTCATCTATCAAGGGTGAAATTTGAACAAAGGAAAGTACTTTACTGGGGAGCAGCATATATTCGGCTGACGCAGCTTTGGCAAGGCGATCGGCTTACTCGTTTTCTCCTCCCGAGATTTGGAAGAACTTGGCTTCTAGTTTGTCGACATGTTTCCACACTTGATCCAGATACTTCTTCATCCTTTCTCCTTTGCACTCGTAGTCACCATTTATTTGACTGGTGACTACCTAAGAGTCGCAGTATACGATCACACTTATTGCTCCTGCAGCTTTGGCTAGTTCTAGTCCTGCCAGTAACGCCTCATACTCTGCTTCATTGTTTGTTGTGGAGAAGTCGAGTCGAACTATGCATTCGATCTCGTCTCCCTTTAGGAAGCGGAGCACTACACCGATTCCGCTAGCATGCTTGTTAGATGACCCATCCATGTGGATGCTCCAATGAGGAGGCTTTTCTGCCCCCTGCCCCTCCATATTGGTGAACTCCGCAATGAAATCGGTGACCACTTGTCCCTTTATGGCTGTACGCGGGCGATATTGTACGTCTAACTCTCACTCAGTTTTATTGCCCATAGCGCCATTCGTCTGGCAGCTTTGGGACTGCTCATTGCTCATCATAAAGGTTTATCCGTTAGGATAACAATAGTGTGGGCCTGGAAATATGGCTTCAGCTTATAGGCCGCTATAACCGAAGTGAAGGCGAGCTTCTCTATTGGTAGGTATCTTCCTTCTACGCCTCTGAGCGCTCGACTTATGTAGTATACGGGCTTCTGTACCCTCTCTTCTTCCCTGACTAAGGTTGCGCTGACAGCCGTCGAGGATACTGCTAAGTAGAGGAATAGTTCTTCTCCAGGTTGGGAAGGACTCAGTAACGGAGGGGGGATGAGAGGTAGGACTTCAAGTCCTCAAATGCCTGCTAACACTCGAGCGTCCATTCAAAAGATTTCTTCAATGTACGAAAGAAGGGTAGACACTTATCTGTCGCCCTTGACACAAACCTGTTTAGCGCCGCTACCTTGCCGTTGAGGCTTTATACTTCCTTCACGTTCCTTGGGGGGTGTCATTTCTATTATAGCCAGGATCTTGTCTGGGTTGGCCTCAATACCCCTCTGAGACACCATGAATCCTAGGAAGTTTCTTGCCATCACTCTGAAGGCACACTTGCCCGGATTGAGCTTCATATTGTAGGAATGAAGGGTGTTAAATGTTTCTGTGAAATCCTCCAAACGATCTTCCTCTCTTTGGCTTTTCACCAACATTTCGTCTACATAGACCTGGACATTTCTCCCAATCTGCTGTGCAAACATCTTGTTCATAGGCCTCGTCGTGCCCGCGTTTTTAAGGCCAAACGGCATTACTTTATATTAAAAGAGGCCCTAGCTAGTGACGAATGAAGTCTTCTCCTGATCTGCTTCGTCCATTTTGATTTGGTTGTAGCCCGAGAAAGCGTCCATGAAACTTAATAACTGGTGTTGAGCAGTAGAGTAAACTAGGACATCGACCCGCGGGAGGGGATAGCTATCTTTGGGGCATGCCTTATTCAGGTCGGTGAAGTCTACACACATCCTCCACTTCCTGCTGGCTTTCTTGACCATTACCACGTTTGCCAGCCAGTCAGGGTAGTAAACCTCCTTAATGAAGTCCGCTTCCTGTAGCTTGTGAACTTCTTCCACTATAACTTGGTCTCGTTCTGGGGCGAATACCCGCTTCTTCTGATAAATGGGTGGAAAGGAGGGCGACACGTTCATTCTATGCACCATGACCAAAGGGTCGATCCCCGGCATATCTTCATGGTTCCATGCAAATACATCTCGGTTATCTTTGAGAAAAGTTGTAAGTGCTTGGCGGACTGTTAGGTGGGCAAAGGTACCAATCCTGGTCGTACGATCAGGGTTGGAGTTGTCAAGAAGTATCTCTTCAAGCCTTTCAACGGGCTCTGTCACCATCTAGTGTTCTTCTATGTTCATGGCCTGGAGATGGTCGTCCATCTCCATCATAGCTATGTAGCATTAACGAGCAGCCACATGATTTCCGCGCAACTCCCCTACTCCATAATCTGTAGGGAACTTGATCATTAAGTGGTAGGTTGAGGTTACAGTCTTCCATGAATTGAGAATGGGTCGTCCGAGAATGGCATTGTAGGCAGACGAGTAGTCGACCATAAGGAATGTTACGTCCTTAGTGATCTGCTGGGGTTAGTCGCCAACCATCACGGACAATATGACTGGGCCCAAAGGGAATACCCTTGTTCCTCCAAAACCAATGAGCGGGGCGTTCGTCGGAACCAGTCACTCTCTGTCAATCCTCATCTGCTAGAATGCTGGGTAATATAGGATGTCAGCTGAGCTGCTGTTGTCAACCAGAACCCAGTGCATGTTGTAGTCCCCTACCCATATGCTAACGACAAGTGCATCGTCATGCAGGTGGTGAAGACGTCGAGCATCATCTTCCAAGAATTCGATAATGGGGTTGTCGACCCGCGCTATCTCTAGTACCGAACCCGTTAGCTAAACGTTCTGGACCATTCTGATGTAAATCTTATGAGCTTTTTTGGAGGACCCCATAGCTGTTATGCCTCCTACAATCATTCTTATATCTCCTATGGACCTCGTTCTCTCCTCACTAATGAACCTTTGCAGCTTTCCTTGCCTGATGAGAGCTTCAATTTGTTGTTTTAAGTCGTAGCAGTCGGCTGTGTCATGACCATGGTCACGGTGGAAGCGGCGGTACTTGTCTCTAGACCTCTTATTGGGATCTCCCTTTAGCTTACCGAGAAATATCAGAGCTCCTTCGTCTTTGATTTGCATCAAGACTTGGTCAATTGAGGCAGTTAGCGAGGTGAAACTCGTGAATTTTCCCATGGAGGGCTTGGAACGCCTGTCCTCCCGCCGTTCTCTGGTCCTAACCATCTTCTGCCCCCTATCTTGCCGTACATCCTCCTGTCTTTCCCTTTTCCTCGGCTTTTCTTCTCGGGCCAGCAACGCATCTTTTGCGTTCATGTACTTGGTTGCCCTGTACAGCACATCTAACATAGTTTTTGGGTCGTTCTTATATAGGGAAAACAGGAACTTACCCTTTCGTAGTCCGTTCATGAAGGCAGTCACGAGTATCTTGTCGTCTACTCCATCAATCGGGAGAGCCTCTTTGTTAAAGCGGGTGATGTAGGACCTCAGCGTCTCGTCCTCTCGCTGCTTAATGTTCATTAGGCATGCGGTGGACTTCTTATGCATATGCCCCCTGATGAAGTATGAGGCGAATTGGGCACTTAACTCCTTGAAAGTACCAATGGAGTTGGGCGTCAGCCAGCTGAACCAGATCCTTGCGGATCCCATCAGCATGGTGAGGAAGGCTCTGCACATGATCTCGTCTAGCACCCCTTGAAGGTGCATCAAGGTCTTGAAAGACTCCAAGTGATCTAAAGGGTCCTTGGATCCGTCATAGTTTTCCACCTGCGGCATACGAAAGTTCAGTGGAAGGGGGAATGAAGTGACGGACGCTGTGAATGGTGAATCAGTTCGATGGACCAAGTCATCGAGGTCACTAGACACCTGTCCTCTAAGGGCATTCATCATAAAGTCCATCTGTTCCTTCATCATCTGCATCTCGGCGACTATGAGGGGAACCATATCTGTGACGGATGGGCAACTCGTGTCCTGTCGTTCTGGCCTACTCAGGGCATTGCTACTTTTCGACCTTTCTTGGTTCCTTTTCTCAGCGCTGGTGCCTTCTTGGTCTTCCTCTTGGGTGTCCATCGCTGCGTTCTTCTAGCGCAGCTGTTCCTCTAGGTCATGATTCTACTTGGTGAGACGTTCCACTACTGTTGTGAGGGTTTGGACTTACCTTTCTAGGGCAGTGGGTTGCGGTTCATCGCCCTGATTGTTGGTGGTGGTTGCCATCGAGCGAGTAAGTACTATACAACTTTTTGTCCGGAAAGCGATGAATATGGCTTATCTTCTAATCAATGTTCTTCCCCGCAGACGGCGCCAACTGATGATGGTAGAAATCATCAGTAAGCCACACGATACCCACGTGCTTGATACGATACCTATGAGACAGAAACAAGGAAAAACTCTAGGAGAGTACCGGTGTGGTACCGGCCAAAGACCCTCCGAAGGTTAAGTTAGAAAACCTTTCATAACTCTAGAGTGCCAGAGTTGGGATGAATTATGCGTACCTTGTTTCATGAGAGCCTTTGGGTTTTTATAGTAGTGTAGAATCGACCTCCGTTTCTTGCGTAGAAAGGTGTTTCCTTATGGAGAAGATCATCATTAACATGCGCATATTACGGGATCCTTCTTACGTTAGGATTCTATTCATATTGGGACTCTATCGATTAGGGTTGACCGTGGGACGCAAGTTATTTCCATTTAGGATTCCTTGGAGGTTACTCAAACCATGTGGATGTCACATGGCCTTGAGATCCGTCCACCTTGTGCCCGTGCGTCTTGGATCCATCCACCATTAGCCTACTGGCCTAGCACCGTCAGGTTGGGTGTGTTCCTTAGGAGGCAAATTGAACCGTCACTCCACGGGTCCGACCACTCAGAGATCACGAATCCATGGAGTGAAGGGACAACTGAAGAGGGTAAAATTAGGGACGACGGGTCCATTCAAACCAACCTAACGGTGCTGGGCCAATAAGCTAATGGTGGACGAGTCCAAGATGCACGGGCACAAGGTGGACGGATCTCGGGGCCACGTGACATCCACATGGTTTGAGTAACCTCCAAGGAATCCTAAATGGAAATAACTTGTGTCCCACGATCAACCCTAATCGATAGAGTCCCAATATGAATAGAATCCTAACGTAAGAAGGATCTCGTAATATGCGCTCATTAATGATGATCTTTTCCATAAGGAAACACCTTCCTACGCAAGAAATGGAGGTCGGCTCTACACTACTATAAAAACCCAAAGGCTCTCAGAAAACAAGGTACGTATAATTCATCCCAGCTCTGGCACTCTAGAGTTGTGAAAGGTTTTCTGACTTTACCTTCGGAGGGTCTTTGGCCAGTACCACACCAGTACTCTCCTAGGGTTTTTCCTTATTTTTGTCTCGCAGGTATCGTATCGAGCATGTGGGTATCATGTGACTTACTGGTGATTTCCACCATCATCAAGTCATAGTTTGAAAATGTTCCAACCTGCCAATGGCGGACTGGTTGTGTTTCGATACACTATATCCAACATAATTCAAACAGTGTTGGGGTCCTTTTTGGTGAAGCTTTTCCCTAATAAAAGGAATTGAAGTAGTCATTTTCTAGCTTCCACAGCAGCAGCCCCAAGCCCTATTTAGACGAGAACAATTCCATATTATCCAATTTCGCATCAGCTGTACATGTCTCCTACCAACCGCCATCCCATTTCCCAAGGGTTACAAGAAACCAAGAGAAAAAAGTGAGACCAGACATCATACATGAACATCTCATGAACCATGCCACCTTTACTTTCCATTGCACGCCATCCACTCATCCCTTTATTTATAGATTTAATTCAAGTTGTGTAAAACAATCTCACCATACACTGTTTATTAAAAAGGCCACTTAAAATGCTACCACGTATACAATTTAATCTTAAAAATACCATACGGTGCACCGTTTGGAGAGTCTTCCTCTCACAGCGTTAAAACATGGTCTATGAGTATAAATACAAAACTAACTGAGTAAATTACATTCAAAAGGCTTGCCCATATACAGAGAAAGAGAGAGAACAGAGTTGTTCGTTGGATTAATAGGCTAGGACAAAGGTAGAGTTCATAAGGCCTCAAGAGAAAGAGAGAAATATCCAAGGCCGGCCATTGTCCATTCCCTGGCCAGACTTAGACCATCGAAACAGCAAGCACAGAAAGAAACCGTTAGGTCATATATCAACCACCCAAATCGTCGAAACCGGCACTGGTAAATTTTTTCTTTTTCCATTTTTTAGATTTGGGTATGAAATGTTACTTTTAATTGAGTTTTTTTTTGTTGGATAGGTTTAGATTTGATTCGTTTTTGTTTCGGGTTTTAGGGTTTTCTATCAAAATGTTTGTAGATATTTCTCTTCCTCGGCAACAGTATTAGCCCAGAGCATCAGACATTTGAGAATCATTTTAACTTTATTTAGTTTTACTGATCCACTAATGTTGATAATTGCTTTAGTTTGAGTGTTGTTGGTTTCTAATCCATTAATGTAAGTAAATTCTTTTTCCTTTCTTTTAGTGAAATTTTTGTTCTTGAATAATTTTAATATTATTTTTCTATGATTAATGTTGCATGTTTGTTTTCTGTTTGATAACGAGATAGCATCTTTTTTTAAAAATCATTTTTTTTATTCTTTTTTGGCTTGAGAACAAGTTAGTATCTTTATTTGATATCTGATTGCAGGGTCTTTTTTTTCTCCATTTTTTGAGGTTTGCATGTGAAACGGTTTCTGGGTTTGTGAGAGGGTTTGTGAAATTAAAGGGTTTTTTTTTTTTTTTTTTTTTCCCGTAACAAAAGATATATAGTGGTACTTCATGTTGGTGCTTTTGCTCGTAAGATTGGCCTTTTGATATAATTAAAGGCACTCTTTAGGAACTTTGCTCTTCTCCTAATAATTTTTCTATTGTGTAACATTCTTGCTAAGAAAATGGTCATATTATATTCCTTTCATGCATGGGATGTTTGTTGTGTTACCAATATGTTAATGTTCCTATTAAGAAGTTGGCACAGTTTGCAATTCATCTGAGTTAAACTTCTCCTAAAGGAAAGTAAGTGTTGTTGTCACCAAGTTTCCAATTGTAAGTCACACCAAAGTCCTTTTTTTCTTTTTTTTTGGTTTTGTTTGCAAATGAGAATTGGGGGTTTCTTTTGGTGTTGGGATAATTTTAGAATTTAGAGATTTTAAAGATTGGTTCATTTAGGAAATTTTAGGGACTTCCTTTTTCTTTTTTTGTTCATTCAGGATAATTTCACAGAGAGCTTTGACTATCTTAATTAAATTCAAGATTATATTAAGCTTTTCTTTTTCAAAAATATTTCTAGATATCAATTGGAGATGGGTGGAGAAGACAGTCCCATGGCGGAGGGTTCTTAGAGCAAAAAAGACGATCCCTAGAGATTCCTCGAATTCTATAGTGGTAATACTCTGTATACTTCCATAATCATTATTTTCGCTTCCCTCTCATTTGTCTCTTTATTTGTGTGTGTAATTTTCTTTGTTTTGTTGTTGTTTTTTTTTTTTTTTTTTTTTCGCTTGATGTAAAATTTAGAAGTACTCAGTAATTAAGGCAAGTGTAAATGTGAAAGAATTGGAAGCATTGATATAAATGACAAAGTAAATAATGTTTACTAGCATAATTTTGATCAACGTTCCTAATAGGTTTGCCTTTTCCTGTTTTTCTATAGAAAATACTGGTTCTGCCTTTTATTTTGTTTTCAGAAATACAACTTATCAACATAATAGGCACTATAAAATATTGTACTTGCACTTTTACTATTTTTGTAGCGTTTTTGAAGTAAAATCGTCTTCCTAATTGGATTTAGTTTTTTCTCTTTGAATTTGTTTGTTGTCTAGCTTTAATATTCATTTGGATTTGTGTATTATATTTGGCGAGGTAAGAAAATTTATGTTTTTGGTGATGAAAAAGTGGTGGTGTTGGTTTTTACAGATACAAGAACCAATCCAAGTTGCCAGAAATTATGTCATTGGTATAAGAATATAACAATAACTTTTGAAATAGCTTTATTTTGGTGTTGTGCTAGAATGCCTTTCCAGTTTTAAATTTGTCCAGTATTGTCTTACGTTATCTCAGTTTGTTATATAAACATATTAACAAGAAAACAAACCAACTAATTCAATTCCAATTAGACATCTAGAAATGAATACAAAAATCTTTCTGGAGTCTATATTCCCTGTCAACTCTATTTTAGTAAGAATGATTAGTAGCAATCTAAGGTGGCTCTGCTTGTATTTTTCTCTTCAGGTACAAGGAAGTGTGGAATATCAATTTCTTTTTGGTTGCAAACTATGCAGGTGAGCACAATTTATGTAGTAGTAATCTAAGGGACCTATTGATTGAGTTTTTTTTTTTTTTTTTTTTCATTTGGTAAATGGATTAAAGGTTATAGGTTTGGGGTTTTATTTAATTAATCACTAAAGCACCATAAGGCTGGTTGAATGTCGTAGAAGGCGTACTCCAGATCGATTAATTGACTATAGAACAATCCCAACATCGTGTGGGTTCCTTTTCTTAATTATTTATTATCATAACGTTTTGAGTTACCACTTTTATTGTAATGTTTTGAGCTATGGTAATGGACCTTATATATTTGACTTGGGTTTATAACTTTATGGTTTTGAAGGAAAAAGTTGGATTTAAGAGAATTTGAGATTTAGTTTAGATGTTCGTAGTTCATTCCTTTTGTGAAAATAGATTAATTTTTGTAAGACATATTACTTTTAATGTTATCTGCATTTCTTTTTCTTTTCTACTTTTACAACAACAAGTTTTTAGCCTACAGTTATGGTTTATGATCATTTAAGTACTCTAATGATTAATGCACTGAATTCTATGATAAACGAATCATTTGGATTTATCTTTTTTTAATCCCATGTGTTGATAAGATATATTTATTGTATTGCTATAGCATCTTTCAAGTAGTTTCCATAATTATTAAGGAGTTGTGATGTGGGAGATTTCAAGAAA
Organism: Quercus tomentella; assembly: GCA_028535165.1. Lineage (NCBI taxonomy): Eukaryota > Viridiplantae > Streptophyta > Magnoliopsida > Fagales > Fagaceae > Quercus > Quercus tomentella. The sequence goes on from JAPQVY010000155.1 coordinate 42,857,556, forward strand.
TGTGGTGAAGCATTTAACTCAATACATCTATGATCAACTACTCAACTAATCAAGACATTTTTATTGCTATTGGACACAATTTGCATGATCGCGTCTATGATTCTTATTGGGTGGTATTTCTCATCTATTAGATCCAAATAAATGTAACTTTAAAGTTTAGTTTTTGCTTTTGTTTATACTTGGTTCTTTTTTTTTTATAAGTTTTGTATCATCCGTTTTAGTGAAGTAGGGAGTAGAAAAGATATTTGTGATCTATAGCTGATTCAAGGGTTCAACCCAATGCTATTTTGACTAATGTCTGAGGCTAAGGTGCATACTGCATAGGCATGTGCGCAAAAATGAGTTTTTTTTTTTTTTTTAATGTATGTATGGACATAATATTGGGACAAATTGTGGTTTCAATTGCAATCTTAAATAAATATTTTCTATTTTTATTGCACCCATTAAGGGATTCCTCCTATAAAGTAGTTGATTTTTAATGGTTGTTGGTAGTTTTTCCCTTGATCAGTATGAAAGAAATAACATATTGTCAAAATATATATTATCAAAACAACCAAGGCACATAATATGGCTTTTTTCCCATGATGGTTAAAGTATATTCTCTAATAAAAACTTGAAACTAATGTGTATATTCGACCAAAATTTTTATATATCTAATTGTGATTATTCATAAATGTAACTGTGAGAAACATGATGTAACCAATATCATGAAAATTGCAAGAAAAAAATATTTTAGTACCTTCAAATGTCCTGGTCGAACTAATGTCATATATGTTTAATAACTCAAGCTAACATCAATAGTGCCACTACAATTTGAATCGTATAATTATAATTATTTTTAATTGTACTCGTGCATATACACGGGGCTACACACTAGTATATATAAAAGTAGAGACTTTATGCAGGAGAACATGAGATATTGCCATGTGGCACACTTTTTAAAAAGAAATTTGAAATACCCTTAAGGCACAAGATAAGAACAAAAAAATATGGACTTTTTGTTTCTTTGGTTCAATGTTTAAAGACTTTTTCTAGTAAAGAATAAATATCTTTGTATGACTCTTTGTTTTCTTTTATTTAATGTTTCAAGATAAACTTCTTGCACTTCTACTCTTTTATGTATAGGCCACAACCCTTCATGTCATCTCATCTCAAATACATCCAAACAAAAAATGATGTTATTTATCTTTAACCTTTCAATGACACCTACCTAGCTCCAACTTCGTCGTCTCATCTAATCTTAACCCATATGAGTTGGCTATAACAAAGGAAAGATGGCTTGCTTTTTTTATTGAGTGATGACAGATTATAATTTTGATGTTGAGGTAAGATGTTTTGAATTTTGTAAAGCATGCAATTGCTTTGAGTCTTTGGGTGTTTGGTGTGGGAAAGTCATAAATGTATTTTGTTTTAAAACTAAAGAGAAATAGAAAGAAACTTTCTAATTGATCATTGATGAGATAAGTTACTTTTTTATTATGTTTTAGAACTTATAATCTATAGGTTCTTTTGTAGATTTTTACTGCTATTTAGTACAATATCGATATGAACCATGACGATAAAAGTAAAAGTCAATGATGCTTTTAGGGTATTTTCATGCTTTATTTTTATTTTTTAATGTGGAAGTCTTGCTAAAGGTAATTAAATCTTGATAAATGGAAATGTTTTTAACCATTTTTTCTTTATTTTTATCACATTCTCTATATGCCGGTATTTACAAATGATTTCCTTTTGTTGAGATAATGAAATGAGTGTTTAAGACATGGGGCTTGGTATTGGTTGTGAAAATGAAGTATTGTGAAAATGTAGTAGTTGATAAAGTATTTGGGAGGTTGCTTGAATTTTTGTAATTTTAGGATATGAAAGTATTTTATGCTTTGAATTTAAATTTCTAAATAAGTCTACAAATAATATAATACGTTCATCTCCTACAAATATCGAAAAACTTAACTATTCCAACCTCAAAAATTTAGATTAGTAGATCAATTCTACTCAATATTCAAAAATAAATTCTATGAAAAAAAAATTATATATAAAATATGAATTTAAAAAAATTGAGATTCAAAGCATAGCAATATTTTGGTAAAACATAAATATTATACAAAAAAAAATGAATATTATAAATAGGTCTTAAAAAACATAAAAATCAATGAATATATATACAAGCGAAAAACCTCATGTGAGAGTGCATGAGGTCCTGTCATGTGGCACTTTAATTTTGCATTTAGTCTTTTTTTACCTCTTTTTATTAAGTTTTTTTACTGATACCCAAAAGTTTACATTAACTTATTTTTACCGTTATCTCATTAATCTTTCATTAATTGCATGAGCTTATAATACACCTATCTCTCTTCTTCATATCTCTTAGCATACCCACAATTTAGTATTAAAAAAAAAAACAAAAAAAATATATATAATAATAATAATAATTAAGGATTAATAGTGATAACTAACCAAATAAGGCCCCGATGAGAGATAGAGAAACATGAAAATATTGTCGATTGTTAAATGAAACGCACTGTTTCACTTTTATCAAAATAAAATACCTAAAATTGACAAAGTATTAGTAAGAGAGAGAAAGTGGAATCTGAAGCGCCGTTACCTCCGTCATACTGGCATCCTACCACCATCAAGCCACCAAAATCACTACGATTATTTTTTTTTCTCTCCTCCGTCATACTAGCATCCTACCACCATCAAGCCACCAAAATCCCTATGGTTATTTTTTTTTTCTTTTTTTCTTTTTAAATTAGGGGCTTAAATATGATTTAGGTTTGGGTTATTTGATTAAATAGTTTTTGTCTTGGGTATAGAAATAGAGAGAATGTTTGGTGTGCAATGTAAAGTCATATTTTACCATGATTTTAAATCAACTATAAGACACATTCATGCGCATTTGCCCAAACCATGTCTTAGAATCACACTATGGAAGACGGTGAGAGAGTTGGGCATACTTTCATTTCATGGTATGCAATATGAACACAATACAAATTAGTTGATTATCATGATCCTATTACTCTTTTGCAGTTATTTTTGGTTTCATAATTTAAATAATAATAACAATAATAATCTTATCTTGATAAGGCTACATATGTGCAGTGAAACTACTGTACTAATTTTTTATTTTTCAAAATGCATATATTTCTTTACTCTAATTTAGTTTACTTTTTGTTTATAATATATATACAACATTCTTCAAAACTTTCTTACATAAAAGATCACAAAATTATCCGTGCATCATGGGCAACTTACTAGTTGTTTCAAATTAATTTGCAAAATATTAGTGCATTGCATAAGTGTCGATACTATATTTTGTCTGGTCTCGATTCATGCATCAAAACAAAGACAAAAAAAAATCAAAAAATTGAAAAATGTGCAAAATCATGAATTTCAAAGCCAAAACGAGTAAAATAAGTACAACATGTTTGAACAGTGAATCAAAAAGTCACATTGATTGAAAAATCCATTTTACAGCAATTAAGACCAAAACCCTAATCAAGTATGGTCAAAAAGTTGACTTTTCGATCTGACTCTTGGATCGTGTTGAATTTTGGACCGTCTCATAGGACATATATTTTCCCTTCAAAATGATAGTTTACGAGCCAAAATCAGAGTTAAAACGGATGAGATATCATTTCTCTCTCTCTCTCTCTCTCTCTCTCTCTCTCTCTCTCTCTCTCTCTCCCTTTATTTTATTGCGCGAGCACGCGCACACACACATATATATATATATATATATACCTATATATGTGTACTATATCTAGACACCTAAATAATAAAAAAGACTTTCTATCATCTCTCTTAAATGATTTTTAAACCTCCATTAGAGCACAATATAGGTATGACTCATAAGAATGGTGATGACTTAGAACTCCCGTTTCTTTATGATGAAGAATACATAAGGCTTGAAAGATATTAAAATCTATTTAAGAAAAAAAAAAAAAAAAAAAAAAAAAAAAAAAAAAACCCTATTTAATCAATCTTTACAATATTTTCAGAATAATGCTACAGTCACAAACTATTTTATAACATTTTTACAAAATGTTAATGTGACCAATCTCTTATTAATTTTCATTTAGGCCCACCATTAATATCACTTTTTCTTTTATCAATAATCATTCACCACATCAGCAGTTTATGAAATTTTTTGTAAAATAATTTTCAGCACTTTATATTCTAGTCATTTAATTTTCTGCACTTTACTTTATGTCATTTAAATTTCTGCACTTTATTATTGTTGTTCCTTTACATTTCTCATTATTAAAATTGCCATAAAATAAATATGCTTGGGTAAACATTTCGCCTCCACACTATTCTAAGAAAATGTTTTTCTTCTAAAATCCTTTCCCACCTCCTTCTTTAAAAATGAAAAAAGGTCTTTTTAAAACGTTTACTCCTTTGTTCTTCTTAAAAGCTTTCAAAACAAAACTTTCCTTTCTAAAAAGCTTTTTCCTCTCCTTAAAAAAATAAAATAAAAGTTTTCAAAATATTTATAAAAAAAAAATCTGTTTTTTTAAAGGGGAGAACCCGAGACTTTTTTTTTTTTAAATCTTGTTTACAAAAATTTTTTTTTTTTTAATATAAAACTGTTTTCTTATAATAATAAAAAATCTGTTTTTCAAAAACTTTTTTCTAAATAAAAACTGTATTCAAAAAACTGTTTTTATAACACTGTTTTCTAAATAAAAATCTGCTTGTCAGAAACTGTTTTTTCAAAGTAATATAAAACTGTTTTTTATAAAACTGTTTTCAAATAAAAATCTGCTTTTCAGAAACTTTTTTTTTTTGAAATAATATAAAAATGTTTTATAAAACTGTTTTCAATACAAAACTGTTTTCAAAAAATATATAACTTTTTTCAAAAACTGTTTTCCAAAATAAAAAACTTGTTTTTCAAAACTGTTTTCAAAGCAAAAAAAAATCTGTTTTCTAAAATGTTTTCAAAATAAATAAATAAATATGTTTTTTTCAAAGAGGGGAAACCCGAAACATAAAAAATAAAAATAAAAATGTTTTCAAATTTTTTTTTTAATAAAATGTTTTCAAAAGTGTTTTTCTATATACAAAAGTATGTTTTTCAAAAAATGCTTTCTTCAAAAAGACACATGTTTTTCCCACAACTTAAAAAAGAAAAAGAAAAAAAGAAGTGTGTTTCTAAAATAATAAAAGCTACCGTTGTAACTTATTATTTTCAAGCCTTTTTCTTAGAATAGTCATAGTTTAAGGATTTGTGTTCAAGGCTCATTCCCTTGAGTCTTTGAACACTCAATAAGCTTACATTGTCCCTAACATTTCTTGGCACTAATGAGTTTTCTTTGTCATCTTTTTGCATGATTAAAATGAGAAAATGATGGATGACAACAAGGTGCTACTTTTCCAACCGTCTTTTTTTTTTGGTTGTGTTTGTTTTTGTATAGTATTTATTACTCACATGCTAGCTATATAGTAAATAAATACTCACATACTATTGTAAAGTATATTTGTATTCTCTCACATGTTACCTATGTGTATCTCACATGTTTTGATTGTGTATAATTTGATGGAGTTAATATTTACATGGTAGCTATATGTAAATATTTACTCACATGTGTGTTTATATATATATATATATATATATATATATATATATATATATATTGTTTGCAAAAACCAATTCAAAAAAAAAATTCAAAATGCCAAGTATTCTATTTTTTCATAAAAAGTTAATATTTAGAATAAATTAAAATGATGTATTATCTTCGAATAGGCGTTGTGAGGTACGTAATACCTTCCTTACACGTAAACAAACTTCCAAGTCTAAGATCTTTAATTCTAAGACTTTTTGATTTACCTTAATTAACGAACCCTTAAACTTTGGTAAAGTTTAAGTTAATTAGGTAATTTAAAATAAATTAGACATCTAGGTGACCAATCGCACCTAATACAAAACTATTAGTTAGTGGTGACTCTTAAAATAATAATAAGAAAAAGGGATTCACATACACACTCCACCCTAGATACACAAGCACACAAGAGTCACGCCACCAAAGACCCAATGTGATACTAAACCCAAGGAAAAATTTAGGAGGGCATCCACAACAGGAAATTATCTAGTAAGACTAAAAGCACACCAAAATTGACAACCAATTTCACACTTGTCTAAGGTGACAAGTTGTTCAACAAGTGTGAAATCTATTGTGAAAATTGTTGTGTGTGTAGCATTACTCCAACAGCACTTCAACTTGCACAGTGCCCCAGTAGCAGACAAGTGTTTTCATCAGTCAATACTATCTTTCATTTAGTTGAGAGAGAAGGTAAAGGAAGGAGGGAGATGCTACAGCAAACAAAACATTTACATAATACTGTAGCCTTAACAATCAGCAATCAGATTACATGGGAAAGAGAGGATAGAGGTGACAGACCTAAGAAAACTGGAACCGTCTACAATGATATATCTTGCCTACTACATTGTTTTTCCATTACAGCAAATCTTCAATATTTAGATTCATACATATAAAGGAAGCAGAGGGCCCAATTTTGAGACCCACTCATGGCTTAGACCCATTCATATGCTTCACTAGAATATTATATCCATCACTGCAGCAGCATTGCGCTAATTACGGTTTTTGCACTTCTCCATTGCCCTTGGGGCTGCAAAAAGCAGATAGAAAAATATTAGTGAGGTCTGCTCCAACGTCCACTGGTATTATTAGATAGTGATTTCATCTAGTAAACAAAAGCAAAAGGGATATTATTATTTCAAATCTGCACAAACTATATAATTGACACATTAGTAGCAGTAGCACACACCAAGCCCAATAGCCTCTGAACTCTTCATGATCCTCAGCCTCTTACAAGACTCAGTGAACATTCTGCAAAAAACGATAACAAAATTGGGATGAGTTCTCTTTCACTTGTCTATTCTTGTTCATGTTTGGTGAGATAAGGAGATCTTCACTGTGAAAGTCAACAAAAAATAAAAAATAAAAAAGACAGTTCTAGTCAGAATAACATTCAGGTCAAGTCAGATCATATGTTAAAGAACCACCATTCACAATCTCAGTTCGGAAATTTCAAACCTGCAATTTGCCAAGTCATCTCAAATATTGAAGGGGTGAAATGTTGGAGTTTTGATGAAAGATGTGGAAAGGGAATAAGATAAATTCTGATAATGTCAATCTTCTGAAGTAGCAAAAAAAAAAACAAAATAACACTTCCTGGAAAGATATCCGGATTAATTTGATGATTCCTTGGTCTGTAAAGAGGATCTCCTCACTCTTTTGTGGCAGAGAGTGAAGATGCGGGATCAAACCCCAGAAGTATACCCACCACAAGGGTGGAGATGCCATTAGCCAATGAGGCTCCTCCTCTGTTTATTAAATACGATGCAAAATGCATCAAGATGTTTTTGTAATTCCTTTATCTGGGGTATGCTACTCTTAGTCTTAAAATAAGAAAATTTTAAGCATTATCAATTTCATATAACATGGACATCCCTCTAGAAATTTGATATCAGCTTTGAGTAGATATATACTTACTCCCATGGAACATCACCAACTAGCATCCAATCACCATCCTTATCTTCATAGGTGAGTACATATTCAGAACCACTGAGGAGATCCATTAACCGACTCTCATTCAATCCATCTCTGCTTGGAACTCCATGAGAGCTACACTGACCTGAACCACCCATTCATAAACAAACTTTAAACTCCCTTCAAAGAGGGAATGTGTGTGCACATGCATATGTTGTCATCCTGATTTTGTTTTATATATTTCATGTGTTTGCAAGAGCATGTATGTTTATATGTATGATATGACTATATTACTAAAAGAATCACCCAAGTGCTACTTGATGCAATGTCCAGATCAGTGAAACTCATTTCTTAGCTAATATCTCCGTTTTTCAGTTAAGTCAACCAACTAGTTCATCAATTTTCCACAACTAGAGGAAAGCTATTATGGTGATGTCATCCGTAAATTAAGATAGAGCATTCAACAACACATGAAAATTGACTTTTTCTACTGTGGTCCTAACAAAATCTTTATCAATTGTGCGTTTGGTGGCTTCATATGAGAGCTCTTGCTTTTAGAATGCAAAAACTCACCTCACCATCACATTATTCTGGATTTACTATAAGGTATCCACAAACCATTACTGGCAAGTTTGTCTAAATACTATGTAAGGCACATATTGCCCGATTTTAAGATTCTGGTTAGAAGAAGATGATAACATCTGACTAGAAGAATTGTCTGATTAGAGCAATTAGCATCTTTAAAAAAAAAACTTCCAACCATCAAAAACAATTTTTAGAAGTATGAGACGTTTGTTTGTGTGCCTATAGATCAAGAGAGAGAGAGGGATTGGCAAGTTTAAAGCAGCTGAATATGGATCGCATGAACCATTACTTACCAATTGTAAAGCAGCTGAACATCTTTTCCAGTGCTGAAGAGAGCTCCATATAGCTGCCATAGGTTTTGAGATCAACTTTCCTCAGGTATGGAGCACCATCCATGCTGACCTTGACATAAAGACATCCAGATCCCGACTTGCCCTCCACATCATCATCATTCTTTGGAGAATGAGTAGCCATTGAATTCTTCCGGAATGAACGAATTGGTGGCCATCCCACAACCTGTGCCCTATCACACGCAAAACACACACACTTAAAAGTTTTTATTCTGAAATTCTTAAAAAGGTGTCATAATCAACTTCTTAGCTAAGGCAATTAAGATTATATAACGAACAGAGAGACTCAATTTCCTTTGTGAAGACTTAGCTGATAGATTTAGAAACAAATCTCTCCATAATCCAAAATCATAGGTATGGCAACTCTTATTTACTTTATATTAAGAGAAACTGTGAAACACAAGCACTGGGGGAGGGGTCGTTAGGCCAAACTTATGCTTATGCAAAGCCCCAAAGACTCACCAAATATTAAAAAAAAAAAAAGATTAAGATAAACAACTAAGAGAAGTTCAACATGCACACCCCAATCAAGTTGCAAAAGACAGAGCATGTAAACAACAAAATTGTATAGTACTGAAGATAACTCTAAAATCAACCATTAAAAAATTCTTCTAGTCTCAGATTACAGATATAAGTTTGAAGAAAACTGAAATTCTAGGACATAATAAGAAGACAAAAACTCTCCACCCTATTTAACTTCATCAAATTTGGTGTCATTATTATTATTATTATTATTTTCTTTTTTAAAGTGCAACCGAAACAAAAAGAAATATAGAACTCAGTTATCAACGAATTAGTTTCTTTTCTTTTTCAACGTTTCTAAGCAAGTAAAAATGGACAACTAAGGGGAAAAATCACCAATAATATTGCAGGTAAAATCAACAAACATGCTAACTGGAGTAAATGATACCAATTACCAAGCAATCTAAAAGATACTACAATATTGAGAATTCAACTACAATAGTAAATATTTTTCCTCTGTAATTTTCAAAACAAGAAAGAAAGATATTTACTTTGCTGCAGGAGCAGAAAGCTGAGGCTTCTTTTCCTGCAATGGCTTAGGTGACTGAGGAGGAACAACACCATCTTTCAGAACTGGACTACCCAAACCCGTATTCTGATTATTACATTCACACCCACCACCCTTTCCTCCACCATTAACGCTTCTAGGAGAGAACAAGTTCCCACCTTTACCCAACTCAGCCTCAGATCCACCATTCCCAGACAAAACCCACTTCCCAGAGCCTCCATCAATGGCATCAGAGAAGCCCCTCTTGGCCCTAGACACCACCAACAAGCTCTTCAGCACCCCAACCCCATTATCTCTCTCAGGTGACTCAGACCCTGGCAGGCCTAGTCTCAGTTCAGTGGCCTTGAGGTTGAGATTTAAACCTCCACTTGAGGACCTCTCAGAGCCTTCCATTGAAGGAACAGCCTCTGAGGATAAGCCTATGTAATCGTGCTCTAATGGCACAGACATCAAAGCCTTAACAAAAGCTTTAGTTTCAGTAACAACACCCCAATAAAAAAACAAAAACGCAACTGGGTTTCAAGCAGAAGAAAAAGGAGAAGCTGTTTTTAGAGCAGAAACTCAATGATATAATAATAGAAGCGAGTAAAAAATAAAGCTTATGGGTTTGGTTTGATGATTATCATGAACATGAACATGAACAAACAGAAGCTTCTTTGGGCTTTTGCTACTCCCTCTTTTGTTTCTATATACCCCTCTCTGTACACTGACCAAGAAATGTTTTATAAAAGAGAAAAAGAAAAGGAGAGTAAAAATATAACTGATTTGCTTTTTAAAGTGTTTTTTTTTTTAAATAAATGTGTTTTTTAGAATATTTTAATAAATGTGTTTGATTCTTTTTAGGATGGCTGAATGTTTAATAATTTTAATAAATCTTTTTGTGGGCAAAAACTCCGACAAGTCACAGAAAGTCCCCGGCAGACCTTTCCAATAATACCCCTTCTTTAATCCCAAATTAATATATCATACAGTATTTTCACTATTTTGTTATCTTAAAAAAGATAAATGTCAATTTAATCGTTAAGCTTTGGATTTGAACAATTTTTTTTTTTTTTTTTTTTGAGAAACAGATTTGAACAATTTTCGATCCCTTAAATATTTGGTTATCTTAGTCAGATGTTTAAGAGGAATATGTTCACAACATTTTTACAATAAATTTTAAGTGGCAGGTTTTTACTGGTTGTTATTGTTGGGGCAAAAAAGTAACTTAGTGTTATGTTCAAATTTAAATCAATAACAATTAACCACCTGTGATTTATTGTAAAAATATTGTGGATATAACATCTCTCAATGTTTAACTAATGTTTTTACTTAAGTTCTTTTACAATTACTACAAAATATCAAACATTTTTACTACAATTTGAGGTGTTAATCCACTATACCTCAAAATAAAATATAAATAATCAGATTAAAATACCAATCAGTTTTTTGTGTAGACAGAATTGAATCTTAGATATCTTATTCAACCATAAAAATTTTTACTAATTGAGTTAACTAGAACCCACTATACCAAGACCTACTATGAGTCAAATAAAAAATATTGTGAAATTTTGTTTTATCTCTAAACTTTCTCTTTTCCATTAAAAACAAGTAAATTTAATAACACGATTTAAATATGTTTTCAACCACATCGTTATTTAAAGTTTCTTACACTTCAACAAACTCTTTATAAAATATATTCTTTTATGATAAGTGAATGGGTTGGATTCAAATCTTTGTTTTTTTAATTTTATAGAAGAAGTGGATTCAAATCTAATTTCTCTTATATGAGAAAACTATAAAATACTACCAAGTTATAAGACTCCTCTCATAAATAAATAAAATTATGTAATTTACCTCATAAAATTTAAATTCACAATTCAGTAATTTCATGGTTTCAAACTTCCAATGAAAAGCTTAATTAGCAAATTGGAATTTATTTGAAATATATATATATATATATATATATATATATATATATGTATATATTATTTCTATATCTCAAACTTGAAAGTCCGAGTGATTCACACACGATCATGCTATCACTTTCTGCATTCCATTTCAGTCTTTCCCCTACACACCTTAGCATCTTTCCAATTTACGTTAGCATTCCCCACATTAATAAATATTCCAACATATAATTATAATCTAGGAATTAATATATATATATATATATATATATATATATATATATATATATATATATATATATATATAAGTAGGAGGGCAAAAGTTCGGCTCATACTAGGCCCAAGCCAAGCATTGTTAGGTTTAGGTTCAGCTCAAACTTAACAAATACCGAGCTAAAATACACAAACCTACGTGTCCCCGGCAAGCATATCTGAATAAATCCCACTATCTCCAAGGACTAAAGGTAGTATCTTGGAGGAATCCGCCTGCCGAGCACAAGATTTGGTGTCAAACACAAATTGCCAAAAAATCATTTCAACAACAAAGTTGTGGGCCCCATTCCTAATACGTGATTAAACATGCTAGAACAGTAACTTAGACTCAAAAAGTCACCAAGACACCATTAGTGGAGGGGCCCACACACGTACAGGATCTTCCCCCATCATAATGAGCCCACTAACAGAATGATATAAAAGGGGGAGAGTGGGGTTAGTGTGAGGGGTTGGAACATTACTTGGGGAGAGAAACATGAGAGAAAAGTAAGAAACTAGAAAACAACACTCGAGAAAGGTGATTCAACTTAAACACCCAAATGAGCACCTCGATTGTTTGGTATTCTCCTCAAACAGTCAAATTTCTAGCAAATAACCATTGCACGACAGTTCTAAATCATCAATCATTAACCAAAATTTCTTCTGGAATCTCCCATTGTGGACTAACCCCAAAACAGAATAAAAATTAATTGGGGATTCAGGCCTAACAGGTCCAGGTCATTGGAGTAGATATTTTGGCTAATATGATGTTTGGATACTTAGAAAATTAAATAATAATAAAAAAGTTGGGAAGGAAAGAGAAAAATGAAGGCGCCCTGGAAAGTGAGGGAATTTTGAGAAAGCTGACAAAAACAAAGACAAAAAAACGCTTGGATAGTAAACATATCAGACTGAAAATAAACCCAACAAAATTTTAAAAAAAATAATTTAATATAGGAATTAAAAAAAAAAAATGCAATTTAAGGAACTGGAAAGAGATCTTTTTGCGTGGGTGAAAGAGAAATGACTCTCTCTCTCTCTTTGCTTGCTCTGTACAACGAGCTTTGATTCAGTGCTGTGCTGGTGAGTTTTGTTAGGGTCTCGTGATTGTTTGGATTTTCCTAGAAAATACTTGCAATTTGCAATTCTTTCATTTCTTCTTTTCGAGAGTGGGAAATTTTATTTGCTGGAATAAAATATTAGTCAGTGTTTATTTATTTCTTTATTTACCTTTATACCTCTTCAAATTATAATAAATGATTTTAATAAATAAGTGTGTGTAAATAATATAGCTGATGTTACGTACATTGATCACATGTCATCTTCTCTTTCGAGAAATTATTAGGTCCAATCGGAGGATTGCTAAAGTGGTTCTCCTGATCAATAAAACGTTGTTATTTATGCAAATGTGATATCACCTAGTGGTTTTTTATTTTTAATTCTTGCGTTGATTAGGAATCCGACTCATACATTTACATATGTGGCATTTTTTCATTGATTGAGAGGACCACTTCAACAGTCCTCCCGGTGGACTTAACAATTTCTCCTTCTCTCTATGTACAAATACAATACACATTGATTACACCGCCAGTCGATGGTCGGTGATTTTGGATCCTCAAATGCATTTCATTAGTTCTCATAATGTCCACCAATTCATACTATTATAATTTTACTATATCATTTTAATTAAAAAAAATTATCATATCATGATTGGATTTTTTTATCCACATTATGGAACACTTTAAAACATTCCCTTGTTTATGTTTTGATTTTGATCACCCATTTAAATCTTTCAAAATATTAATCCTTGTATTATCCATCTATTGATGGGATTCATGTAATCCAGTATTCCAGTGATACGGTCAATTCGTTGGAGGGGCCACAGTTAATCTAAATCTTATAGATATGTAATTTTATATATTTTTATCCATTATAAATTGAATCTAATTATTCTATATCTAATAAGAATAAATACTTTTTTCTAAAAAAAAGAAAGAAGAAAGATCACAAATCCACCCTCTTAACAAAAACATTTAGGTGATTATCATTTATACGTAGAATCATTTGAAGAGTTCTTTTTATATCACAAGTATTGGTTTCTCAAAGGGTAGGTGCTACAAATGGTAACACCATTGTAGGGTATTCCACAAATCAATACTACCATGAACATAAATATATAAATATATATATATATATATATTTATGGAATACCACCTCAATTTTTATAACATCTTAATAGGATGAAATGAATCTTTATGTTTTTTTTTTAATTAATAATGATGATGCATAGAAAATCAGTAGGCTGAATACTCCGGGTTTCAGTGGACTAGAGGTTGCTTGGAAGGCCTGAAAAGAAAGAAACACAAGATCAAAGGTGACAAGAGTGAACCGGTCAAGAACCTTTCGATGCTTAAGTTAGTTTTTCTCTCTAGAACTCAAGAATTCCAACTTTAGAGGTAGTGGAAACTAACCTTCATTTGATGTGGATGAGTTCTTATATAGTAAGCTTTAGAGTGGTTACTTGTTTAGTAACTTCCTCAACGTGTGTGGAAGTTAAAAGGTTCAAACTTAACTTCCACAACTACTATAGAAGTTAGAATGTTCAATCTTATCTTTTACAACTACCATTGGAAGTTAAGTACTTAGTGGGAAGTTATAGTGTTGAACAAGGATTTTGCCTTTACTTCTAAATGGCAGAACATGGTCCAAATAGTAAGCTTTTGTGTGTAAATCTATTCTAAAAATTTTCTAAGTGTTGCGAGGTTGTCCAGCTGCTTCCCTGATGGACGACCTTCATACCTATGGACGACCTCCCCACAATGGATTGGCCTTACTATGTTGAGTTAACCTTCTTGGTCCTAGACGACCCTATGGACGAATTGGAGATGGTCCGATTTTTGGTTCACCATCAGTTGCCCCCTTATCTAAGGGTTGTCCAGAACACTGTAATATAACTATTGGTTTTTGACATGTGTCAACATTTTTATGGTCAATTGTTGTACCATATGTCGTCCTTACTCTGGTTGAATTTTTTTTTGTTCCATATTATGCCACGTGTCATAACCTTATTGGTTGGCTGGTCGCGTCGATTTATTTTTCGAGGAGAATGCCATGTGTTAACTTCTAGTTGGTCTGTGTCGCATCGCTAACCCACCTCTAGGCCTTATAAATATGTACATTCTCTCTTTTTCCCTTTTACTGTTCTGATAATTTCCTTTCTGCCATTTCGTCCAAGAGTCTCGTCAGGTACTTCCTTTCCTTCATTCTTAGGTTTTCGTCTTTGTTCATTCTTCTAACTATGTTTGCGTCTAGTAGTAGCCTAGAGAGAGAGAGAAAGACGAGTATTAGGACGTGTCCTCTGGGAGTGGTGGTGGTAGTTATGAGAGCAGTGAGGTTAGTACAAGTTATAGTAGTGATAGTAGTTCCTCAAATGAGCATTATCAGTTTGGGGTCCTTGGTTTTCCTTTAAAGGAATTCCAGGAAATGCAACGTAGGATGGCTTTTAGGGCAGAGGCTAGCTCTTCTCGAAGATCACCTAGTCCTCCTTAGGATGAAGAGGAGGAGGAAGAAGAAAATATAATTTATAGTTGTGCTCCTGAGGTAGCATCTACTCTAGACGCGCCTAAGTTAAAAACCCTTGTAGGTAGATATCAAATTCCTAGTGAGTTTAGGTCTCGTCCACCTAAAAAGGGAGAATAGTGTTGTTCTCTTTCTTCTGGTTTTGGTGTATATACCTTTTACCTTCTAGCAGGTCTTAGGTTTCCCTTAAACTCGTTTTGTAGAGACCTCTTCCATAGGTTGGGTATTGGACCAAACCAACTCAACCCTAATGGATGGAGAACGATAGTTGTCATGCAAGTGTTATGGCATGAGGCATTGGAAGGGAACCGTCCAATCACAGTGGACGAATTCCTTTACTGCTATAAGCCCTCAGAGATAAAGCAATTTGTTGGTTTTTACCAGTTCTCATCTAGGGGCCCTTAGTTTAGTTTGATAAAAGGCCGTAGTTCTTTTGACAGGCTTTGGAAGAAAGAATTCTTTTTTATTTCTGGAAATTGGGCTGAGGACCCAGTTGATGTAGATAATGCCCCCTTTCCCTTCTTTTACCAGCCCCTTAGGTCGTCTTCGTCCTGAGGGTATGTCTTTCTTCCTTTCTTTTATTTATTTTACCTAACTTTTTTACTCGTCTAACCTTCTTTTATATTGGTGCAATTGGTACTCATCCACGCTTGGACAAATTTTATTTGGATCCTATTGACCAAACATGTGACTTCCCTAAGAGGTCCTTCCACAACTTAGTGACTTTCAATCATCTGGCTACTTGGGGGCTTGGTCCTGAGCCTACAACAAAGAACCTTGGATATGAGGAGATTACTCGTCGAAGTAAGTATCGTCCATCCTCTTTTATATATATCACTAACTTCATCCTCTTAAACATAGGGTTGGCCACTATGAAAGAAAATAAAGGGAAAGGCGTTGCAAGTGGAAATGAGGGTGAAGAGGACGTGCAGGTCTTGGACGATGTCACTCCCCTGGTTGTCCAGAAGCCTGGTGACTAGGCTGAAAAGAGGAAGGGTATATCCAACTCTATGGACCTTGGTAACCTTCCTACTCGTCGAGGTTCCAAGAAACAAAAGTCTGGTAAGACTCCTCCTCCTAAGGTTTGAAAGTTCCCTTCTACGATGGTACACCTGGACGCCTCGGCAGTGAACTTGGTACCCCAGACCACTCCATCCGTCCAGACTACTCCACTCGTCCAGCCTGAGGACCTTCCTCCTACAACTAAAGCTCCTCACAAGGCCCACCCTTTAGAGAAAACCAAGTGTCCTCCCAACTTGGTATTGGACGAGGATTATGCTTGGAAGACGTCCAAAGAAATCATCACTAACAATGAGGTAAACTCATGTTATAACATGTCAATGAAGGACTTTGAACGTTCTGCCATCCATGACCTCTTCAAGGTATGTGGTTTTCATTATTTTCCTTTTATTTTCTAAAAGATCCAAGAAAAATTTCTAACTCTCCTTCGTCCATTCGCAAGCCATGTCCAAGTTTTACACTTCAACCCAAGCTAAGGAGCTTTGCATTAAGGCTAAGGATGCCAAGGAGAAGAATAAGGAGTTGAGCAATGAGGTTCTTCTAAAGAAGGAGGAGGTGATCAGATTGACTAAGGATCCCAATCGTCTATAGGGAATTGAGACAAGGCTAAAAGATGAGGTAGAGGAGCTCAAGGCGGATTCCATTGAAAAGGAGACCCGTATCACTCTCCTAGAAGGGAAAGTTTTAGAGCTCACCTCGTCCTTGGAGAAGGCTTGGGAAGAAGCCATTGTAGCCTTCAAGAGGTTAGACGAGTTCAAGAACCGTCTAGACAGTCATTATGCTGTTGGCTATGAGGACTTCCGTGTTGATGCCAAGGAGACTTACCCTAACATAGACTTTGACTCCTTCAAAATTCCCCTTGCCACAGAGAGTTCCCTGCTTCCGACGAGTTCCGAGGACATCAACGTGGTGGACAATGCTACAACTGAAATAGCCCAAGGCACTACTGTTGCCAGCAAGGACGATTCAAAGTCTGGGGGTGATGCCCCCAGTGGTTTTATCCTAGTAATTTTATTTTCCTTTAGAAAAACTTATTATTTTAGTTTATTGGAGATGCCTGTTGTTTTAGGCTTCACTTTTTTTTTTTTTTTTTTTTTAAAAAAAAAAAATTCATTCAAGTACAATTCCTTCGTCCAAGTGTATGGACGAACAACATATACAATTGCCTTCATTGGCTTTGAATAACTCAAGGGTTTTTGGACGGTGGTCATCTACCCTTCTTTAGCTTTTATGAATGAATGTCTACTTTTATTTTCATTTCTTACTTGGTATTGAACATGTTATATGCTTTATGAACGAATTTCGTTCACATCGTCCATATTATTTCTATGGTTTTGTGTGGTTCGTCCACTTATGAGGACATTTTATCTCATCCTGATTGAATGAATTTTTATCTACATCATCCTTGTTAAAATAAAATTTTCATGCTCAACACTTTTACCATTTCACAAGTATAACTCGTCTATGAATGGTATTTCTTTTGCTAGCTTTATTCATCCATAAATTTTGACTTGTAGCTTACATCATTCCTTGTCCATAGGTTGGACGATTCTTTACTCGTCTTTTGTCAAGACATTTCCAGCATTTACTCGTCCAAAGATTGGATTGTTTGGTTGGTTAAATTCATCCATGGGCTTTGAAATATTTTTACATGCACATTTTTCCTCGTCCATTAATTAGACGAATATACCTCAGGTTTTACTTCTTCCAATGCTTAGACAAATATACCTTGATTTATTTTTCTTTGCCTTATCCTTATTTTGAGGAAAGCTTATAGACGTTGCATCCCTGCGTGTAGAGATTTTACTCGTTTATGGCCTTCAGCCTTCTTGTGGATTAGTTTGAATGAAATCACAAAAATTGGAAATTCATACAATATTATATACATTGGAAATCCAAACTGTATGTACATAACATAAACATTGTCCACAAGCATGACACATGCTTAGAAGCTAGTGCCTTAGGGAATTAGAAATACTTATGTACAAACAAATAGACTAAGTTCATGACTTTGTCCATCACAAATTCGTCCATAGATAGCGAAAAAGTTAGAAACTAATGCACTTTTAGGGAATTAAAATATTTAAAAACATGCAGTAGTAGTAATAAACATAAGCAAATATGAGGAAAACAACACATAACTTCAATTTCGTCCATGATGCCCGTCCATGGTGATGCTCGTCCAGGCTAACCCTTCATTGATAATATCTTCTTAGATGCTCAACATTCCAAGAGTGCTCTAGCTTCCGTCCATCTAGGGCTTCCATGTAGTATGATTCCTGTCTTTTACAGTTGATAATCCTATAAGGTCTTTCCCAATTAGGCCCTAACTTTCCATGAGCCGGGTTTTTGGTTGCCAAGGATACCCTTTTAAGGACGAGGTCTCCAATGTTGAAGCGCTTGGGTTTCACCATTGCATCATATTGCCTAGCCATAAAACTTTTGTATCTTGCTATCCTCTGCTCTGCATCCATCCTTACCTCGTCAATAAGATTGAGGTTAAGATGAAGTTGTTCTTTATTCTCCTCATCCTGATACTTCATCACCCTGTGGTTAGCCATGTGCACTTCTACAGGTATGACTGCTTCACTTCCATAGGCTAGTTTGAATGGAGTTTCCCCTGTGGGGGTCCTCATAGTTGTCCTATAAACCCATAGAACACCGGGTAGCTCGTCTGGCCATACTCCCTTTGCTCCCTCAAGCCGAGTCTTGATGATTTTCAACAAGGATCGATTTGTAACCTCTACTTGTCCATTTGCTTGTGGGTGGGAAGGTGAGGAATAATGATTCTTGATTCCAAATTGCTCGCAAAAATCTCTGAAAGGTGTGTTATAAAATTGTCATCCGTTGTCAGACACTAGTACCCTAGGTACCCCAAACCTGCATACAATGCTTTTCTAGACGAAGTTTTTGACATTCTGTTATGTAATCTTTGCTAAGGGTTCAGCTTTCACCCATTTAGTAAAATAATTAATCCCTATCACCAAAAACTTCATCTGCTTGGTTCCAATTGGAAAGGGGCCCAAAATATTCAATCGCCATTGCGCAAAGGGCCATGGGGCCATCATTGGGGTAAGGTACACAGAGGGTTGTCTAGGGACGTTATTAAATCGCTGACATTGGTTGCACACCTTGACATAAGCCTTAGCATTTGTTTGAATGGTTGGCCAATAGTAACTTGCACAAACAACCTTGTGGATGAATGCTCTAGCTCCTGAATGGTTGCCACATGCTTCCTCATGAACTTCTCTCAATACACAGTTTACTTCGTCTAAAGTTAAACACCTTAGGTAAGGCTGAGAGAAGCCTCTTTTGTATAGCACCTTGTCTATAAGGACGTATTTAGCTGATCTGATCCTTAGCTTCCTGGCCTCGTCCCTTTTTTCTAGAAGCCTTCCATCTTTCAAGTAGGTGACTATTAGGGTCATCCAACTTTCTTCACCTTCTATCTGGTGTACCTCTGGAAGATACTAGGCATGTATTGGACTTCATCAGACTCGTCCACTAATCCATCTGCTGATGCTTCCTTCGCTAAGGCATTTGCTTCCATATTTTCTTCTCTTGGGACTTGAATGAAACTAGCTTCTTTAAATTTCTTAACAAGACATCTCACCCTATTAAGATATTTCTTCATCCGTTCTTCTTTAGCTTCACACGTTTCATTCACTTGACCTATAACCAACTAAGAGTCTCCCTGGACGACTATTGATTTAGACTCTAAAAACTAAGCCAATTCTAGCCCTTTGAGAAGGGCTTCATACTCAACTTCATTGTTGGTTGTTTGATACTATAGACGTACCTTATACTTCAACTTATCCCCTTCTGGAGACTGCAACACAACTCTTATTCCTCCTGCATATAGTGTAGACGACCCGTCCACATGGACAATCCATGTTTTAGCGTCTTCCACCCCGTCTAAACTACCCTGACTAAGAGTGAATTCTACAATGAAATCTACTAGAGCTTGAGTTTTTATTGCATTTCTTGGTTGTTACCTGATGTCAAACTCACTAAGCTCAACGACCTATTTGATCATTCGTCCTGCGACTTCCAGCTTGTTCATTGCCTTCTTGAGCGGATGATCTGTCATGACATTGATGACTTGAGCCTAGAAGTAATGTCTCAACTTCTTAGAAGCCGTTATTAATGCAAAATCCAACTTTTCCATCATCGGATATCGTCTTTCTGCTCCCCTTAATGCTTGGCTTGTTTAAAACACAGGCTTTTGCACCTTCCCTTCTTCCCTAATCAATGCTAAACTTACCGCATGTGGGGATACTGCTAAGTATAAATATAACTCTTCACCTTGTATGGATGGACTTAGTAGGGGAGCCGTGGTAAGATAGACTTTAAGATCCTGGAAGGCCTTTTGGCACTCGTCCATCCATTTGAATGCCTTCTTGAGAACTTTGAAAAAAGGCAAACATTTATCTGTAGCTTTTGAAACAAATCTGTTTAGAGCTGCAACTCGTCCAGTGAGGGACTGGACCTCCTTGACATTCTTTGGTGGTTCCATTTTTAGAATGGCTTAGATCTTGTTAGGATTCACTTCAATTCCTCTCTGTGAAACCATGAATCCTAGAAATTTCCCTGACGAAACCCCGAAGGCACACTTACTTGGATTCAGCTTCATATTGTATCATCTAAGTGTGTCAGAGGTCTCCTGCAGGTCGTCCAGATGTTTCTTCTCGTCCAAACTCTTCACCAGCATATCATCCATATAAACTTCTACATTTCGTCCTATTTGTGGACGGAACATGTGATCGACTAACCTCTGATAAGTTGCCCCCGCATTCTTCAAACCAAAGGGCATCACCTTGTAACAAAATAAACCTTAATTGGTAATGAAGGATGTCTTCTCTTGATCTACCTTGTCCATCTTTATCTGGTTATAACCTAAGAAGGCATCCATGAAGCTTAGCAATTGATGACTTGCTATTGAGTCCACCAATTGGTCAATACGTGGCAATGGATAACTATCCTTAGGGCATGCCTTGTTCAAATCAGTGAAATCTACGCACATCCTCCACTTGCCATTAGCCTTCTTGACCATCACCACATTAGCCAACCAATTCGGGTAATAAACTTCCCAAATGAATTTTGCTATGGTTAACTTCTAGACCTCTTCCTTGATAGCATTATCTCGCTTAGGAGCAAATACCCTCTTCTTCTAACAAACGGGCTTGGAACCTGGATACACATTCAATCGATGAGTAATAACACTTGGATAAATTCCTGGCATATCTTCATGACTCCATGCAAAAACGTCAATACTCTTCCTTAAGAATTGGACGAGGTCTTGCTTCGTCTTCTTCTCCATACTTGTTCCGATTCTAGTAAACTTCTCGGGATTACCCTTTTCTAGAAGGATGTCTTCTAGTACTTTGATGGCTTCTGCAACAACCCTTCTCTCCTCTATGCTCATTGTCTGCACATGCTCGTCCATACCCAACATGGCTAGGTAACACTCTCTAGTAGCTAACTGATCTCCTTGCATTTGCCCTATCCCATACTCTGTTAGGAATTTGACTGATAGGTGGTAGGTAGATGTTACTGTCTTCCAACTGTTTAAAGTTGGTCTTCCAATGATGGCGTTATAGAAAGACAAACAGTCCACCACGAGGAAATTCACTTCCTTAGTTATTTGTTGTGGATATGCTCCCACCACTACAGGTAATGTAATAGTACCTATAAGTTGCACTTTCATTCCTCAAAATCCCACCAAAGGTGAACATATTGGACGAAGTTGATCTCGTCTAAGCCTTAATTGTTGGAAGGCGGGGTAATATAAAATGTCTATCGAACTTCTAATTATCCACCAACACCCTTCTAGTCGTATAGCCTACAATGAGCAAAGTGATGATGATCGCATCATCATGTGGGTGATGGACCCTTCCAGCGTCCTCGTTTGTGAATGTAATGGTTTGCTCATCTACCCCCCTTGTCCTTGGTGGTCATCCAGAGAGTTGGACATTCTGCACCACTTTCAGGTATGTTTTCCTTGACTTGGAAGATTGCCTTGTCAAGGTTCCTCCTATAATAACTCTTATTTCTCCAAGTGGGGGTCTTGATGACTCTTCTATCTTTCCTTTCAACTTCTCGTCTTTATGATCTCATCCAACAAAATGTCTCAACTTTCCCTGTCTGATAAGATTCTCTACTTGCTGCTTTAAGTCATAGCACTTGTTCGTGTCATGCTCATGATCTCTATGGAAGCGGCAATACTTGTTCTTATTGCGCTTATTGGCATCTCCCTTCATCTTTTCTGGCCACTTCAAGGATAGGTCATCCTTGATTTGAATAAGCATCTGATCAAGTGGCTCGTTTAAGGGCGTATAGTGCTAATTCCTCCCTGAAGATGAATTTGTCTTCCTGTTATCTCTATCATTCTTCTCTCCCATCCGAGCCTTCTTTGGATGAGGGCCTTGTTCAGGATGGCATGGGAGGTCTGCTTCCATTCGCTCTACTATCTTCCTCTTCTTGGCAATGATTGCATCCTCTGCATTCATGAAACTTTGGGCTGAATGGACGAGTTCAGCCATGGTTTACGACTCTTGATCATAAAACTTGTGAATAAATAAATCCAAATTGACTCCATTGTGGAAGGTTGCCAATAGTGACTTGTCATCCATCTCGTCTACCATCAGGGCTTCCCTGTTGAAGCGAGTGATGAAGGAACACAAGCTCTCATTTTCTCCTTATTCTATAGTCAACAAACTGGACAAGGAGCGTTTGTGCCTTTGTCATCCGATAAAGTTGTTGACGAACAACTCACTCAACTCTTCAAATGAACCGACGGTGTTTGGAGGTATTTTGCTAAACCACACTTGTGCTGGCCCCTTAAGGGTAGTGGGGAAGGCTCTACACATTATCTTACCTGATACTCCTTGAAGGTGCATTATGGTCTTGAAGGTTGCAATGTGGTCACATGGGTCGCGTGTTCCATCATACGAATCCAAGGAAGGCATCTTAAACTTGGAAGGCAGGGGATGACTATTGATGGAAGCTAGGAAAGGAGAATCAGTTCGATGAATTAAATCATCTACATGATTCGTCCTTCTTATATTTTCCCTCATCTCTTCCATGGCTCTCCTCATTTGATCTATTTCCCTCTCCAAATGTGGCACCTTAAGTGAAGTGGTACCCCTTAACTAGTTCTCACGCTCAACATTTTCTCCTTCTCTAACTTCTTGACTCTGAGCTTGCCCTTCCATACATTGTTCATGACGTTGCCTCCTTTGGTTAATCTCCCGGGTCAGTTCTTGATTCTGACGGGTTAGCTCTGCCATGGCGACTGCCATAGACTGTATTTGTTGGACGGAAGGCGGTTGCATGATAGGTGCTGACTGGTGAGCGCAGTTGGGATGGCTAGAATCATTCCCACTCTCCTGGTGGCTTGGACTAGTGGCCATCGACCTTGTCCAGACCATATAGCCTTTTGTTTGAGAAAGATCACAAATTTAATGATATCTTTCCCCACAGACGGTGCTAACTAATGATGCAAAGAAAATCAGTAGGCTGAATGCTCCAGGCTTCAATGGACTGGTGGTTGCTTGGAAGGCCTAAAAAGAAAAAAAATACAAGATCAAAGGAGACCGAGGTGAACTGGCCAAGAACCCTCCGATGCTTAAGTTAGTTTTTCTCTCTAGAACTCAAGAATTCCAACTTTAGGGGTAGTGGAAACTTACCTTTATTTGATGTGGATGAGTCCTTATATAGTAAGCTTTGGAGTGGTTACTTGTTTAGTAACTTCTTCAATGTGCGTGGAAGTTAAAAGGTTCAGACTTAACTTCCACAACTATTATAGAAGTTAGAATGTTCAATTTTATCTTCTACAATTGCCATTGGAAGTTAAGTACTTAGTGGGAAGTTATAGCGTTGAACAAGGATTTTGCCCATACTTCTAAACGGCAGAATGTGGTCCGAATCGTAAGCTTTTGTGTGTAAATCTATTCTGAAAATTTTCTAAGTGTTGTGAGGTCGTCCAGCTACTTCCTTGATGGACGACCTTCATACCCATGGACGACCTCCCCACGGTGGATTGACCTTCCTATGTTGAGTTAACCTTCTTGGTCCTGGACGACTCTATGGACGAATTGGAGATGGTCCGATTTTTGGTTCACCATCAAATAAGATTTAAACCTATGTCATCCCAATTAATTTTAGTAAAATTGAGTCTTTTTTAAAATTACAGGTTAAACATGTCTTTAAAAAAAAAACAAACAAAGTTTGGCTACAACAAATTGAGTCTTTTTGACAAATCCACTATTGGATAATATTTTCTTCTTATATTAATCATGTTTGCGAAATTTCCAGAAAATTAAAGATCAATAGATATGTCATTAATTAAATTTTTAAATATTAGTTTTTTATAGTTTAAAATTATGCATGGAAAATAAGTTTATGGATTGAATAATAAATATCATCTGATTGACATGAAATTTGACATATGTTTTAAGAACATAAAGAACATGCAATCTAATAGTTAGATATTCAAAATATGTAGTTATATTAATGTTTTTAGTGGAAATTGTAGTCATTGGATATAAGCAAGTTTGTAACTAAACTTTATAATAATAAAAAAAAAACTATTGAAATTACAGAAAGCATTAAAAGTATGGATGGGAGGGACATATTGGATGTGCTCTCAAGTTGAGGGTATAAATTGACAATTTTAGAACACATGAGACCAAAATGACAATAAACCCAAACTAAGAGGGACTTTTGCATTTTTTGGCAAATTTTTATCTTCAATACATTTGTTCTAATTGGTTGGTCCATGTATGGCACCTTTGGAGAAGAGAAAATTTTGTGATACAGAGAGTGACACAGGTATAAGTCTTATTTGTAAATGCAAATAAAAAATCTCTATAATTTCACTATAATTTACTAAAGATTCCAGTTGCATCATATACAACTTCCTTGTATGGATCAATTGAGATGGTTCTGGGTATAGTTAAACATTCTATTTATTTTGAAGTAAAATATTTTCTCATTTTTATGTGTTTGTTTGCAGGTAAAATATAGTCAAACTTGTAAAATATTTTATGTTGACCGTAAAACCATTTTACAAAAAGTTGTAAAATGTTTTACATTGAAAAATTTGGTAAAATATTTTCCAAAAACACTCGGTGACCACTCCAGCAACTCATGTCATTGGTCCTGTGTCCAGTGACTTTGCTTTGAGACCTGTGTTGGTGGTCTAGTGTTCGGAGATTTCACTTGGCGACCCGTGTCAGTGATCTGATGTCTGGAGACTCCACTTCGGTGACCCATGCCATTCGTTTGGTGGCTGGTGACTCCACTTTGGCAATCACTGCCAATGGTTTGGTGGCAGGAAATGCCTCACCAGCGATTGGTGCTAGCGGTTTGATGGCTGGAGATGCCGCATCGGCAACTAGTGTCGGCGATCCAATGGCTAGAGACACTGCATCGTAACTGGTGCCAGAGGTCTGGTAACCCAAGATGCCATTTTGTCAATTGGTGTTGGTGGTCTAGTCACTGTAGATATTACTCTAACAATGATCGTTGGTAGTTTGGTCGCCAGAGCCACCACTTTGACTGCCAGTTCCAACGGTCCGGTCGTCGGACCTCCGGCACTAGCAGCTTTGGTGCTGAGCCATCGGTTTCGGTGATTCGCTTGAAAAAAAATTTACTTGTCATACTAAACACCTGAAAATATTTTACTGAAAATGTTTTACATGGAAAATATTTTACGTTTGAAAATATTTTACTTCAAAACAAACAGAGTGTAAAATGCATTAGAGAATGTAATCGTTAATAACAGAATAATCTAATTTTTTTTTTAATAAATATTTTCTTTGTCAAACTTTAATCATGGTTTGTGAAAATATAACTAATAGAATTTAAGATAATAAGACCATGGTTTGTGAAAATATATCTAATAGAATTTAAGATAAAAAGGCAAAATTTCTCCGACACTAAAAGACTTGAAATTAAAATCTCTCCACAACTGGGATAGCAAGCAAAAGACTTTCCAGCTAAATGCAAATTTTCTGCACAAGCACAGACAAAAGAGGTATGCTTCTTCCATATTTTGCTCCTTTTTTTATTTTTTTATTTTTTATTTTTAACATGTTTATTTTCATGATCCTTCTTCGATTTTCAATAATGGAAGGTTTCAAGTGTTGAGAGGATTTTTTTTTTTTTCAAAATAACTACAAAACCCAAACAATTTTATTAGTTAGCAATGTTTTCAGACTATTTAGGAAACTAACAACTCGAGTATGTGAGACTCGATTTCACTGTAGCAAATCGAGTTTAAGAGACTCGATTTCTTTGCTGGTAGAGCTGACATGCTGTAGGAACTCGAGTCTTTAAGACTCGATTTCCTGTTCATCATCTTCTTCGTTCGTTCTTTTTTTTTTCTCCATCTGCCGTCCCACACCCTTCTTCCCAACCCCCAAAAAACCCAAGACAGTGCTTCCTTCTTCAACTATATCCATTTCTCAAAATCCCAAACCCAAATCAAGATCTCAATTGGAGCAAAAATCCAAACCCCTCATCTAAATCCATTTCTCAAAATTGAAACCCATTTCTCAAAATCGAAACCCATTTCTCAAAATCCCAAACCTAAATCACAATCTCAATCGGAGCAAAAACTGTTGTGGGTTCGTGGTTTTCTCAATCGGACGATGGCCAACTTCGCCATTACTCTCAGATCCAAAAATCTCAGCATAAATATCCTCTGCATCATGCGGCTTGAACCGAAACGACATCGGATTGTGGTGGTGCTGGCGATTGTAAAAATGGTGGTGATGGACACGCGAGGAAGAAGAAGGTTGGGGTGGCGGGATTTGATCGGACTTGAGAGCTTCCTCAGCATAGAGAATGCTGACGCTTCTAGGGGTCATTGCGAACGGAACTCTGGAGGGAACTCGAGTTTTTGAAACTTGAGTTCCACGGGATTCAGGTACCTAATAGAAATCGAGTCTATTAAACTTGATTTGCTACAATAAAATCGACTCTCAAAAACTCGAGTTGTTAGTTTCCTAAATAGTTTGAAAACGTTGCTAACTAATAAAATTGTTTGGGTTTTGTAGTTATTTTGAAAAAAAATCCGTGTTGAGAGGACATATGGTAATTGTTTTTATAAATTTCAAATTTCTTTTTTTAATTTACAATTCAAAGCCTTATTTGGAAAGTTGTAGTTAAAGTCACTGGAAATGCGGGAAAAAAGTTCTTAAAAAGATGTTTTGGCAAAGATGCAAGAATATTTTATATAAAAAAGAAGATGTAGGCATTTCCTAGAAATTGTAATGGACTCGAAGTTTGAAATATTTTGATTTTTTTTACACGTTGTAAAGGCTAATTTAGTTTTTTAGAAACATGGCCTTAACCAAAGGGCAAGTTCATCCACAATTTTTTTAAAATCAAGTTTTATTTATTTATTTATTTATTTATTATTTTTTTTAACGGCAAATTTAACATCAAGTTAATAATGTTCAGTCAAATAGATGTTGTTGGTATAGACACCTTATTTTGTACTCTTATAATTTGAACTTCCGTTCCCTAATAAGAGGTGGAGCCTTTATAAAAAGAGAGTGAAACTAATTAGTTTTAGTAAATTTAAAGATCAATATGTATTCTAAAAAATTTGATAAGTTATAATTTGAATAACATTGTTTACTTGTTA
Organism: Quercus tomentella; assembly: GCA_028535165.1. Taxonomy (NCBI): domain Eukaryota; kingdom Viridiplantae; phylum Streptophyta; class Magnoliopsida; order Fagales; family Fagaceae; genus Quercus; species Quercus tomentella. The sequence continues at coordinate 42,885,431 of JAPQVY010000155.1, forward strand.
TTTTTTTATCACTAGATTTTTTATTTTAGGCTTTTAGTACAAATAATAACACAGCAGCATTTTCGATTAATATATATAATTAATATGATAATTGCACTTTGTTTTTTTAAAAAAAAGGGGAAAAGGAAAAAAGAACACAACAAAGTTTGCACGGTTTTAAAGAAGTGGAAGATGGGTTGGTGGGGGACAAAACGGCGTTTTGTTGTGGAGTAAACGGCATTGCAAAAAGCAAGTAGTAACCCAATTGCAATAGTGCTTGACTTTATAATATGCATTAAATATAAAATATTCCTCCAATTCTTTAATTTCTTCCACTAACGTACGTTTCACTAGAAAAAAAAAAAAAAAAAAAAAAAGTAATGGCCCCACAACCAGAAGCGAAATTATTGTGTTATTTATTTATTTATGTTTTCATTTTCCACCGTTGGATGAAAATTTGTGCATTGATATAAAACCTAAATAAGTGCCTGAATTCTGAATAGCCTATGTTTATAGGGGTAGGCTATAGGGTATTATGTACTATTTTAATTCTGTGATTTATGATTAGTGTCGGGAGGGAGGTCCGTCCTACAGCCCCATAAAATCACGCAATTTTTGTAAGGATACACTGTCAGTGTCAGGTAATAATAATAATAATAATTAAAATGGAGTGGAATTGGCATCTGTGTCCTAACTTTTGTGATATTGCGCGCTCTCTCTCTTTACGTAGACCTTTCTTAAATATCCATTCAAAATATGTTAGTCCAATATATTCTCAAAGTTCTGTCTTCATTATTATTAGGGTAAATTTCACTAACTACCCCTGAGGTTTGGGGTATTACCAAGCAAATCTAAAGGTTTTAAAAAGTGACCAATTTGGTCCTTAGTCACTAACACCGTCTGTGCACCGTTTAATTAAACAATTTTTTTTTTCTTTTCTTCTTCTCACCCTTCACGCCGAGCTCTCCCTTCTCTGTGTCTGTCCGATCTTGTGCTTTCTCCAGAAACCAAACACCAAGCACGGCCGAGCCTCCATGACTCTATCTTCGATCAGCCTAAGTCTAAGCCCCCTTAACCATCAACTCTTCTCACTGAAAATCACTCTCTTCTCTCTTCGATCTCTCATTTTCTGGTGTTGGGACTGAAAAAGCCACATCTTTCTCAGCCCCCATTGAAGAAGATGAGGATTGGAAATGAAGGAAACCGTTCCACAAAGAAGACCAACGTTTCTGCAAATCCTAATAGTCGCCCTCGGCTTTGTCCCTTCTATAAAAAAATCCCAGGTCTGATTTCCTTTTATTCATTTCGATTTTCTCAGGATTTCTGGAGAATTATGTGTATTTTTAATATATCAATCAATATTCTTTGTTTCAATCAGTGTTAGCTTAATCTTTATACCTTGCTTCTACTGTAGTGTATATCATTATAATGTTGACGACTTTACCCTGTAAAACCAGTAGTGGGTTTGGGTTTGAGAAGAGGTGGGTTTTGTTGAATTTTCTGGTGTTTTTGGGTGGGGTTTGTGATCCTTGAGCTGTTTGGGTGTTGTGTATTTTCTGTGTATGTGAACCGTTGTTTGTGGATATGAATTCAAATCCGATCTCTCATTTTTTTTTTATACTTCTCTGATTTGCTTGAAGGGATGATGACACCGATCTTGTGGTGGGGCTATCTCATGGAATTGATGATGACGAATTTGGGTTCATCGGTGATGGTGCATGGGTTTAGTTGTTTGGGTGGTGGGTTTTTTTGGGTGTGATTTGAGTTTGGACTATGGGTTGTGTTGTGAATCGGGGCGTCTGTGGGTTATGGAACTGCGGTGTTGTGGTTTCGTAGTTGTGTGTCTTTGTCGTCTGAGTTTTTGGTGGTCACGGTGATGGTTTGAGAGAGAAGAAGAGGTCTGAGATAGAATGAAAGAGAGACGAGAGAAGAAACGGTGAGAGAAAGTGAAAAACCACTGTTACTAACGCCGTTAGGGACTAAGTTGTGCTTAGGGACTATGTTGGCTAGTTTTGAGAAGTTGTGGACCTGCTTGGTAATACCCCAAACCTCAGGGGTAGTTAGTGAAATTTACCCTTATTATTATTATTATTTTTTTAAAACTTTGTTTTTGTTAGGGTTTAGGAGTTAAAATATAGTTTTTATCTTTTGAACAAAATTCTCTATCATGGAGTTAGAGTTGGTGTGATGTTGATCGCTTAGATTGGAGATAGCAAACCAAAATTTGTCGTTTCCTCAAAATCCATGTTAAGGCTTTCATTTCTAACCTAATAGTAAAGGAGATTTTGGTTTCGAAACTGAATATCCATAAGGAAAATTTGTTACCAAACAGATATTTCCATATGGCTTAAACAATACATTTAATAAACATAAATTTATGATTATTTTTTTATTTTATAAAATTAGTTGAGATATATAGAAATTCTATTATAACCTAATTTAGGTATAAATGTGTGAAACTCTCTCCTAAAGACTTAAATCTTGGCTTCTACTCTTCACTCTACAAAAATTTGTACTTGTAGAGTGACTATCATGCCAAAAGTGTGCGGTGGTATGATGATTTTAAAATGTCACAAGTTTAATTAGTTTCAAATAAAATATTTTTCTATTGTTTAATGCAATAAAAAAAAAAATTGATAGTCATTGAATTATTTATTTATTTATATATTTATTTTTATGGTCAACAGGAAATTCAAGTAAAATAGAAATAATAGTTTAAAATATTAAACCATTTTTTTATTCATAAAAAAAAAAACCATTTTTCTAAAACGAGTTTTTGCACTACTGCTCTCTTCCCTGTTCCATCATCTTTCTTTATCTATTCTTAGTGCAGCCTCTCTCTCTCTCTCTCTCTCTCTCTCTCTCTCTCATGGGCCACCACACTCGCCCTCTTCCTCAATTCTACCTTATAGTATACAGTTATTTTCAAGTTTTAATTAAAAGCAAAAACAAATAATTTTCTACTGAACATATTTTTCCTAGAAAATACATATTTAATATTTTAATTACATTCACATAAATAGGTGAAATATCAAACATTTTTATTAAACTTATAGTTATAGCCCTAATGCCAACATTTCATTGGGACATGTTCCTATACTTAAATGAACAAAGTGGGGGAGGATGTAGAGTAGAGGTGCCTTCTAATGATTCCTAATCATGGTGACAGCAATTATTTGATAAACCATAAAACCAACTTCAATTTTTTAACAAATTAAACTTTATATATCTAAGGCCATTATTTTTAAATAAAAAAGTGAATACATTTGTGCAAATTTGTTAATTGATCTAGCTAAGCTAACCAACGAGCAGTGAGCAATTATGATAAAAACTTTTCTAGTTTGCAATTACGTGTTGAACTTTCACAATTAGATGGGCTTTCACGAAATGATGAACAAAGAGAGAGAATCTCAAAACAGGGCCCATTAAAGAGAGTGGGTCCTAGTGCCAAATTCTTGCCTCTTGTTGGTGGGCCCTAAAAGGCAGTACCAGAAGTAGTGTTATCTAGCAGTGTATTCAAAAAAAGGAGTGTGGTGGCCACCCCACTTTCTTCTTAAATAGAGGGTTGGTTTTACCTTCTCTTTCCCTTCAATACTTGTATTTGCTTTTGGTGTTTGGCCAAGCTCAACTGATCCTAAAACTAAAATGAAAAATCCTATTCCTATGCTTATGTGGGACCTTTATGCCTTGCACTTTTTAACACAGTGATCACACGTGGTTAACAGGATAATAAAGATAAGTTAAGCTTTTTAAACCCCACTAAATATTGATCTTTTTCATCAATACTCGAACAGGGTATCCATTTTCAGGCTAGTCAAAACCATAGAAATTTTAGTTGATGATAGATAGTGCCATGGTTGAGTTGCATATATCATGTAGCCTTTTGTATGATTCATTTTTTTTTTTTAATAAATAAAAAATGGGTATAACAGAGCAACCTGAGGACGACCTGAATCATTTATTTTGTTAATTTTCAACTAAATTTGAATAATTTGCGCAAATTGTAACCAATTCAACTGCCCATAAGTATAAATGCTTATGGGGTGTGGGGGGTAAGGGTCGAGGTTCAAGTCTCCAGGAGGAAGTTTCACATACATATACACTTAGATTAGACTAGAGTAAAATTTCTATTTTGTATAAAAAAAAAAAAAAAAAAAAATTCTTCCCTACTCGGTCATATTACCATCACGCCATGCATTCCGGCCCATGTTGAACAAAATTCTGTTCTTCACACATATATATACTTAGATTAGGCTAGAATAAAATTTCTATCTTGTATAAAAAAAAAAAAAAAAAAAAAAAAAAAAAATTCTTTCCTACTCGGTCATATTACCATCATGCCATGCATTCCGGCCCATGTTGAACCAAATTCTGTTCTCCACTAGCTAGACCAGTTCATTTAAATACAATGTTGAAGTAGAAAAGTGAAATTCTAGGAATTCTAAAATCACACCCCAAGTCTTTCTTCCTTCCTAAATGCACTTCTTCTTCTCTTTTATTTTTTTATTTTTTTTTATTTTTTATTTTTTTTATTTTTTTAAATCTATGCAATTTAATTTAACAACATTTCACAATTCAATAACTCTTCGACACAAAATTTGTCCAAATCTTATTTCACAACTGTTGAGTTGATATATTTTATGATTAGTTCTAATAAAAATTGTTAATAATAAATCTATGTGAAAATTATGTTGTTCAAATTACAATTTGCCATGTCAATAGTTATGGAAAAAAATTGTGTGGCCTAATCGTTACTTTTCTTAATTTTCTTAATAAAGGTTTAAAATTTATAGAGCAGAGGTTCTGTAAATTTGGCTTTAGTTTTGAAAGAAAGAGATGTACTCGCAATACAACATTACATAATGACATACGAATAATGTGAGAAGTTAGTTAAGCCAAACAAAGCCTAAACTACAACATGTGAAATGGTTGTCATAATCGGGGCCAATGTGTAAGACCTTCAGGTAAGGGATAGGAAGGAGACAGCATGAATCTTCAAAATAGCACTTCCCTGACCCCATGCAGGATTTGATTAAACATCAAGAAGAGAGCTAGGAATCATACATACATAGCTTTTTTTTTTAACTCACAAAATGGACCATCATCATCATGGCCCTGTATGAATAATACCACATCTGCACATCAGACACACTTAATCAGGGGGCTATGGACCCCACCACCATTTTTTATTTTTGGAAATACCCCACCATTTACAATTATAGATTACTAGCGTTCTTCTTGCTCAAAATTAATGAAGGTAAGTTTGTCACAAACAAACTCATGACCACACAATTCTGTTTTAACTGTTTGTATTATGATAGATGAAAACAATCCTTATCCTTTCAATGATTCTAGAGACACACCTAATCACTCATTTGAATTTCAATATTTGCTGACTTATATGATTGTAAATAATAGATATTTTCTGGTCATATGAATCCATAATTTTTTATAGATCACTCATAATTGCACAAATTATATAATTTGGTGTGAAAATAGTTGTGTTTGGAGTATTCATGATGTTATCCTTTACAAACGATGTCCTAGAAAATTCTTGTGTTGATATTAATATCTCATTCTCCTCTATAGAAAAGAAGGTAAAAATTACCTTGGTTCTCCTTGAGATCCAAAAGTAAATAATGTTTTGTCTTTCTAGTCAATCAGAAGTCATGTTCTTTCCTTTTCTTTTTTTTTCTTAGAGTCGAATCAAAAGTCATATTCTTAGTTGAGTAGCATCTTGAATTAACCCAACAACTTAAATGCACCCTATTATTATTATTATTATTATTTATTTTATTTATGGTAATGGGTTACAAATGGAAGAAGGAGGTAGCTAGGAAGGACTATCTATCAAAAACTTTTTACACATACTAGACAAAAGCATCTCAATTGCATGCGAGGCTCTCTAGCTAGCAAAGTGGATTTGGCTTTGCATTAAGTGGGTTTATTTATTTATTATTTTACAATTGTGAGATGGACATGCATGCCATGTGTCAATCTTTGCATATATGGTATGTTTCAGTAGTGCTCGTTGAGTGCGCAAGGCATTGGATGCAAACCCAGACCCATCCTTGTGTCACATATAATACGTCATATACATGTTAGTTATTCAGTCATTAATTGTTTGATTAGTCCATTATATATATTATTAACTGTTAAGCAATTACAGTAGGTATGATAAAGACCTTTAAAATAATTAAGGAAGTCATATATATATATATATATGCATAAGGAAAACTACATCCATATATTTTTAATTAGGTTCTTCTTCTATGAACAGAAACTAACGAACTAGAAGAAGGGGGAATATATAGCATTAGTGTTAATTTTTTTTTTAAAATCCAGCTTAGCCCGTCTGACTAAGGTGATTAATTAAAAGTTAGTCAATTAGTTCTACTGCCACTAAACAAACATGTTTTCAGTCACCAAGCTTGAGTTGAGAATCAACTTTTTTCTGTTCCTTTCTCATGTTGTGGAAGTCAACAACAAGAAGCGGCTAACATGTTTGTTTGTAAGAACTTAAATTTAAGAGTACCAATTAACCCTTAAATGGAAAGGAACATGATCCTCTCCTCTAAATGAGAGAAAATTATATATTTTACGGTTAAAATTTTGAGTGTATTATATTTATCAATGCACGTGATTCCAAATAATCAATGGATATTAGCTACAGCCTACAAGTGTCCTGTGACTGTGAGGCCCTGATGGTACTCTCTCAAGTTCATTCCAACGCCTCTATGTGACTGTGCCTATTAGGCTACGGACAGTAATTGTTTTGTTACACGCATATTGTATGTTTAACTTAATAGGCTATTTACGGCGGCAATTGATGAGTCAAAAGCTTTTATGAAAGACAAGGATTTTTAGATCGAAGCACAACTACGTACGTTAATCCAGATCCAACATAAAGTCATCAGGTTCATAGCTAGTACTGCCACTGCCACTTACACTTCCACTAATGGGTCCATGAATTATTGGAATTCAGAATGCCTGAATTCTCACCTTACGTACGTACTAGCTAGCAATCAGTACACTACTCGATCGTTGGAATTGTGAAGGCAAAGTTTGTAAGGTTGAATTTAGGCGAAAATGCACTTTTGGTCCCTACATTTTGGGCCTTGTTACAATTTGGTCCCTAAATTGATTTAGGTCCTAGGTCAGTCCCTGATTTTCAAAAATCGTTTTTAAAATAGTCCCTGCCGTCAACCCAGTGACAGAAAATGTTGAGGTGGCAAACGGAATGTACTGTTTGCTGACGTGGCTAATAAAATAATAATAAAAAAATATATTTAAAATTTTTTAAATGCCATGTCAGCATTTTTTAAATTAAAAAAAGCCACGTCAGTTTAATTAAAAAATAAAAATAATTTATATTTTTCAATTTCAATTTAATTCAAATTAAATTTAAAAAAAAAAACTTTTAAATTTGATTTTATTATTATTATTATTATTATTATTATTATTGCTTTCATTAATTTTTAGCTAAGAACACAATAACTTGTTCTTCAGAATCCAAGATCAATCAAACCCAGAACAAGACCACAATCAAACCCAGAACAATGCAAAATTTCATACAAAATCCCTATCCTCCACCGAAACCTCCAGAACATGAAAAATTCATCAAACCCAAACCAAAACCAACATGAGAAAACCAACCCAGAAAAATCATCAAACCTCCAACCCAGAACTTCATCAAACAACACCCCGCCGATCAACAACACCAAATCCACCATCAACAACACCAAATCTGCCGTCAACAAACCCAAATCCACCATCAACTCACCATCAACAGCACCGAATCCACCTAGTCGAAGCCCAGTCCGAGTCACGGTCCACTAAACAGTACAAAAACGACACCAATCTCCACCCCGATCAAACCCAGAAAAACCCAGCCCCGATCTCCACCCTGACCAAACCCAGAAAAACCCAGCCCCAATCTCCACCCCGAACACCGATCTCCACCTCGACCAAACCCAGAAAAACCCAGCTCCGATCTCCACCCCGACCAAACCCAGAAAAACCCAGCCCCAATCTCCACCCCGACCACCGATCTCCACCCTGACCAAACCCAGAAAAACCCAGCCCCGATCTCCACCCCGACCAAACCCAGAAAAACGCAGCCCCGATCTCCACCCCGACCACCGATCTCCACCCCGACCAAACCCAGAAAAACCCAGCCCCGATCTCCACCCCGACCACCGATCTCCACCCCGACCAAACCCAGAAAAACCCAGACCATCGATCTCCAGAAAAACCCATAATCCAAGACCCATGGATTACCGATCTCCACCTCCATTACCGACCACCCCACGGAAAACTAGAAAAACCCAAAGACTAGAGAGTCAGGTTTAGAGAGAGAGAGGGATTGAAAGCTTGAACAAAGAAAGATACAAACAAATATACGCACCAAGAGACAGAGAAAGAGAGGATCTGAAAAAAAAAAAAAAGAAAAAAAAAAAAGGAAGAAGAAAGATACAGACACAATACACTCACCATATTTATTTATTAAGTTATTTTGATTTTGATTTTGATTTTTTTAGTTTATCTTAAAAGAAAGAAGAAAATGAAATAGATACAAACACAAACACGTTAGCCTAGAATGAGAAGAGGTGTTAACTTAATGTTTGTTTGTTAAGAAAGTTCAAGAAAAATTGAAACTATAAATTGTTTTCTCAATATTTAAAATTGAAAAAAGGTTTTTTTTTTTTTTTTTTTTGTTTTTGATTTTGAATTTTTTCAGTTTAATTATTTTTATTTTTTTATTAATTAAAATGCTGACTTGTCATTTTTAAAAGCAAAATAAATTTTTTTAATATTATTTTATTTGTCATGTCAGCAATTAACTGCCACCTATGCACTCCGTTTGCCACCTCAGCATTTTCTGTCACTGAGTTGACGGCAAGGACTATTTTAAAAACGATTTTTAAAAATCAGGGACTGACCTAGGACCTAAATCAATTTAGGGACCAAATTGTAACAAGGCCCAAAATGTAGGGACCAAAAGTGCATTTTCGCCTTGAATTTAATCAACCATCTTGTTGGCTTTATTTCGTGTCAAATTTGCTTGTATTTCAGTAATTAGTAACCTTGTATTTAGGTGAGATTCTTGTAAGGGTAGTGAGTGAGATAGTGTGAAGAAATGCTTAAGAGTGTGCAAGAAAAACAAAGACTCACAACTGGATCTCGCCGGTGACTTGCGGCTGCAAGCTGCTAGAAGCTGCATACGTGCCAGGCATACCAGAAGTTGAAGCATCATGCTAGCTGGAACATTACAGGACAAAATAGGACAACTGGCCGTTCAGTTACCTCGCGGCTGGAACTCGCGACTTAGTCAAGCCGCGAGCCAGCCCTGTTTTGAAAAACCTGACTCTTCACATTCCATTCTCACCCTAGTATAAATACCCCTTTTACCCACGAAAGAAAGAGAGCTTCCAAAGAGAATTTTGAGAGAGAAACCCTAGAGAAAAACAAGATTGATTCATCCACAATCTTCACTTAAGAGACTCTTCAAATTCCTCTACTCTCTTCCTCTCCACTGTTAAATCCTTGAGAGGCTTTTTACCAAAACCTTTTCTCACCATATCCATTACTGTGAGAGGGCTGTTTGGTATTTTGGGAAGCAGTTAGGAAGGAACCAATTTTACATTGGTTGATGCTATGGTCAAGTAGCGGAATCCGAGAAGCTAGAAAAGAAATAGATTCGACGCAACCTCGTTGGAGCAAGAAGTTTGGAGGGTTTAGGTACACTGGGTAGATTAGGCTTGGAGGGTCTATTACTGTTCATGTATCCCAACTACATTTTCTAGTGGATTACTTACCGCTTGGAGGGCGGCGGAGAGGTTTTACGCTGAGGGCTTCGGTTTCCTCTTCGATAACCATCGTTGTGTTGTCCTTGTGTTTGCATCTTTCTTCCCTTAATCTTTGCCTTTTATTTTCTACTGTGGATGTGATTTTATTTGGCTTAGATTGTTTACCAATTCTGTTTATAGCTTGTGTTCATGTTCCACACACTTATTGTTTGTCATAAAGCTTGAATTGGTAATTTTGTTATTGGGGGTCTAAACGTTTATAGTGTTTTATACACTATTTGATCTTTCAAAGTCACATGCTGGAAGCCATAGGTATGGCATGCTATTGCTATGTAAAGCTGAAGGACAATTGACACAACTTTTACAACTTATTCCTGTTTAGCAATTAGGACAATTTTGTATGCATGATATTTTTGTATGTGTTAATTTGTCCAATCTTAATGTGTTTGGGATATTTATATATATATAAATATATATATATATATATATATATATATTTTTTTTTTTTTAATTTTAAAAAAATTATCTGATTTTAGATATGTTTTTAAAGATTTTAATTTATGTTATATATTTTGAAAAACTTAAACTAAACATAAAATATGTTTAAAATAGATAAAATATACTTTTTTTTTTTTTGGAGAAGAAAGACAGTGCATTATCATTAACTGTGACTGTTAAAATTAGCTTGAAGTACATCAACAATGTCTGCTAGTACATCTTCCATCCAGACTTGTAAAAAAGGAAAAAAGTATTGCTCGTCTTGCAAGTGAATGAGCTACGGTATTACAGTGCCTTCGTACATGTGACTAACTTAACTTTGGAAAACAAGGGGCTAAACACCGTATATCCTTGACAATGTGTCCAAAGTGGGATAAGGCGTAAACGATCCTGAATTTATTCTTCTAGGTGCCACAAATTTATTCTTGAATTTCAAATGATCCTGAATTTGAGTTAGCCTTACTTCATTCATCCATCCATGTCTCGGCTAAGAACATGATGGAGGGATCTTTTGCCCACACTATCTCTGCGAGCTGGTCTTTTGTTCGTTGGTTCCTAAGCCCCCGACAGTTCCAACATAATAGACTCATTGCTTCTGGCAGGGCTGGGAACCAGCCTTCAACGTCTAAGAGAGTGAGGCAGCTCTAAGTTTTGGTTAAGTCCTTTATAGAAAGCTACTGGAAAAGAAAAAGAAAAATCTGTTTCCCAAATCCCAAAAGAATAAGGAAAAACCACAAAACCTTGAAGGTAAACTTGTTACCTCAAGGTACTAAAGCACCTTCAGAGAAGGAACGGCTATTCTATGACCTAGGAGAAGATGGAGGAAAACCACCTTTCAGATATAGAATTATTAATTAATTATCATATCATATCTTCATTTCACTTTATTTCAAGGTTAAGATTTTATATATATTTTTTTTCTCATATCTTTAAAAATTTAAGGGGAAATTACACTTTGCACTCTAAACTTTTTAAATGCACGTTTGTACCCTAAACTATCACAATTGTTACACTTTGTACCCCGACATTAAGTTTGTTGTTAACTTGGATGGAAAAATATGACATTACGTGAAAAGACCCAATTGCCCCTTTATACAATCTCTTAAAAACAAATGAGAAATTATACTTTACTACCCTAAACTATACTCTCGATTACACTTTGCACCATAAAATTTTGGATTTCCATCAAAGTTAATGGCAAACTTAACATCGAGGTGCAAATGTTGGATAATTTGGTTTTGTACCTCAAACAAAACACACAGCGGAAGCAACAAACATGGATCTATTTCATTCATGATTGATAACATGCACTATGTAAATTTCAGAATTTAAGAACAAGATAGCGTACCTTGGTGCAGTGAAATTCAAAACAAAAGATTATAAGTACTTGGGAACACTTTTAATCTTCACTCCAATTCCACTTTACACCCAAGAAGTGTGGTCTCTCAATCAGTTTCTAAGGGAGAATAATTGAGTGGCTTCATTCACACATACACACCATTTCACAATTATGTCTCTCTTTTTTTCTAATAAAAAATTCTGTATATTTCTTCATTTATATTTAACTGATTATCTAATTGGGCTGGCCTATCAGGCCTTTCCAATTGGGTTTTAGTGTGTGGCTTGGAATGAGACCAAAATGGACCAATAAGACACTAGCTCCAATGGGCCTTGGGCTTTTCTGTCAACTCTTGACAAGTCCAAAGTTACTATTAATTATATTTAATACCACTATATAAATATAATTACACTTTAGGCTTTATTAATAAATTATATCCCAAGACTTTATTATACATGCAACCTCTTCATAAAATATTCGTAGTAATACAAAGTCATGAATGAAGACTGCCACTTTGTGAATTACTACATCTTAATCCTTGAGTACCCGGTTTAATCCTTTAAGTTATTCATCATATATTTATGAAATCCAATTTCATAAATATATACTTTAGTAACTATTTACTAAAGTAGTTAGGCCTAACATTCTGAATAACAAACCCATTAAACTTATCTCAAGGGAATATTTTGTATCTCTGTTAAGAGATAATGAATTCTATCTTGAGAATATATGTTCCATCAACACTAAATGTGGCTGCCCAATATACTGAGGTTTTGACCGTTACTTTAGATCTTACTCCTGATATAACAAAGCAACCTACACTTCATGATCAGGTCCATTATTCTCTCAAGATTAAGAGTTCATGTAAATATATAAGTCGTGATATTTATTATTCAATTGACAGTCATTAGGAGAATAATAAATCTCACAGCGGTCCAGTTCAATATGTTTTAACTCTTAAAACATATCAACATATCAACATATCAACTAGAAGTCACCACTTCCATGATCAAGATAAATCACCTTAGTTAATATGTTATAGTCTTCACAGATGAAATGCCCAATTTGATCACCGACTACGAACTAAATTCTGAGTTTACAAAGAACTTGTGATTTATATCTTCTGTGACTTTTCACATAAATCGCATACTATGCACTCATGGACTTTATGATAATGTCCGAATATTCATGTTACCATTATTTCAAATAATAATAAAATAACTTTATTAATTACAATATTAAGTCATACATAATGTCATACATAATATCATACATAGCATTATACAATAGGATTTAAGGGCATTAATCCTAACAGCAAAGTGTAACAAGGGTAATAGTTTATGGTGCAAAATGTACATTCGAAAAGTTTATGGTGCAAAGTGTAATCTGAAATATATAGTTTAAGGTGGTAAAATATAATTTTCCCAAATTCTTTAAATGATATGATAATATGCATACTCTTAAATATGTAATATTTGTGGGTTCTAATTAGCTTAATTAGTAAAGTCTTTGATGGTTGAATAAGAGACCTGGGGTATAATCCTCGCTTACACCAAAAACCGATTGGTGTCTTGATTTAATAATAAAGAGTTGTCATTAGGAGTAGACGCTATAGATTGAAACTCTCTAAAAAAGAAAGAAAATAAATATGTAATATTTAATATGAATCATGAAATGATTCAATTTTAAATGGAGAGGTGCATATTTGATTAAGTTGAAGGGACAAAAGAAGGAGGCTAAGATTAAATATAATGCTTGTGAGTGTAAATTCAACAGACCGCTCAGTAGATTACTTCTTCTAGAAATCCTGCAAGTTTACTATGATAGTACACCAGCAAGTTTAATTAGTATATATATGTCCTTTTCTAAGAAATTATGGACTCAACTTTAAGCATGCAGTAATTATTTTCATTATGTTGATTGACTTTATTAACTAGAAAGAGAAAATTTCATGAGCAAATTTCAACCATTAATTAATGAAATGGAGAAAACAGAGAATAACAGATAATGATGATATAAAGTAAAATGCGTTTAGTGTAGAAGTTCAACCAGGTATGAAACACTTTGAAAAAAACAACTGTCTAGTGGTGCAAAGTGGAAATATTAATTATATAGGAGTACTAATAACCCCAACTCAATACAGCATGCGATCGAGTTGGAAGTAGACAATTAATATCCCATCAATTAATCTTTGGCATAAATATGTTATTTTAAAATAGATTTCAGAGTGCAAAGAGAAAAGAGGTTTAAGCAAAAATTAATAATAATAATAATAATAATAATAATAATAATAATAATAATAATAGTTATTATTATTATTATTATAAAAAATTTAAAAAAAGAGCTACTATAAAAAGCCAATCACAGTGGTGCACTGGTGCCTGATGTTTGCCTTAATTCCAAGATCCTAACGAAAAAAGTCTTTCACAACAGAAGAACCCCCATTTGTAGTTGAATGTTGATGAGTAATGAGTGATAAAGCCAATGAAGCAGCTCAGCTTGGAAAGTGGGTAATAAAATAAGTGTCATAAGGCTTCTCTGAACAACCATTTAGATTCTGTTTTTGACATAAATTTTAGTTAACTCTTTGAAGGCAGGAGAACAGAATTTTATCAATGTGATAATGGGTATCCTATAGCCAAAGATCAAAAATTGACTGACATTTCTCAATCCCAGGGGTAGGGCTGTAAACAAGCTGAACTTTGTCAAGTAATGCATGTTCAAGCTTGACTCATCAGGAAAAATCAAAAGCTCGAGCTTGGCTTGAGCTTGTGACAAGCCTAAAAATAGTGTTTGAGTTTGAGTTTGTGGGAAAGCCAAAAAGCTTGAGCTTAACTTGGCTTGGCTTGATTAATTAGTCAAGCCAAACTCAAGTTTAATATCAAGCTCAAACTCGAGCTGAGGTCAAGTTTTTGAGCTTGAGATCTAAAAAAATTACATTATTAAATGCAAATCTCTAAAATTAAGAAAAAAGAAAAAGAAAATAGTATACTCACTTTATCATGCATTTAGTCTTACTTATGATTAACCATTGTTCAAATTAATAATTTACATAATTAAATTCATCCATTCATCATTCCTTGTTTACAGCTTCAACAATTGTTCAAAATACAATTTTTACATTCACATTAGATGGTGAAGGACTAGAAAAATACTTGTTTGTAACTATTATGAATGAGAAAATACTAACATGTTTCATAACTTTACTTTAGATGATTGATAGGGAAGGATCATATGTGGCCTACTTGATTATTTATTTATTTATAAATGTAATTATAGTCTAAATTGGTTCTTGATCAGTTTAAAGGGAAGGAAAAAATTAAGGTAATATAGGTAGTGGTCTCATGTTGGCCATGTCATTATTAAGATATTTGTAATGAGTATATTTAGCTAACACATATAAACTTATAAATGAGTCTATGCTTGAATTGTTGTGTATCAAGCCTAATACTCACAAGCTTGTTTGTGAACAAATTTTTTTGCTTGAGCTCGGCTTGTTTATTAAATGAGCCTAAAACTAAGGCTCAAGCTTGGCTTATTTATAAACAAATAAACATGAATAAGCTTTTTATTGAGCCGAGCCCGAGTTGTTCATGATTGGCTTGGTTTATTTACGGCCCTACCCAGGGGTTATTTTCAAATGCCTCATGAGTCAAGTCATGTCATAGAACAATTGATATGAAGTCAAATAATTGCAATTCATAACCTTGATGGTAATGCTCACTGCCTGATCACTAAGGACAATATTGTACGCATGAAGATGCCATGTTAGATTTAGACAATCATTAAGGTCACATTATCTTCTTTGAATATGGTTTAATTTGAGAGTTCAAATAGTGTGTAAAACACCTATGAACGTTTAGACCCCCAATATACAAATTACCAATACAAGCTTATAATCAAAAAATGTATGTGCGGAATATGAAAATAAGCTAAAATAGAATTGGTAAAACAATCTAAACCGAAATTAATCACGACCACAACAGTAATTAAAAGGTAAAGATTAAGGGAAGAGAGATGCAAACACAAAAACAACACAGTGATGTGTTATCGAAGAGGAAATCGAAGTCCTCAGTGAAAAACCTCTCCGCCACCCTCCAAGCGGTCAATAATCCACTAGAGAATAAAGTTGGGATACATGAATAGTAGAAGACCCTCTAAGCCTAATCTACCCAGTGCACCTAAGCCCTCCAAGCTTCTTACTCCAACAGGGTTATGCCGAACCTTGTCTTTTCTAGCTTACCGGATCCCGCAATAACCCATTGCATCAACCAAAATGAATTGGTCTCTTTTGAACTGCTTCCCAAGCATCAAAAAACCTCCTCACAGATATGAGTATGGTGAGATAAAGATTTGGCTAATGTATCTCTCAAGGATATATCAATGGAAAAGGTGAGAGTAGAGAAATTTGGAGAATCAAAGGATGAAGATTGTGGATGAGTTAATCTTGTTTTTTTTTAGAGTTTCTCTCTCAAAATTCTCTTTGAAAGCTCTCTACATTTCGTGGGTATAAAGGTATTTATAGTAGAGTGAGTGAGGAATGCGAACAGTTAGTTTTCATCAAACAGGGCATTCTGGCGACTCGAGCTTGCGACTGGAACTAGTCGCGAGTTTGAGTTGCGAGCTAACTGCCTGGCTAGTCTGGAAGTTTTGTTCTGTAGTGCTCCAGCTGGCGTGACCCTTCAACTCCCCTGCAAGCTTTACATGTGTGACACCTTTGGCGACTCGCCAGTCGCGAGATCCAATCGCGAGGCTCTTCTTGAGTGCACACTCTTGAGTTTTTCTTCACACTCTCTCACACACTACCCTTACATGATTCCCACCTAAATACAAAGTTTCTAAATGCTGAATTAAAAGCAAATTTGACACGAAATAAAGCCAACAAAATGATTAAATAAATTCAACCTTACATAATTTGTATCAATTTTGAAGGAATTCTTCAGAATAATTTAAGGTAATATTAAGTGAACAATTCTTTTCTTCAAAAGGAAAGCCTCTTCCAACATACCAGCGTAATTGGTAAATCTATAGTGGAGGTTATAGTTGGATCCTTCAGGTTCAAGTGCAACAATTGACACACTGATTTGACATTTGAGAGCCTAAGAGTATACAAAAATTCAATCTTCCTATGATTAGAAACACCACAAGTCCACACATACTAGAAGAATTGGAGCAGCTAATCACTTTGAAGATGGCAGCTTTTGCAAGTGCTTGGCATTGAAAAACATGGTGGGATTTGACTTTTTACTCAATATATTTACCTAAACGCGATTGTTAAATACACTTTTGCTGGAGAAATCTAATTACATGAAGCAACTTTGTAACAAAAGAACCAAATTATGGAAGGCCGAATCATGCAATGACAGTGGAAAGGACTTACAAGTTGGAACTCGGAAGTCATTCTTCCAATCATGGGTTTAGAAATTTAAAAGGAAAAAAAAAAAAAAGAAAAAAAAAGAAAAAAAAAAGAAAAGAAAACGAAAAGGTAAATGATAGGTGCAATTTCAATGGATGATTCATGAAAAATCTAAAAACACATGAGAAGATAAACGATATATAGCTCTGCCTCCACTATCTTTTTAATAATAATAATAATAATAATAATAATAATTATTATTATTATTTTTTCATGCCAAGTATGACATACCGTACTTGCCACAAATGAGTGAAAGAGTAACATGAAAAGTGCGGCATACCAATTCTAAATGAATTGCAACTTTCAAAGTTGTTAAGAGCAAAGTGAAGGGTAAGGTGCCATAGATTTCATAGAACATACTTGAATGATTCGACTCAAAGTGTTTTCTTCATTCCTATCAATATAATTAATGGCTATCTCCAAAAAGTTAACAACGATGACTCTAATTTTGTATAATGGAATCTATGGTATCATTTCAAGATGTTACATTTTGAGATTTAATTTGTTCTTTTTAAATATTGCACAATTTCAAATTCCAATGAATGAATTCTCTTAATTGTATTCTTCCTCGAATGATTTGTTTCATTTAGATTGCACTACTAGTGTGTCCACATGTTATGTTAGGTTTTGAGTTTGTAATGTTGGCAAATCATGACAAAAACTAAGTCTTATTGGTTTAGAATGGTCTACATTAAAGTCCAAGCCAAAAAACTCAAGTTAGGGATGAAAAAAATGAGTTACAAGCTATTTTGTTTGATTGGTACTCGATTGGTACTTGATCGATCGAAAGTCATTCGATTGGTACTCGATCGATCGAAAGTCGTATATCAGCAAAAAATCAGCAAATGTAAAAAGCCCATAACTTGATCATTTGAAGCCTGTAAGGTTGAATTTTATCAACCATCTTGTTGGCTTTATTCTGTGCCAAATTTGTTTGTATTTTAGCAATTAGTAACCCTGTATTTAGGTGGGAATCATATAAGGGTAGTGTGTGAGAGAGTGTGAAGAAATGCTCAAGATTGTGCAAAGAAGCAGGGACTCGCGACTGGATCTCGCGGGTAGCTCGCGGCTTGTAAGCCACCAGAAGTTGCACACGTGCCAAGCATGCAGAGAAGCTGAACCGTCATGCCAGCTATAGCACTACAGGAAAAAAAGTCCAGTTTGGCCATTCAGTTACCTCGCGGCTAGAACTCGCGGCTCAGTCAAGTCGCAAGGCCAAGCCGTTAGCTAGCTCTGTTTTGAAAAAACTGACTCTTCGCATTCCACTCTCACCCTAGTATATATAACCTTTATACCCACGAAATGAGTAGAGCTTCCAGAGAGAATTTTGAGAGAAAAACTGAAAGTTCAAATAGTGAAAAAACCACCCTTGAACGTTTAGACCCCCAATTTACAAATTAACCAATTCAAGTTTTATATCAAAAAACTAGTGTGCGAAAAATGAACAAAAGCTATAAATCAGAATTGGAAAAACTATCTAAGCCAAATTAAAATCACAACCCACAGCAGATAATAAAAGGCAAAGATAAAAGGGAAGGAAGATGCAAATACAAAGACAACACGCGATGTGTTATCGAAGAGGAAACCGAAGTCCTCGGCGTAAAACCTTTCCGCCGCCTTCCAAGCGGTAAACAATTCACTAGAAAATATAGTTGGGATACATGGACAGCAATAGACCCTCCAAGCCTAATCTACTCAGTGCACCTAAGCCCTCCAAGCTTCTTGCTCCAACGAGGTTATGCCAAACCTTTTTCTTTTCTAGCTTCCCGGATTCCGCTACTTGACCATAGCATCAACCAATGAAGATTGGTTCCTTCCTAACTGCTTCCCAGAACACCAAACAGCCCTTTCACAGTAATGGATATGGTGAGAACAAGGTTTTGGTAAAAAGCCTCTCAAGGGTTTGGCAATGGAGAGGAAGAGAGTTGAGGAATTTGAAGAGACACTTATGTAAAGATTGTAGATGAATCAATCTTGTTTTACTCTAGGGTTTCTCTCTCAAAATTCTCTCTAGAAGCTCTCTTTCATTTGTGGGTATAAGGGGTATTTATACTGGGGTGAGAGGAGAATGTGAAACGTTAGGTTTTTTCAAAACAGGGGTGGCTCGCGGCTTGGCCTCGCGACTTGACTGAGTCGTGAGACCCAGTCGCGAGATAACCGTATGGCCAGTTGTCCTGTTTTGTCCTGTAGTGCTCCAGCTAGCATGATTGTTCACCTTCTGCCTCGGCGTAAAACTTCTTCGCCGCCTTCCAAGCGGTAAACAATTCACTAGAAAATATAGTTGGGATACATGGACAGCAATAGACCCTGCAAGCCTAATCTACCCAGTGTACCTAAGCCCTCCAAGCTTCTTGCTCCAACGAGGTTGTGCCGAACCTTTTTCTTTTCTAGTTTCCCGGATTCCGCTACTTGACCATAGCATCAACCAATGAAGATTGGTTCCTTCCTAACTGCTTCCCAGAATACCAAACAGCCCTCTCACAGTAATGGATATGGTGAGAACAAGGTTTTGGTAAAATGCCTCTCAAGGGTTTGACAATGGAGAGGAAGAGAGTTGAGGAATTTGAAGAGACTCTTATGTAAAGATTGTAGATGAATCAATCTTGTTTTACTCTAGGGTTTCTCTCTCAAAATTCTCTCTAGAAACTCTCTTTCATATGTGGGTATAAGGGGTATTTATACTGGGGTGAGAGGAGAATGTGAAACGTCAGGTTTTTTCAAAACAGGGGTGGCTCGCGGCTTGGCCTCGCGACTTGACTGAGTCGTGAGACCTAGTCGCGAGATAACCGTATGGCCAATTGTCCTGTTTTGTCCTGTAGTGCTCCAGCTAGCATGATTGTTCACCTTCTGGCATGCTTGGCACGTGTGCTGCATCTGGCGGCTTGCAGCCGCGAGTAACCCGCGAGATCAAGCCGCGAGTCTCTGTTTTCTTGCACACTCTTGAGCAATCTACACTCTATCTCACTCACTACCCTTACAACAAACCCACCTAAATACAGGGTTACTAAATGCTGAAATACAAGCAAATTTGGCACGGAATAAAGCCAATTAGATGGTTGATTAAATTCAACCTTACAAAAACCCTAGAGAAAAACAAGATTGACTCATCCCCAATCTTCACATAGTGACTCTTTAAATTCCTCTACTCTCACCCTCTCCATTGTTACATCCTTGAGAGGTTCATTACCAAAACATTTTCTCACCATACCCACATCTGTGAGAAGGCCATTTGGTGCTTGGGAAGCAGTTAGGAAGGGACCAATTTCATATTGGTTGATGCTATGGTTTATAGCGGAATCCGGTAAGCTAAAGAAGAAATAAGTTCGGCGTAACCTCGTTGGAGTAGTAGCATGGAGGGCTTAGGTACACTGGGTAGATTAGGCTTGGAGGGTCTTCTATTGTTCATGTATCCTAACTACATTCTTTAGTGGATTATTTATCGCTTGGAGGGCGGCGGAGAGGTTTTACGCCGAGGGCTTCGGTTTCCTCTTCGATAACACATCGTGTGTTGTCCTTGTGTTTGCATCTCTCTTCCCTTAATCTTTGCCATTTAATTTTTGCTGTGAATGTGATTTTATTTGGTCTAAGATTGTTTATCAATTCTGATATATGCTTATGTTCATATTCCGCACATTAATTGTTTGATAATAAGCTTGAATTGATAATTTGTAAATTGGGGGTTTAAACGTTCAAGGTGTTTTATACACTTATTGAACATTCAATTGGTATCAGAGCGGGTTCACTTATATTGGTTTCATTACCTTAGTGTGATCCTTGACCCCATATTGAGATGGACTGGTCTCAATCTTTAAATGTTCCACCATATTTTGATGGTAGCAACTATGCCTTTTGGAAGGTGCGGATGAGAGGATTTTTGTGTTCAATAGATGAGGCTGTTTGGGATGTTGTTGAAATAGGTTGGACAAAGCCGGAGGCAGCCAAATCCACATGGGATAAGGCAGCCCTCGCGGCATCAAATGCTAATAGCAAAGCACTTAACGCTATTTTTTGTGGCGTGTCTCCAAATGAGTTCCATCGGATTTCTCACATGACCATTGCCAAGGAGGCATGACAGATATTGGAGACCACGTACGAGGGAACGAAGAAAGTTAAAGACACCAAGTTGCAGATGCTGACCACTCAGTTTGAGGAGCTGAGAATGAGTGAGGATGAGTCTTTTAACTCTTTCTATAGCAAGCTGAATGAAGTGGTCATCGGCAAGTTTAACTTGGGAGAGAAAACAGAGGACTCGAAAGTTGTACGAAAAATTCTTCGTTCATTGCCGGAGAGCTTCCGTGCAAAGGTGACTGCAATTGAAGAGAGCAAGGACTTTGATGAAATCAAAGTCCAAGAGCTGATTGGTTCTCTCCAAATGTATGAGCTTTCATTACCAAATCAAAGAAAGAGTAAATCACTTGCTCTTAAGACGATAAATGAAAGGGTAGAAGCTCACGGTTCATCGGATGAGGATGTAGTCGAAAAGGATGTTGCCTACCTTGCAAAGAATTTCCGCAAATTTCTAAAGTTCAAGAACAGTGAGAAATTTGGTGATAAAGGGAAATTCATGAGTTCCGGAAAAGAGAAGAAGGACTTCAAAAGGAGAGAAGGGAAGGAGTCCCAATCTACTCAAGGAGTCACTTGTTTTGAGTGTAATGAACATGACCATTTCAAAAAGGAATGTCCTAATTACTTGAGAACGAAGGGCAAGGCGTATGCCACCACTCTCAGTGACTCAGATTCCTTCACCTCTGATTCAGAGGATAGCTGTGATGAAGAAGGGAATTTCTCAGCATTTATGACTATTGCTCATGTTGAGTCTTCCAAGGACTTGAATTTGCTTGTGCAAGAACTTGGGGAGCATAGTGATGAGGAATCAATGGGAATTGTAGAAGAATCGGATGCTGAAGAAGATGAAGATACAGCTGGTCTTCAAGAGAATTACAACTCACTCCTTGAGAAGTCGGGAGAGTATGCAAGGGTGGCCAAGGTGGCTATGAAGAAGATGAAGAAAGCAGAGGAGGAATATTGAAGTCTCCTAGTGAGATACAAGGAGGCCAAGTGTGAGATTGAGATGCTAAATGGAAAGCTAACCGAAGCTTACACCAAGGTGAAATTCCTTGAGCTTGAGGTGGTTCAAGCAAATGCCAAGGTAGAGCAAGTATCCACAAAGAAGCTTGATGATGTCATTTCCTCTAAAAAATCCTTCTCCAACAAAACTGGATTGGGATACACCGAAGAAAGTAGTTCAGCTGTGAATATCTCCAAAGAAGTGAAATTTGTGAAGGCCAAAGAGTCAATTGTAGTTGCCCCTACTGTGGAGAAGGCAAATGTTGAGAAGAAGAAGAATGTGGTTAACCAGCGGGTGTTGAACAAGCCTCGTAATCAATCTGTGGTTAGGTCTGAAGCCAGAGCAAAGTCTATTCCACGATCGCAAAGAGGGCCTAGAACGAACCATGTGTGTCATCACTGCGGACTTCAAGGGCACACCCGACCCAATTGTCATAAGCTGAGAACATTGAGGAATACTAGTGATCAAAGGTCAAGAGGACCAAGAAATGACAAGAGGACTTGGGAAGTTGAGCCATCAAGAGGTCGAAATGGTGATCCTGGAATGATGGACGTGATGAAGATGATTGGAGCATTCACCAACTGCTTGGAAAGCTTTACTAGAAGGTTTGAAAGTCCTAACTCTCGTACCCAATCCTATAGGGATATCACCCTAAACGCACGTGACATATGGGTGAAGAAGGGTACTTATGCATAAGCATTACAACATGTCCATGCATTAATACTTCCTATGCTTTGTGACTTTGCTTGGGTGTGTGCTTTATGTTGAGTTGATAGCTTGTTTTGGAATATTGTGTTTGTTTTTGTTTATCTTTTTTGTGTTTTTACATTGTTGTTTTTGATCAAATTTTTTTTTTTCTGCTTTTGTGTCAAAAATCCAAAAACACATAAAAAGTAGAAAATCCAAAAAGTTTGATCGACTTTGTTAAGTTTTGTCTCAAAGCATGTTTTGCCTTGTACCTTTGTACTAATGGCTTTGTGCATTTACGAGCGTAGCTTATTCCCCATGCACTTATATCATTGTGGGAGAACTCTTGACATCTATGTGATTGTTGTAAATTGATCTTCAAACTTGCCATAAATGATTAGGGAATGGTTTTGTTGATCTTGAGACATGCATAGACTTGTGCCTATATATCTTCCCACTCATTTATTTTATTGTTTTTCTTTTGCTTAAAAGAACTCTCAAATGTAAATCTCCATTTGAAAAGAGATAATGAGCTACAAAAGCCTGTAGCACATACTAGTATTTGACTAGGAAAAAGGGAAAGCGACCAAAAATGTATGATGCCCAAAAAGCCAAAGGCTTGCTCATCAATTGAAATGTCAAAAATTTCAGGCATCAATCTCACAATGAGATGTTATGATTCAAAAAGATCAAATGTTATGATGAATATGGAGCCAAATGAAAAGCTTCAATATTATGTAATCAAGTTATGTGGGAGGTCATATATGCATATTTCTATAATTGAGATGAGTCACATTATCTAGTGCTAATTGTGTATGCCTTGGGTGAATTGATCATTGAAGCTTCACATTAGACTAAGGACTATTTCATTTTTGATATCCACACACATCACACATGTCTATGTTCAATGAATGCCATATTCATTTGTGTGATTGTACTTGATTAAATGTGTTTTCTCATGCTCAATTTTTGTTGATCAAATACAAAAATATTTTTGAGTATTTTAGTTGTTTTTGGAAAGTATTTTGTTTTTGTAAATATTGTCAAAATCTTCAAAAATAGTGTTGCCCTGTTTTGGCGACTCAGTCGCAGGTTGGTCCAGTCGCATGCCCCAGTTGCGAGCCCACTTAGAAATTTTTCGCGGCTCACTGGTGGGTCAATGTCCCAGTCGCGAAAAATACTTAGAATATTTTTCAAAAATTTGGGTCTTTATGTTTCTTGCAGCTCAGTATGGCGACTTGTTCGCGGGTGGAAGGTCTAGTTGCGAGTGGTACACAGAGATTTTTGCGGCTTACATCGCGACTCTCTCGCGGGTAGACTTTCCAGTCATGAAAAACACTTAGAAAATATTTCAAATTTTTTGTTTTTAAGTGTTTTGGCGGCTGGCCCTGGCGACTTGTGCGCGACTTGATTCAGTCGCGAAAATCGCGTGTTTTGCGTTTTAAGGGCAGTTTTTAAAACTTTTCAGTTTTCCCTCGAACATTTCTGACTGTTCGTTGTCTTCCCCGTTTATCCCTCTCTCAAACTCACCGTATCACTCTCGAAAAACCTCCATTTTTGCATCATTTCATCCTCAAATCTTCAAGGAAAAGGTATGGGCTTTCTCTTTCTCACTTCATATTTCATGATTATGGTTTTGTTTTCTTGATTTGTGAGTTATTTTTGTGATTTGAGTAATATAGTGTTCGAACATGGGTTTGGTTTATTTTGTTGAGTGAGTTTAATTGAGTGTTGGTGATATTGATTGAGATGCTTTTCTCATTTTTTTTGATGTTTGTGTTTTGTGTTGTGCCTCATGACTGTGTTGCTCTGTACATATCATGTTCATGGTAGAGTGTCACAATGATAGTTATTTGTGACTTGTGATGCTCATTGATTACTTTGTTCTGAGTTGTAATTGATCAAAAATTTTTTTTTGGACACCTGCTAATTTCTTAAATATACAATCCATAAGTGTTGCTTATATTGGTTCAAGTTCTATGATTGATTGAGTGAGTTCTCTCTCCGAATTTCATTTTTTTTAACATGAATCTAATCAAGTTGATATTTGTGTCTTGTGGTGTCGCACTTGGTTCTTTGCTGTGTGTCTTGTCTTTTGCAGATGTCACATCGTTCATCTAAAGGAAAAGAGATTGAAATTGATGTTCCATCCCCTGTTGCTAAGTGGACTCGTCGCTTGACTCAGTCGTCTCAAGACTCAAACAATGAGAGATTCAGGACTCCTTTTGATTCACAGACCTACTCAAGCATTTTTATAGATGCTCATCCTATTGTGGAACGTGTAGTAAAATTTGATACCTTGGGAACAACATTTATCCCTAGGATTTTTGAAGCAAGAGATTGGGCTGATCTGTTCGGGAATTTCGAGGACCCGGTTGATGAATTAGTTAAGGAATTCTACTCTAATGCCAGATACACTAAAGTGGAGTTGAAATGTTGGATAAGAGGAACAGAATTCTCCATTAATACAGAATACATTGCAAAGGTTCTTCGCATCACCAGACCAGCAAATGTGGACCTCACTCTGTATGATGATAGATTACTTCAAGTACAAGACATTCTCCAAGTTCTTGGGCCTGATCATGAAGTTAGAAGCAAAGGATCATCTATAGGCATTGCATAGTTTTCGCCTGAACTGTCGACTTTAAAACTGATCATGTTCTCCAACCTCTACCCACTGTCTAACACCGCTTTCATAAATCTTGGAAGAGCACAATTTCTGTGTGATCTCATTACCGGAGTTCCAATTGACATTTGCGCCCACATTTTTCAGACAATTGGGAAAACAGCGGCTCGATTGGTAGCACGAACATGTATTCCTTTTTGTAGTCTCATCATGAAGATCTTGCTTCTTGAAGGTGTCCGTCCATCAACAGATGGAAAAATTATGTCACGTCCTCGACCAATCTCCATGATAACTCTCCATGCAAGCAAGAGTCACTCCTCTAAAACACCTAAGAGTGAGCCATTCTCCCATGCCACTCCATCTGGCCATGATTCAGCTGCACCTATGCATAGCACAACTGTTTCTCCCATTCCTTCTGAGAGGCAAACAACTGGCACTCCATCTGCACCTAGCTCTCAAGATGATAGATTGAGCACTTTAATAGAGGGGCTATATCAGCGTATTTCCGGATTAGAAAAATCTCTCTACTCCACCAACAATCACGTTCAAATGCGTCTCACTGCAATTGAGACACAGTTAGATGCTATTCAACAAAAGCTCGAGGAAAGCCTTTAGCTATTCGTGTCAAAAAGGGGGAGAGATAGCATATAGCAAGGGGGAGATAGCAATGTGCACACTGAAAGGGGGAGTTGTATGCTCAAGAAGAGGAAGCTAATACATATACACTCACATATACTTTTAGATAGTCTAACATTTTTTTTTCGTTTTGCCTGTTTATAGCTATTTGCTTGCTGTTTATATAAACTCTACTCTTATGTGGATATGGTTCTAATACTTTGGTTTAAACTCATGGTTGTTTTTATTAAATCTTTTGAATCTTATTGCACTAGTTTATGGTACATTTTGTACCCTTGCTTATGTAGCTTTTAGTTTGTACCCATGTTGCTTTTGTAAGCTTTTATGGTTTGTTTCCATGTGGTTTGTAGGCTTTTATGGTTTGTACCATGCTTATGCAGCCTTTATGCTTTGTAGCCTAGTACTTCTAGCTAAATGTTATGCATTTTCTTTAAGTACTCTCACTCTTGTGCCCTAGTAGGATCTTGTTCCTAGATGCATATACTTCATGTATTGTGCATTGGTTGAGTGTTGGACATGCAAGTGATTTGCATTGAGCTTATGAGCTTGTATGTCCAGATGTTCATTCCAAGTGTGAATGAGCATTGTGGTCGCTATTTTATAGTGATTGCTTGTATGGTCAAGCCATGGTTTATTACTTTATTCCATTTTGCTTGATCGCATTGTGCTTGCCTCATATGCATTATAAGTTTTTCTACATATAATGATCATATTGTGTTGTTGTGTTTCAGGAGATACTTGGTCATATGATTCAAGAGCTACATAGATTCTATAGTTAGGTATGAGTGAGTTTTGTTCAACTGTTCCCAACTTACATGTTAAGTCTAGAGTTTGTTTTAGGGTTTTGTCACGGAATAGCCAAAGGGGGAGATTGTAAGGTTAAATTTTATCAACCATCTTGTTGGCTTTATTCTGTACCAAATTTGCTTGTATTTTAGCAATTAGTAACCCTGTATTTAGGTGGAAATCATGTAAGGGTAGTGTGTGAGAGAGTGTGAAGAAATGCTCAAGATTTTGCAAAGAAGCAGGGACTCACAACTGGATCTCGCGGGTAGCTCGCAGCTTGCAAGCCGCCAGAAGTTACACACATGCCAAGCATGCAGAGAAGCTGAACCGTCATGCCAGCTATAGCACTACAGGACAAAAAGTCCAGTCTGGCCATTCAGTTACCTCGCGGTTGGAACTTGTGGCTCAGTCAAGTCGCGAGGCTAAGTCGCCAGCCAGCTCTGTTTTGAAAAAACTAACTCTTCGCATTCAACTCTCACCCTAGTATATATACCCCTTATACCCACGAAATGAGTAGAGCTTCCAGAAAGAATTTTGAGGGTAAAACCCTAGAGAAAAACAATATTGACTCATCCCCAATCTTCACATAGTGACTCTTTAAATTCCTCTACTCTCACCCTCTCCATTGTTACATCCTTGAGAGGTTCATTACCAAAACCTTTTCTCACCATACCACATTTGTGAGAAGGCCATTTGGTGCTTGGGAAACAGTTAGGAATGGACCAATTTCATATTGGTTGATGCTATGGTTTATAGCAGAATCCGGTAAACTAAAGAAGAAATAGGTTCGGCGTAACCTTGTTGGAGTAGTAGCCGGGAGGGCTTAGGTACACTGGGTAGATTAGGCTTGGAGGGTCTTCTGCTGTTCATGTATCCCAACTACATTCTTTAGTGGATTATTTACCGTTTGGAGGACGACGGAGAGGTTTTACGTTGAGTGCTTCGGTTTCCTCTTCGATAACACATCGTGTGTTGTCCTTGTGTTTGCATCTCTCTTCCCTTAATCTTTGCCATTTAATTTTTGCTGTGAATGTGATTTTATTTGGTCTAAGATTGTTTATCAATTCTGATATATGCTTATGTTCATATTCCGCACATTAATTGTTTGATAATAAGCTTGAATTGATAATTTGTAAATTGGGGGTCTAAACGTTCTAGGTGTTTTATACAGTTATTGAACATTCAAAGCCCAAATTGTGAGCCGTTTTTTCTTGTATTTAAAGGACATTATAAGTTAACCCTAAAGAGGGTTTTTAGAGTTTTTTAGAGAGATTAGAGTGCATCTTGTGCCTCTTTTGTAGATCTAGGGTTTTGTACCCAAAAGCTCTCTAATGTCTTCTATTGGTATTATTCATTGAAGAATCTTAAGATCCGGTGTTGTAGAAGTTGTTGCATATAGGATCAACGTTTAAGTAGATCCAAAACTTTTGAGTGGAGTCTCAAAGTCACAAGCAGGTGAGCTTGTGTTGTTGCAAAGGACAAGGAAAGAAATAGTCTGTGGACTCGGAGTTGTCATGTGGTCGTGATAGTAAGTTTTATACTCGAGGTAGCAATAGAATGTTAGTGGTCTAAGTTCTATTATACAAACTTCAATTCTTTCATAGTGGATTTGCTTTTTACCTTGAGTATAGTTAGGTTAAATCCTCCCCAGGTTTTTTATCGGTTTGGTTTTCCTGGGTCATCATATCATTGTGTTGTTTATATTTCCGCTGCTTTGCATGATATGATTGTTTTGTTTTAACCTAGATATGAATAATAAACCCAAGTATTCACTTGGTTAATTAATTAGGTTAAACAACTTGTGTTTTACTGGGGTCTAAAAATGTACAAGTGGTATTAGAGTGGGTTAGCTCTTGATTTAGGTTTTAACCTAGAGTTGATCCTTGATCCCTGTTATCATGGATAATTTTAAGTGTCTTACTATTTTTTATTGTGATGATTTGAATAAAAATGACATTATTGTTTCAGTTGATCTTTCTGAAGCTTGTGAAAGGAATTTGCAGGATTTCAGTCTTTTTCAGAAGACTGGTGTAATCCCTCAAATGCACTATGCTTCTCATGGATTTTCACCTACAAAGCCGAAGAATCGTGCTATATGGGTGAGAAAAAACTTGCTAAGGTGAGTGTTGCTGACTTGTCCCTGATTTAATTCTTTCAATTTATTGTGGACATGTTTTCTTTTAGTTTTTGGTTTTTTTATTTTCTTAGGTTGTTTTGTTTAAAAAAAAAATCCAAAAATATTGTAAAATTTCAAAAAGACAAAAATATTTTATTTTGTGTCTTGTTTTATTTGTTTTGAGGATTACATGAGTTATGATATCTCTCTCTTGATTTAGAACATGCTTGACATTGTGGAGAAACTTGAATAGTATGTGTTATATAAGTGCTAAGCTATTTCTGATTTTGTGTGAGTATGTACTAGTTTGTATATGTACTCATGGGTTAATTAAGAAATTGATATTTCTTGTTTGTGTACCCTCTATAGCTTAGTTAAGCACTATCATGCATAGCTTTGCATTGTTCTTTTAGCATAATGTGTGCTTTTTGTTTTTGGTCATAAAATTTTTTTAAGCCAAAAAGATTTTTGTGTTTTGTATTACATATCATGGATTTGTTATCAAGGCTGGCCATATTATCTTTACATAACATGTTTATGTACCTTGTTTAGCTTGGATGAGCTTATTTTACCGCACTTTACTAGTTTTAGCTTTGTTGTGCATGTTGTGTGGGAGTTATTTATAGTTTTTAATCACATGATATTAATCTTGAAGTCACATGCTTTTGATTGTAAAGACTAAAAAATCCTACAAGAAAGGCATAAATAACCATTTCACCACTGTTT
This sequence comes from Quercus tomentella, assembly GCA_028535165.1. Classification (NCBI taxonomy): domain Eukaryota; kingdom Viridiplantae; phylum Streptophyta; class Magnoliopsida; order Fagales; family Fagaceae; genus Quercus; species Quercus tomentella. The sequence continues at coordinate 42,915,117 of JAPQVY010000155.1, forward strand.
ACTAGCCAATCATGAATACCTTAGTGTATATCATATGATTTTGTGCTCGAGAAAGTGTAGCACATGCACAAAAAGAACATAAGGTGTAGCCTCAGCTTAACTAATAAAATTGGTGTGTACATTATTGGGATATAATAAATTCAAATTGAAATAAAATTGGTGTGTACATTATGAGGCAAATCAAGAAACTTACATGATTGCAAGCTTGTATTCTAGGAGATGTGAGAGTTATATGATGTAATTCTTTAGGTGATTGTCATTTTCAAACTTATGTGATGAATTTTGTAGAAATTGTGATTGATTACTATTTACTTTTCACCTCACATGTATCTCATGCTTTTACTAATTGCACACACTACACAAGTTATTCTTTGCTAAACTTAGTACATGAAATTGTGTGTGAATTTGGTTTGGCCATCCAAGATTATACTTTTTAGTGTTTGATGCAAAATATGTTTAAGGGTTGGCAAAAATTGTGTTTTTGATGATTAAAAACCTTGTTTTGAAGTTCTAGGTTGAAAACTCATGTTTTTGAAAAACATTTAAACTCAGTCTCATGCATTTCATTCATGAAATTACTTGGGTGGAGTTGTTTCTACATAATCTTATGTAGTTTTTCAAAAAATTCAAATTTCCAGAATTTCAATCAATCGAAGGTGTTTTTCGACTGATCGAAAATCTATTGATTTTTAATCATTGCTCTTTGCTTGACTCGATTGGTATTTGATCAATGCTCGACTGATCGAAATTGAAAATTTTCAGTTTCTAAGTTTTTGACCAAATTTTTTTTATGCATCATTTGTGTTTAGGATTCACATGTGAAAGCTCGAAAATGTGTTAAAACACAAGAACTGTTTAGACCCCCAAATTAAAGTTACGGCTCGATTGATTTTACTCTAACTTAAACTAAGTGCGGAATAGAGTAAATGCGAGCGGATAAACAAATAAACTACTCTAACCCATAATCATAAAACCATAGTAGTAAAATGAAAGGTAAAAGAGTAGGGAAGAAGAATGCAAATACAAGATAACAAGCCGATGTGTTATCGAAGAGGAAACTGAAGAACTCGGCGAAAAACCTCTCCGCCGCCCTCCAAGCGGTAATCGATCCACTAGAAAATTAGTTAGGATACACAAATAGCAAGAGACCTTCCAAGCCTAATCTACCCAATGCACCTAAGCCCTCCAAGCTCCTACTCCAACAAGGCTTCTCGGAATCGTGTTTTGTCTAGCTCTCTGGATCTCGTAATTTGCCCGGTTGCATCCACCAAAGCTTGGCTTCTTCCAATGCTTCCCAGCAGCATCAAAACCTCACTTAACACTCTAAAAGGGTATGGTAAGTGTTTGGGCTATCAACTTCTCAAGTGTATGGAAATGGAGAGGTAGGAGTTGAGGAAAATCCATAATGAATTGTGTAGAGAATTGTGGGTATAACAATCTCTAACTCTTAATGGTTCTGGCTAGGGTTTTCTCTCAGAAGCACTCCTCAACATATGTGGGTACTGGGGGTATATATAGTGTGGGTACAGAAAGTGTGTATCAGAAATGATAGTTCAGCAAAACAGAATGTTTCTTGGGTATCTCGTAGGAAGACCTTACCTGCGAGATACTCGCGAAAACCAGCTGTCTCCATCCTGTCCTGACTCTTCACATTCTAGTCATGTGTAGGGCACATGCTTCACTTCGCGGGAAGCTTACTCGTGAGATACTCGCGAAAACAGCTTTAGTCTTCAATTGCCTTGAGTCTTCACACACTCTCTCTCACACACAACCTTTACAAATAAATGCCACATAAAATATAGGGTTCATAAGATTAAACATAATTACAATCAAATTTGGCACGGAATTAAAGCTAACATAAACTAGTTGTAAATTACAACTTGACAACATGCATTGCATTGTTTTTTGTATCCATCTTGCAGTTTTGCAGTTGTAAGGTTGAATTTAATCAACCATCTAATTGGCTTTATTCCGTGCCAAATTTGCTTGTATTTCAGCATTTAGTAACCCTGTATTTAGGTGGGCTTGTTGTAAGGGTAGTGAGTGAGATAGAGTGAAGTTTGCTCAAGAGTGTGCAAGAAAACAGAGACTCGCGGCTTGGCCTCGCGGGTGACTCGCGGCTGTAAGCCGCCAGATGCAGCACACGTGCCAAGCATGCCAGAAGGTGAACAGTCATGCTAGCTGGAGCACTACAGGACAAAATAGGACAACTGGCCATATGGTTATCTCGCGACTGGATCTCGCGACTCAGTCAAGTCGCGAGGCCAAGTTGTGAGCCAGCCCTGTTTTGAAAAACCTGACGTTTCACATTCTCCTCTCACCTCAGTATAAATACCCCTTATACCCACAAATGAGAGAGAGCTTCCAGAGAGAATTTTGAGAGAGAAACCCTAGAGTAAAATAAGATTGATTCATCTACAATTTTTACATAAGTGTCTTTTCAAATTCCTCAACTCTTTTCCTCTCCATTGCCAAACCCTTGAGAGGCTTTTTACCAAAACCTTGTTCTCACCATATCCATTACTGTGAGAGGGCTATTTGGTGTTCTGGGAAGCAGTTAGGAAGGAGCCAATCTTCATTGGTTGATGCTATGGTCTAGTAGCGGAATCCGAGAAGCTAGAAAAGAAAAAGGTTCGGCGCAACCTCGTTAGAGCAAGAAGCTTGGAGGGCTTAGGTGCACTGGGTAGATTAGGCTTGGAGGGTCTATTGCTGTCCATGTATCCCAACTACATTTTCTAGTGGATTTTTTACCGCTTGGAGGGCGGCGGAGAGGTTTTACGCCGAGGGCTTCGGTTTCCTCTTCGATAACACATCGCGTGTTGTCTTTGTGTTTGCATCTTCCTTCCTTTTTATCTTTGCCTTTTATTATCTGCTGTGGGTTGTGATTTTAATTTGGCTTAGATAGTTTTTCCAATTCTATATTATAGCTTTTGTTCATTTTCCCCACACTAGTTGTTTGACATAAAGCTTGAATTGGTTAATTTGTAAATTGGGGGTCTAAACGTTCAAGGGTGTTTTTACACTATTTGAACTTTCAATTGGTATCAGAACGGGTACACTTTTATTAGTTTCAATACCATTGTGTGATCCTTGACTCCCTATTGAGATGGATCAGTCTCAATCCCTAAATGCATCTCCATATTTTGATGGTAGTAATTATACTTTTTGGAAGGTTCGCATGAGAGCTTTTCTGTGCTCCATTGATGAATCTGTTTGAAATGCTGTTGAGATTGGTTGGACCAGACCTGAGGCAGCCAAATCCACATGGGATAAGGCAGCACTCGCTGCATCTAATGCTAACAGTGAAGCACTCAATGCTATTTTCTGTGGTGTGTCTCCAGATGAATTTCACAGGATCTCTCACATTACCGTTGCCAAAGAAGCATGGGACATATTGGAAACCACCTACGAAGGCACGAAGAAAGTGAAAGACACCAAGTTGCAAATGTTGACCACTCGGTTTGAGGAGCTTAAAATGAGTGAGGATGAGTCCTTTGACTCTTTCTATGGGAAGCTGAATGAGGTGGTTGTCAGCAAGTTCAATTTGGGGGAGAAAACGGAGGATTCTAAAATTGTAAGGAAGATCCTTCGATCATTGTCGGAAAGTTTTCGTGCTAAAGTGACAGCGATTGAAGAGAGCAAGGACCTTGATGACATCAAAGTCCAGGAGCTGGTTGGTTCTCTTCAGACTTATGAGATGTCGCTACCCAATCAACGGAAGAGTAAATCTCTTGCTCTTAAGACCATTAATGAGAAGGTGGAAGATCATGACTCATCGGGAGAAGATGTGGTTGACAAAGATGTTGCATACCTTGTTAAAAATTTCAGAAAATTCTTGAAATTCAAAAATAATGGCAAATTTGGTGATAAAGGAAAATTCCAAAGTTCAGGAAGGGAGAAAAGGGAATTCAAAAGGAAAGATGGAAAAGAATCCCAATCTACACAAGGTGTCACTTGTTTTGAATGCAACGGGCATGGACACTTTAAGAAAGAATGTCCGAATTATTTGAAATCGAAAGGCAAGGTATATGCCACGACATTAAGTGACTCGGATTCATCCGACTCAGAATCAGAAGAAAGCTGTGATGGAGATGGGAACTATTCAGCTTTTATGACTATTACCCATGTTGAGTCTTCAGACGAGTTGAATCTGCTTGTATGAGACCTTGGAGAACATAGTGATGAAGAATCATTGGAAGTTGTCGAGGAATCAGATGTTGAAAAAGATGAAAGCACAGCCAATCTTCAAGAGAATTATAACTCACTCCTGGAAAAGTCGGGTGAGTACACAAGGGTGGCCAAGGCAGCTGTGAGAAAAATGAAGAAGGCAGATGAGGACTATAAAAATCTCCTAATCCGATATAGGGAGGCCAAATGTGAGATAGAGACACTGAATGGTGAGCTGTCAGAAGCTTACACAAAAGTGAGATTTCTTGAGCAAGAGGTTGTGCAAGCAAATGCTAAAATAGAGAGGGTCACCACCAAGAAGCTAGATGATGTTATTTCATCTCAAAAGAGCTTTTCAGACAAATCCGGGTTGGGATATACCGGAGGAAGTAGCTCATCTGGAAATGTCACTAAAGAAGTGAAGTTTATAAAGGCCAAAGAATCAGCTGATGTTGGTCCTACTGCTGAGAAGCCCAAGATAGAGGAGAAAAGAAATGTGGGGAATGAACGGTTGTTGAATTCCCGTAATCAATCTGTGGGCAGGTCTGAATCTCGTGCCAAGTCTCGTCCACGACCACAAAGAGGTCCTAGATCAACTTATGTGTGTCATCATTGCGGACTTTAAGGGCATACTCGACCAAATTGCCAAAAGCTGAGAGCAAAGAATAGTGCAACTCCTCAAAGGTCACGAGGACCTAGAAATGATAGAAGAAATTGGGCAGGTGAACAATCTAGAGATCAAAATGGTGATCCTGAAATGATGAACGTGATGAAGATGATTGGTGCATTCACCAACTGCTTGTAAAGCTTCTCACGAAGGTTTGAAAGCCCTAACTCCCGTACCCAATCCTATAAGGAAATCACCCCAAACGCAAGTGATGTGTGGGTGAAAAAGGGTACTCATGCATAAGCATTACAACATGTCCATGCATTAATACTTCCTATGCTTTGCGACGATGTTTGTTTGTTTGCTTGTTGTTTTTGCTGATGGTTGTTTGCTTGTCTACTTGTGCATACTTTTGATTTTGTTTCTGTTTTTGATCAATCTTTTTCTTCTAGTGTCAAAAATCCAAAAATCACATAAAAATTAGAAAATCAAAAAGTTTGATTGACATTGTTGAGTTTTTGTCTCAAAACTTGTTTTGCCTTGTACCTTTGTGCTAATGGCTTTGTGCATTTTCGAGCATAGCTTGTTCCTTTGCACCTTCATCACTGTGAGAGAAATCTTGAAATCTATGTGATTGTTGTAAATAGATCTTCAAACTTGTCATGAATGATGAGTGAATGGTTATGATGATCTTGAGACATGCATAGACTTGTGTTTATATATCTTCCCATTCTTTATTTTTGTTTTTGCTAAAAAGAGCTCACCAAATGTAAATCTCCAAATGAAAAGAGATATTGAGCTGCAAAAGCTTGTCGCACATACTAGTATTCGACTAGAAAAAAGGGAAAGCGACCAAAAATTAAAGTAAATGTTTATTCAAAAGGCCAAAGGCTTGTTTATTAAAGTGAATTATCAAATATCACTCTCACAATGAGAGGTGTTTGTCTCAAAAGGATCAAAAAGATCAATTGTTATGATTGAAAGTGGAGTCAAACGTAAAGCTCCAAGTTATGTTATCAAGTTTTGTGGGAGGTCATATATACATATTTCTATAATTGAGATGGGTCACATAATCTAGTGCTAATTGTGTATGCCTTGGTTGAATTGATCATTGAAGCTTCACTTTAGACTACGGACTATCTCATTGTTGATATCCACACACAACACACAAGTTTATGTTCATTAAATGCCATATTCATTTGTGTGATTGTACTTGTTGAAATGTGTTTTCACATACTCAATCTTTGTTGATTCAAGCACAAAAAGATTTTTGAGTATTTTAGGTGTTTTTGGAAAGTATTTTGTTCTTAAAAAACTGAAAATTTCAAAAAAAATAATTTTTTCCTTGTTTTGGCGACTCAGTCGCGGGTAAGTCAAGTCACGGGCCTCAGTTGCGTGTTCGCAGGTCTATTTTGGCGACTTGTCCGCGAGTGAAAGGTCCAGTCGCGAGGGTTACTTAGAGATTTTCGCGGCTCAGCTCGCGACTCCCTCGCGGGTAGACCTTCCAGTCGCGAAAAACACTTAGAAAATTTTTTCAAAATTTTGTCTTTGAGTGTTTTGGCGGCTCAACCTGGCGACTTGTTGGCGACTCACTTCAGTCGTGAAAAACGCGTGTTTGGCAAAAATAGGGGCAGTTTTTAAAAAGTTTTTCAGTTTTTCCTCGAACTTTTTGTGACTGTTCACTGTCTCTCTCTCAACTGCTCTTACCCATACACACAGTGCCTCCATTTTCGTACTCCATTTTTGCTCCATTTCTTCTCAAAATCATCAAGAAACTTACATGATTGCAAGCTTGTATTCTAGGAGATGTGAGAGTTATATGATGTAATTCTTTAGGTGATTGTCATTTTCAAACTTATGTGATGAATTTTGTAGAAATTGTGATTGATTACTATTTACTTTTCACCTCACATGTATCTCATGCTTTTACTAATTGCACACACTACACAAGTTATTCTTTGCTAAACTTAGTACATGAAATTGTGTGTGAATTTGGTTTGGCCATCCAAGATTATACTTTTTAGTGTTTGATGCAAAATATGTTTAAGGGTTGGCAAAAATTGTGTTTTTGATGATTAAAAACCTTGTTTTGAAGTTCTAGGTTGAAAACTCATGTTTTTGAAAAACATTTAAACTCAGTCTCATGCATTTCATTCATGAAATTACTTGGGTGGAGTTGTTTCTACATAATCTTATGTAGTTTTTCAAAAAATTCAAATTTCCAGAATTTCAATCAATCGAAGGTGTTTTTCGACTGATCGAAAATCTATTGATTTTTAATCATTGCTCTTTGCTTGACTCGATTGGTATTTGATCAATGCTCGACTGATCGAAATTGAAAATTTTCAGTTTCTAAGTTTTTGACCAAATTTTTTTTATGCATCATTTGTGTTTAGGATTCACATGTGAAAGCTCGAAAATGTGTTAAAACACAAGAACTGTTTAGACCCCCAAATTAAAGTTACGGCTCGATTGATTTTACTCTAACTTAAACTAAGTGCGGAATAGAGTAAATGCGAGCGGATAAACAAATAAACTACTCTAACCCATAATCATAAAACCATAGTAGTAAAATGAAAGGTAAAAGAGTAGGGAAGAAGAATGCAAATACAAGATAACAAGCCGATGTGTTATCGAAGAGGAAACTGAAGAACTCGGCGAAAAACCTCTCCGCCGCCCTCCAAGCGGTAATCGATCCACTAGAAAATTAGTTAGGATACACAAATAGCAAGAGACCTTCCAAGCCTAATCTACCCAATGCACCTAAGCCCTCCAAGCTCCTACTCCAACAAGGCTTCTCGGAATCGTGTTTTGTCTAGCTCTCTGGATCTCGTAATTTGCCCGGTTGCATCCACCAAAGCTTGGCTTCTTCCAATGCTTCCCAGCAGCATCAAAACCTCACTTAACACTCTAAAAGGGTATGGTAAGTGTTTGGGCTATCAACTTCTCAAGTGTATGGAAATGGAGAGGTAGGAGTTGAGGAAAATCCATAATGAATTGTGTAGAGAATTGTGGGTATAACAATCTCTAACTCTTAATGGTTCTGGCTAGGGTTTTCTCTCAGAAGCACTCCTCAACATATGTGGGTACTGGGGGTATATATAGTGTGGGTACAGAAAGTGTGTATCAGAAATGATAGTTCAGCAAAACAGAATGTTTCTTGGGTATCTCGTAGGAAGACCTTACCTGCGAGATACTCGCGAAAACCAGCTGTCTCCATCCTGTCCTGACTCTTCACATTCTAGTCATGTGTAGGGCACATGCTTCACTTCGCGGGAAGCTTACTCGTGAGATACTCGCGAAAACAGCTTTAGTCTTCAATTGCCTTGAGTCTTCACACACTCTCTCTCACACACAACCTTTACAAATAAATGCCACATAAAATATAGGGTTCATAAGATTAAACATAATTACAATCAAATTTGGCACGGAATTAAAGCTAACATAAACTAGTTGTAAATTACAACTTGACAACATGCATTGCATTGTTTTTTGTATCCATCTTGCAGTTTTGCAGTTGTAAGGTTGAATTTAATCAACCATCTAATTGGCTTTATTCCGTGCCAAATTTGCTTGTATTTCAGCATTTAGTAACCCTGTATTTAGGTGGGCTTGTTGTAAGGGTAGTGAGTGAGATAGAGTGAAGTTTGCTCAAGAGTGTGCAAGAAAACAGAGACTCGCGGCTTGGCCTCGCGGGTGACTCGCGGCTGCAAGCCGCCAGACGCAGCACACGTGCCAAGCATGCCAGAAGGTGAACAGTCATGCTAGCTGGAGCACTACAGGACAACTGGTCATACGGTTATCTCGCGACTGGATCTCGCGACTCAGTCAAGTCGCGAGGCCAAGCCGCGAGCCAGCCCTGTTTTGAAAAACCTGACGTTTCACATTCTCCTCTCACCTCAGTATAAATACCCCTTATACCCACAAATGAGAGAGAGCTTCCAGAGAGAATTTTGAGAGAGAAACCCTAGAGTAAAACAAGATTGATTCATCTACAATCTTTACATAAGTGTCTCTTCAAATTCCTCAACTCTCTTCCTCTCCATTGCCAAACCCTTGAGAGGCTTTTTACCAAAACCTTGTTCTCACCATATCCATTACTGTGAAAGGGCTGTTTGGTGTTCTGGGAAGCAGTTAGGAAGGAACCAATCTTCATTGGTTGATGCTATGGTCTAGTAGCGGAATCCGGGAAGCTAGAAAAGAAAAAGGTTCAGCGCAACCTCGTTGGAGCAAGAATCTTGGAGGGCTTAGGTGCACTGGGTAGATTAGGCTTGGAGGGTCTATTGCTGTCCATGTATCCCAACTACATTTTCTAGTGGATTTTTTACCGCTTGGAGGGCGGCGGAGAGGTTTTACGCCGAGGGCTTCGGTTTCCTCTTTGATAATACATCGTGTGTTGTCTTTGTGTTTGCATCTTCCTTTCCTTTTATCTTTGCCTTTTATTATCTGCTGTGGGTTGTGATTTTAATTTGGTTTAGATAGTTTTTCCAATTCTATATTATAGCTTTTGCTCATTTTCCGCACACTAGTTGTTTGACATAAAACTTGAATTGGTTAATTTGTAAATTGGGGGTCTAAACGTTCAAGGGTGTTTTTACACTATTTGAACTTTCAGCAGTCATATCTCTCATTTTTTTTTACACATAATATGCATACACTTTGCTAAATTGAGTGCTTAACTTGATTTAAAAATTAATTGATTAATTTTTGAGTTTTGTACAGTTTAGTATATGCTATTTTTATGTGTGAACTACATAAAATATTTTTCTAAAGAGATATGATGGATAATAATGTGCAAATATTTTCTCTACTTGATTTGAGTTCAAACACCATCTGTTTATGGGTCACATAGTGTCAGGTTTGTATTTATTGAAAGAGAGAATATTTGTGTTCATGTGTAACCTCATTTTTTTTGAGTTTGGTTTGTGTGTTTTTACTTTTCCCCACCTCCTAAATTTTCCCCAAAATTGTTTTTCCTATTTTCATAGGGGGAGAAAAGTTTTTTTTTTTTTTTTTTTTTTAAAACCTTTGTTGTTCATAGGGGGAGTTGTTGCTTTTCATAGGGGGAGTTGCCTCCATTCGCTATAGAGCTGAATTCATTTGTTTCCTTGATTCTTTATTTTCTCTTGACTTTTGTTGCGTATGTTTTTTGTTTACTCTTTGTTTGAGTTGTCTTTGTCAATAAGTGACAAAAAGGGAGAGAAATAGATTAAATGTGAGAATCCTGTTTAAAAAGGTTTTTAAAATATTTTGTTTAGGGGGAGATAATATTGTTTTTGAAAAGGGGAGAATATAAAAACTTTTTGATGTATCTAACTTAGGGGGAGAGTTAGAATTTACTTTTGTTTTTATATTGTGTTTCATATTATTATTTATATGTCTTTCTTTCCACACATGCGTTGATGTGTTCTTTTGAGTGTTTTCAGGAAAGACAGGTACATTCTGATCAAGACCTTCTACCTCTTCTTGCAACCTCTAGGTTAGGAGTCTTAGGTTGGGATTTGTGATGTATTTAGGCATTTTGTTGTATGTGTGTTTTGTCACGGATTGCCAAAGGGGGAGATTGTTAGGTTTTGAGGTTGTAATGTTGGCAAACCATGACAAAAACTAAGTCTCATTGGTTTAGAATGGTCTACATTGAAGTTCAAGACAAAAAACTCAAGTTCGGGATGAAAAGAAATGAGTTACAAGCTGTTTCGTTTGATTGGTACTCGATCGATTGAAAGTCATTCAATTGGTACTCGATCGATCGAAAGTCGCATATCAGCAAACGTAAAAAGTCCATAACTTGACCGTTTGAAGCCCAAATCGCGAGCTGTTTTTTCCATTATTTAAAGGACATTATAAGCTAACCATAGAGAGGGTTTTCAGAGTTTGTTTAGAGAGATTAGAGTGCATCTTGTGCCTCTTTTGTAGATCTAGGGTCTTGTACCCAAAAGCTCTCTAATGTCTTCTATTTGTGTTATTCCTTGAAGAATCTCAAGATCCGGTGTTATAGAAATTGCTGCATATAAGATCAACATTTAAGGAGATCCAAAACCTTTGAGTGGAGTCTCAAAGTCACAAGCAGGTGAGCTTGTGTTGTTGCAAAGGCCAAGGAAAGAAGTAGTCCGTGGACTCAGAGCTGTCACGTGGTCGTGGTAGTAAGTTTTCTACTTGAGGTAGCAATAGGATGTTAGTGGTCTAAGTTCTATTGTACAAACTTCAATTCTTTCATAGTGGATTTGCTTTTTACCTTGAGTATAGTTAGGTTAAATCCTCCCCAGGTTTTTTACCGGTTTGGTTTCCCTAGGTCATCATATCATTGTGTTCTTTATATTTCTACTGCTTTGTATGATATGATTGTTTTGTTTTAACCTAGATCTGAATAATAAACCTAAGTATTTACTTGGTTAATTAATTAGGTTAAACAACTTGTGTTTTATAGGGGTCTAAAAACATACAGGTTAAACTATTGGATCGGGTACGAGAGTTAGGACTTTCAAACCTTCTAGTGAAGCTTTCCAAGTAGTTGGTGAATGTACCAATCATCTTCATCACGACCATCATTCCGGGATCACCATTTCAATCTCTTGATGACTCAACAGCCCAAGTCCTCTTGTCATTTCTTGGTCTTCTTGACCTTTGATCACTTGCATTCCTCAATGCTCTCAGCTTATGACAATTGGGTCGGGTGTGCCCTTGAAGTCCGCAGTGATGACACACATGGTTCGTTCTAGGACCTCTTTGCGATCGTGGAAGAGATTTTGCTTTGGCTTTAGACCTGACCACAGATTGATTACGGGACTTGTTCAACACCTGCTGGTCAGCCACATTCTTCTTCTTCTCAACATTTGCCTTCTCCACAGTAAGGGCAACTACAACCGGCTCTTTGGCCTTCACAAACTTCACTTCTTTGGAGATGTTCACAGCTGAACTACTTTCTCCGATGTATCCTAATCTGGTTTTGTTGGAGAAGGTCTTTTGAGAGGAAAGGACATCATCAAGCTTCTTTATGGATACTCGCTCTACCTTGGAATTTGCTTGAACCACCTCAAGCTCAAGGAATTTCACCTTGGTGTAAGCTTTAGTTAGCTCGCCATTTAGCGTCTCTATCTCACACTTGGCCTCCTTATATCTCACTAGGAGACTTCTATAGTCCTCCTCATCTTTCTTCATCTTTTTCACAACTGCCTTGGCCACCCTTGCATATTCTCCCGACTTTTCAAGGAGTGAATTGTAGTTCTCTTGAAGACCAACTGTATCTTCATCTTCTTCAGCATCTGATTCTTCTACAATTCCCATGGATTCCTCATCACTATGCTCCCCAAGCTCTTCCACAAGCAAATTCAAGTCCTTCGAAGACTCAACATGAGTAACAGTCATGAATGCTAAGAAATTCCCTTCTTCATCACAGCTATCCTCCGATTCAGAGGTGGAGGAATCTGAGTCACTGAGAGTGGTGGGATACGCCTTGCCCTTCGATCTCAAGTAATTAGGAAATTCCTTTTTGAAATGGCCATGTCCATTACACTTAAAACAAGTGACTCCTTGAGTAGATTAGGACTCCTTCCCTTCTCTCCTTTTGGAGTCCTTCTTTTCCTTTCCAGAACTCATGAACTTCCCTTTATCACACAAATTTCTCACTGTTCTTGAACTTTAGAAATTTGCAGAAATTCTTTGCAAGGTAGGCAACATCCTTTTCGACTACATCCTCATCTGATGAACCGTGAGCTTCTACCCTTTCATTTATCGTCTTAAGAGCAAGTGATTTGCTCTTTCATTGATTTGGTAATGAAAGCTCATACGTTTGGAGAGAACCAATCAGTTCTTGGACTTTGATTTCATCAAGGTCCTTGCTCTCCTCAATTGCGGTCACCTTTGCATGGAAGCTCTCCGGCAATGAACGAAGAATTTTTTGTACAACTTTCGAGTCCTCTATTTTCTCTCCTAAGTTAAACTTGCCGATGACCACTTCATTCAGCTTGCTATAGAAAGAGTCAAAAGACTCATCCTCACTCATTCTCAGCTCCTCAAACCGAGTGGTCAACATCTGCAACTTGGTGTCTTTAACTTTCTTCGTTCCCTCGTATGTGGTCTCCAATATCTGCCATGCCTCCTTGGCAACGGTCATGTGAGAAATCCGGTGGAACTCATCTGGAGACACGCCACAAAAAATAGCGTTAAGTGCTTTGCTATTAGTATTTGACGCCGCAAGGGTTGCCTTATCCCATGTGGATTTGGCTACCTCCAGCTTTGTCCAACCTATTTCAATGACATCCCAAACAGCCTCATCTATTAAACACAAAAATGCTCTCATCCACACCTTCCAAAAGGCATAGTTGCTACCATCAAAATATGGTGGAGCATTTAAAGATTGAGACTGGTCCATCTCAATTTGGGGTCAAGGATCACACTAAGGTAATGAAACCAATATAAGTGAACCAGCTCTGATACCAATTGAAAGTTTAATTAGTGTATAAAACACTATGAACGTTTAGACCCCCAATTAACAAATTACCAATTCAAGCTTAATATCAAACAATTAATGTGCGGAATATGAACATAAGCTTAATACAGAATTGATAAACAATCTAAACCAAATAAAATCACATCCATAGCAAAAATTAAATGGCAAAGATTAAGGGAAGAGAAATGCAAATACAAGAACAACACAACGATGTGTTATCGAAGAGGAAACCGAAACCCTCGGCGTAAAACCTCTCTGCCGCCCTCCAAGCGGTAAATAATCCACTAAAGAATGTAGTTGGGATACATGAACAGTAGAAGACCCTCCAAGCCTAATCTACCCAGTGTACCTAAGTCCTCCAAGCTCCTACTCCAACGAGGTTACGCCGAACCTATTTCTTCTTTAGCTTACCGGATTCCGCTATAAACCATAGCATCAACCAATATGAAATTGGTCCCTTCCTAACTGCTTCCTAAACACCAAATGGCCTTCTCACAGATGTGGGTATGGTGAGAAAAGGTTTTGGTAATGAACCTCTCAAGGATGTAACAATGGAGAGGAAGAAAGTAGAGGAATTTAAAGAATCTCTATGTGAGGATTGTGGATGAGTCAATCTTGTTTTTCTCTAGGGTTTCTCTCTCAAAATTTTCTTTGGAAGCCCTCTACATTTTGTGGGTATAAGGGGTATATATACTAGGGTGAGAGTGGAATGCGAAGAGTTAGTTTTTCAAAACAGAGCTGGCTGGCGGCTTGGTCTCTTGACTTGATTGAGTCGCGAGTTCAAGCCGCGAGGTAACTGAACGGACAATCTATACTTTTTGTCCTGTAGTGCTCCAGCTGGCATGACGCTTCAACTTCTGGCATGATTGGCACGTGTGCAACTTCTGGCGGCTTGCAAGCTGCGAGCCACCTGCGAGATCCAGTCGCGAGTCCCTGCTTCTTTGCACAATCTTGAGCATTTCTTCACACTCTTTCACACATTACCCTTACATGATTCCCACCTAAATACAGGGTTACTAATTACTAAAATACAAGCAAATTTGGCACGGAATAAAGCCAACAAGATGGTTGATAAAATTCAACCTTACATATGGCATCATGAATGGGCATGTGAATGCATGTTCATAGCATTGAAGCAAGAAACAAGCATAAAACCTTAATCTAAACATATGATAACAAACAAATATGTTAAAAGATGGACAAGTAGTTATGGGGCTTAAAATATATGGAAAAGAGGCTACACTGAACAAACATGTTAAAGTAGAAACAAAACAAACAAAAATTAGGATTTCTAGGTAATGGCATCATCCATGCTAGAACAGGTTGGCGTGTGTAGGCTAGATAATGCGTATGCAGATCCTTACCTAGAAAACCTAATTAACATAGAAACAAAGAAGAAACCAAACAAAATAGAAAAACGTAAATCAAGCAACCTAAAATGCTAAAAAACATAAAGAAAGCCTAAAACTAACCTAAACAAACATATATAAACATAAACTAAACAAAGAAACAGATTAAAGAAAAGATTAAAAGCAGAAAAAGAAAAAAGAAAAGTTCAAAAGAATACCTTAAAGAAAAAGCTCCTAGGCTTGATTTTTGACTGTTCCCTTTAGTCAAATCTATCACAATTCAATAAAATAGTGATTAGTAATCTTAAACCTAAAGGATTGGGGCCAGAAAGGGTCCCAATAAAATAAAAAAGACTTGAGGGTGTTTTGTGAAATACTCCATTTTGATTCATTATTTTCTAGTGAATCTTAGGTTTTTCCGTGGAATTTCTATGTGTTTTGAAAATGTACCATGTAAAGCTTTTTATAGTTGAAAAAAATGGGGTTTGGAACGACCCCAGACGATGTGGGATTCATTTCAAATCTCAGCCATTATTGCAGAAAACTTGCCTTTCTTATGCTTCTGAAACCCTAGCTGCGTACGCAGGAATGTGCTACGTACGTACGCTTTAGCTTGCGTACGCAGTCGTGACCCACGTACGTAGGCCGAGGGCCTCTTCAGTAATTTTATTTCCAAAAATAGAATTTTGCTCATTTAAAAGGTTATATTTTTCATTTTAACATTTTTCAAGTCAATTTAATATCTGACTGGGCTTTAAACTGGCCTTGGGCCTTAGAGTTTGAGCATCATTGGGGAATGGGGGCCCGAGTCGTAAGGGCTACAAAATGCGGTGTCTACAGATGCCTCTCTTTTGATTTGTGAGCTTTGCAGACGAAATCAAAAGAACAAGAGACAAATCATTTTTTTTTCGATGTATGGCTTGGGCCCAACCCACGTATACGACACACATCACGCATGCATGGGGCGGGGTATAACTCCAAAGAGCTGTGTGGGATTCAGATGTTCGAAGTCCCACCTTTGTCGCTTGGGAAACGAGCAACAACAGGTTCACTATCCCAGAACTTGTTTTGACACTTGTAAGCAAATGGCGAGTGACTCACTATCCTAGAGTCACTTAAAAAGAAAAAAGAAAACAAACAAGGGCATTCTTACGAGCTAACCCAACAAACAACAAAAGAATATAATCTCTATGGTGTCCATCCGAGGCTCTTTCCTCAAACTTCTTCTGGTGACTTGTTCCTCTTATCTTCTTCACTTCTTTCTCTACCTAACCTGATGAGGCTCTTGCCTCGGGTTGGCCTTTGCCTTTTTCTTTATCACTATATCTACCTTTTTCTACCGTGCCTGCATGTTCAATTCTCGGAAGATATGTGCAAGAGTAGGATCCACTAGAGATGGTGAAGAACTCGTTAAGGAGTAGATAGGGAGGAATCTTCTGCCTCTCATGACTTGTTTGGAGATGAAAAACTCGTTGAGGAGTAATATGGATGGAATCACTAAGGAGTAGTATATATGTGTGATCCACTAGGGAAGAATCTTTTACTTCCTATATGGTTCACTGAGGATTTTGAGGGAGAATCTTCTGCTTCCTTGCTAGGGATTTTTTTGGTGTATGGGACTCACTGGGGAAGAATCTTTTACATCCTTACTGGGGATATTTTGGGGAAGAATCTTCTACTTCCTTACAGAGGATTTGCTTTAATGTGCTTGGGTCCATTTGGGAAGAATCTTCAGCCTCCTCCATGGAAATGATGCTCGATATGCCTAAACTATTGAGGGAGAGTCTTCTTTTTCCTTCATGAGGATGATATTTGATAGGTTTGATCCTTTTTGAGGAAGAATCTTCTACTTCCTTTATCAGGAGTATTGCTTGAGACGCTTGAAATATTTAGGAAGAATCTCCTGCTTCCTTTATGGGGATGATGTTTGATAGGTTTGATCAATTTGAGGAAAAATCGTCTGCTTCCTTTACCAGAGGTGTTGCTTGAGATGCTTGAGACATTGAGGAAGAATCTTTTGCTTCCTTATTGAGGATGATGTTCTTGATATGCTTGATCCATTGGGGAAGGTTTTTGATGTGCTTGAACCACTGAGGATGGTTCTTGATGTGCTTGAACCACTAGGGATGGTTCTGATGTGGTTGAACGAGGGAAGAGTCTTCTACTTCCTTTACCGCTCACTGGGGTGTCCTTTGATCATTTGTGTTAAATTAGGGTAATCTTGAGATGTTCTTCTTTTTTGAAATAAAGATTTTTATTTTTATTTTTTATTTTTTATAATTATTTTATATTGTTCATGACTAAACTACATGTAGTTTAGCCATTAGTTATGTTCCCACCTTTTCATTTCCCAACTGTTACCAATCGTTTCTTTTCTTCTTCCTCATTCTCTTCTTCTCCCTCACCTTTTCATATTCTTCATAACTCCTCTCTCTTTTCTCTCTACAAAAACATCCCTCCCCTTTCTCTTTTCCTCACTTCCTGATTCTCTTATCCTTTCATTTTTTTTTTTTTTTCATTTTCTCTCCTTCTCTCATCATCTTATTCAATGGCACCCAAGGCTAAGAAATCTTCCTACATCCTATCTTCCGATGCCTTCCATCTCACCTGTTGGAATGGAGCCATAAGGTTGGTGGGACCTCCATCATTGACATACTGGCCGGAGAACCACATTCCCATGAGTGAATCTATAAGTTTTTTCATTTTTTCTCATTTTTAAGTTTCTCTCTGATCTTCGGTTTAAATGTGTTTTTGGCTATGTAAATGCTTGGGTTTTGCTGTGGGGATGGGTTTAGATGAAAACCTGACACCTTAGGAGGGGTAGGAACATGTCTAGGATTGATTTTAGATGATGCTTCTTTGAAAATGTCGAAGAATTGCTTTTGTCTGTGTTCTTGCGTGTGTGGGCTCGGGCTTGCATACACAGCTTGTATTCATGTGTATGTAGCTCTATTCTTGCATACGCAAGTATGTTTTTGAGGCTCTGCGTACGTGGGAATGGACTTGCATACGCGGGGTTTTGTTTGCGTGCGTGGGCTTTGACTCTTATACATGAGACACCTGGCAGAAGCTCTACTTTGCCCATTTTCATTTATTTTTCATTTGTTTCACTGCTACGTGAAATCCTAACACACCTTTTTGTCATTTTTGTATCCGAATATCACTATATCCTTCTTTTTATCTTTATTCTTGCATCAAAACATCATATTTCCCAAATTCTACTTGAATCAGGAATCTAATGTCATCTTCTTTTTTGTTTGCAGTCATCATCCCCTTATGTTGGTAGGGGAAGCACTAATTAGGTGGTGGAGTGGTATAATCTTCTTGTCCCTGAAACCAGGGGCTATATCCGGGAGGCGGGCTTTGAGCTTATCATTGGTCTTCTTCTAGAGAAGTCTATGAGCGCTACCTTGGTGTGGTGCCTTATTGAGAGGTGGTGGGATACTAGCCACACCTTTCATATTGTTGAGCGGGAGATGGCGATGACTCCATACAAATTTTACCACATGATTGGCCTTAGCTTCAAAGGGGCCATAATCAGTTTGGATGGCGCGTCGAGCATCCAGTTGGGTCTCGACATGTTGGGGAGGAAGCACTCCACTGTGGCCATCCATTACTTCGACTTGGTGTCGGAATACATGTTCCTCCCACAGAGGACAACGGAGGAGTGTGTTTGTATGGCTAGGGCTTTCCTTCTCCACTTGTTAGGGGCTTATCTCTTTGCCAATGGTTGGCTTACGATGTCATTGAGGTGGTTGACCCTCTTTTAGGACTTTGGAGAGTCGCGGAGGGCCAACTTAGGGTAGGCATGTCTTGCCATCTTTACTCCACCCTCGCCACTCTCAGCTGAGGCACTTTATGGCAGCTTGTGAGGCCTTGGAAGCTCTTTGAGGTTAGTTCTATTTCCATTCTTTGCACTTTCACCTGTAGCTTATAGCCTTGCAAACTGTGTTATCTTAAAAATTGTCATCTTGCATCTAACTTGTGGTTTGTGCTTCTTTTTGCAGTGATGGGTTGTTAGGTATGGTCTCATAACTCTAGGCACCGACCTAGTTTTAAGGGATTTTCATCAAGTGAGGGTACATCTTGTGGGATTGACTTTAGATTAGGTAAATTTAAGAGTTCTAGTTGGTGGGTAGGGATGACCCACAGATTTTGATGGACCCATCTGAGTTCATGCTTTCCCCACACTCTATGACTGATGCTGAATACAACTCGTGGGGGAGTGGTGTTTCCTATGCCAAGTGGCTTCTTAAAGGGTTGGACTGTGAGGAGTTCAACATCACTTGCCTCATGCCTTCTCTTACTGTTCAGGTATATGCTCAAACTCTTGTACTTCTTCTCTCTCTTTTTAATTTGATTGTCATGAACCCTAATGTGGGAAATTGGAATAGTGGGGACCTGCTGCCGGTGAGCCCATTAATCCTCCATATATCCCTTGAACGGTCTATGCTTATGGCCTGGATGTCTTTTCTAGGGAGCGTGTCGTGCCCTGCAACCCTAATGTCATGGGCTATCATTTCTCTCCCAACACTCGAGCGGTGAGTTCTTTCTTCCCTTTGTCCTCTATCTTTGCCAAATTGCTCTTCTTGTTTTAGTCACTAACCCTTCTTTATTCAAATTGTAGCCCACTATCCAAGAGCATGAGGAGTTGGTATGGCTGGTTGGGAATCTTAAGTTGGAGGTGACCAACTACTCGATGGAGCTATATGGTCCTCGTGGAGCGGTCCACCCAGGCGGTGGTGATGATGATGATGATGATAATGGTGGTGGTGGTGAGAAGGAGGATCCAGAGGTGACTCCTAGCTACTAACCAAGTAAGAGGCGGCATCGTTGATCACCTGCAGTCACAGCATATATACAACAAATAACACACAACTTTTTCTTTTCTTTTTTTGCTTTTAGTTTTTTTTTAATTCCTTTTAGTAGGCATTTGAGTTTAGTTTGAGACAAATGATTGTATTTAAGAAAATCTTTTTACATTTATACTTTTGATTGGAACTTAGCACTTAGTTTACAAGATAATGATAAATTGTATGTTTCTATACAACCTTGCTTCTTTGATGCTTGCAACCTAATGCTTGGAATGTGTCTTGAATGGTTCTTTAGGTCACAAGAACCCTAGAAATGCTTGAGAGTAGAAAACTCTATTCAAAACAGGGGAACATGGGCTTCTACCAAGTGCCGTGCATACGTGGAAATGAGCCTGTGTATGCAGCTTTGACTTTGCGTACACATGGTTGATTCTGCGTACGTGGGTCGTGAATCAGAAAAACCCTAGCCGACTTACTTAGGTATAAAAGTAGCCGTTTTAGTCCAAAACCCTTATCAATGTATTTCCAACCTAGAGAACACTTTTTTAAGATCTCCCAATGGCAGAAAACTCTACTATTGATGTCTCCACTTGGATTAGGAAGCTTGGTTCTGATTTCAAGGATTCTATTGCTCCCTATGGCCTTTCTTGCATCTTCCCTTACCATTAAATTAGGGTGGATCAGCCTCTTCTTCATGCTGCTGCCAACTATTGGATTCCTTCTCGGCATGTATTTCGCTTCAACGGAATAGAATTATGCCCCATTATTAAGGAATTTGCTACCATCATGGCTGAACCAGAGATTGATAATCTTATCTTTCTTATTATGGGTGGAGATTTTCATTCCTTTCTATGAATTGTTTTGGGCATCCTTGAAACCACAGCCAATAAGTGGTGTGTCTTTGGCAAACTCAATCTTATGCTTGTCTTTAATTACTTTTCCGGTTCGGCCCTTCTTGAGGGTGAGAGGCCACGATCGTACTATGTTCGTGCCTTTTGCTTATGTGCCCTTGCAAGGTATTTCTTGGTCCAACAATCATATTTTGTGGACCTTCGAATGTGCATGGTGGCTTATGAGCTAAAGAGAGGTAATTCGGTGGACTTGATCTTGGTGGAAACTCTCAATGGTTTGGATGCCTTTCAAAGGAAGGAAGCAAGATTCTTTACGGGAAGTCCTCTTCTTCTTCAGGTATAATCCCTAACTTTTGCCTAGGTTCTCAACCTAGTGGGATTCTTCTAATTTTGCATGGATTGCCTTTCGGTTTTCAACCCATCGAGGCACTTTATATCGTCTTTCATCATTATTTATTTTTATTTTTTATTTTTAAGAGAGGCTTCAGTTGCTTCAACATTCTACTGTGCCCCTTAGCACCTACCTTCTTAGGCATCTAAGAGACCATCGACTTCAGAATGTCATGGGCTTTGAAACATACATGGATTTTATAGGTCGCCTTAAGGAGACCGACATTCAGTGGGTCGTGGAATGGTGGCATATCTCAAGCATGGTCCATAGTTGTTGCAAGGATCATTGTGGTTGGGCTTCGATGCTATTCTTACTACTCTACTTGTCGTATCTTTAAGGAAATTTGGAGAGCGTTAGGGAGCTCCTGATGATGAGGGTGCCTTCCATACCGCGGTGTTCACCAATAGGACCTTGGGCTGGATTAGTGAGGCTTGGCCATGTCGTAGGGTGACGAAAGACATTGTTCCTCCCAAATACATCGACCCTACTGCAAGCTACAAGCAATGGTTGGAGGATGACATGAAGTGGATTCTGAAGGATGAGAATGCTTACATGAAGACTAGCAAGAAAATAAGGAAGACTGAGTGACCATCTTGATATGCCCCATGTTTTAATTTTCTGCACTTTTGTGATTCTAATGTTTTGTTTTTGAATTTAATAAAGGATTTGAATGTTTCAAATCCCTTATGAAAACAAACTTATTATCTTTTAATTTGAACAATGAGAGAATTTCATTTTTTATTATCTTTGCTTATTGTCATCTATTTTATTATTATTTTTTTCTTTTTCCTTTGCCATGTAATTTTTGGCCATGATGTCCTTTGAGGAATTTTTGCCATGCCCATGGTCTTTTCCCCTAACTTTTGCCTAGACTGCCCTTTCAGGTTTTCAATCTAGCGGGGTTCTTTTGCCTTAATTTTTTCCTAGGTCGCCTTTTCAGGTTTTTAACCTAGTAGGCTTTATTTTTTTATTTTATTTTATTTTAAATGTGGTACTTTTGGAGCCTATCCATGTTAATGGGGCGAAGCATCTCTTCCCCATCCATATTTGTGATTCTTGTAGCACCTCCAAACATGATCTTCTTAATGATAAAAGGCCCAGACCATCTAGGCTTCATTTTTCCTCGTTGAACAAAAGTCTCATCTCTAAGCACCTTTAGGACCGAGTCCCTTTCTTTAAGGTTTCTTGGTTTCACTTTCTTGTTGAATGCTCTAGCAATTCTTTTTTGGTACCCTTGTGCATGGTATCGTGCCCTAGCTCTCTTTTCATCTATCAAAGCCAATTGTTCACATCTTGCCTTAGCCTAATCCTCTTCTAGGACCCTAGTTTCCACCAATACCCTTAAAGATTGTATCTCTGCCTCAATAGGAAGCACCACCTCACTACCATAAACCAAGGAGTAAGGTGTTGCCCTAGTCGACGCATGGATAGAAGTCCTATAACCCCATAAGGCAAATGGGAGCTTCTCAACCCAATCTTTGTATGTCATTACCATCTTGGCTAGGATATTCTTCACATTCTTATTGGCTACTTCTATGGCCTTATTAGCTTATGGTCGATATGGTGAAGACTTGTGATGCTCAATGCCATATTCTTCCATGACCCTACGGACTTCACTTTCAAAGTGGGAACCATTATTGGAAATGATCACTTGGGGCACCCCAAATCGATATATGATGTTGTTTTCTAAGAATCGAGCAAAATGTTTAGCCTTTAACACAGAATAGAAGGCCGCCTCCACCCATTTAGTGAAATAGTCGATCGCCACTAAAATGTATTCAAGCCCATTTGAAGCCTTATGAGCTATCCTTTCAATCACATCTATACCCCAAATTGAGAATGGTTATGGAGAAGTCATGCTATACAACTCACTAGGCGGTACATGGTTCAAATTGGGGTGTGTCTGACAATCATGGCAACTTTTCACATCGTCCACACAATTGGTCTCCATTGTATTCCAGTAGTACCCTGTCCTTAGGATTTTCTTGGCTAACATTCTCTCATTCATATGAGGGCCACAAATCCCTTGATGAACTTCATCCATTACTCTCTTGGCTTCTTTTCTCTTCAAGCAATGAAGGTGTATACTATCGTAGGACCTTCTATAGAGCTGTCCCCCACATAAAATGTATTGAGTTGCCATCATTCTAATGGAACAATGTTCTCTCTTGTTGTCCCTATTTCCAAGAACTTCATGATGTCATAGTACTAGGGAACTTCCTCTTCCTCTATGGCCATTACTGAAGCTTCGGTCTTCCTCTTGTGTACTTCTTCATAACTTTGCTCAATCTCCAAGAGTCATGTCCATACTCCCTCAGGTATTTCAACCATGGAGGCTAAAGTAGTTAAGGCATCGGCAAATTGATTCTGAGCTCTAGGCTAAAGTACTCAATATTGTCAAAGGTCTTGGTTAAGTCCTCTAATTATTGTTGATAAGGTTTCAAATGTTCCTTCTTCACCTTCAATAACTTTTGCATTTGGGCTATAACCAAAGTTGAGTCCCCAAAGACTTTGGCTTCTTTTACCCCCAATTCTCGAAGAGCTTCCATTTTGGCAAGCCTCATATTTAGCCATGTTGTTAGTTGCTCCAAAGTTCAATTTAATTGCCAAAGGCATGTGAGACCCCTCAGGAGTGATCAAGAGTATCCCTATCCCATTCCCATATTGGTTTATGGCTCCGTCAAAGTACATCTTCCATGTCCCTAACTCAACATCCAAAATGTCCCCATCTGGAAAGTCTTCTTTACCAACATCCCCCTCTATAGGATTCTTAGCACAAAAATCTGACACGACGCTTCCTTTGATAGTTTTCCTAGCCACCTACTTTAAATCGAATTCTGCCAGCAAAATCAACCATCTTGATGATCTTCCACTCAAAGCGAGCTTCTCAAAGAGGTACTTTAATGGGTCCATTCTTGCTACCACCCATATTTGGAAAGGTAAAATGATATGCCTTAATTTTTGTACAACCCAAACAAGTTCAAAGCATGACTTTTCTATGAAAGTGTACCTAGTCTCGTAATCATGGAATCTCTTACTCAAGTAATATATAGCCCTCTCATTCTTCTCATCATCTTCTTGTGCAAGTAAACTTCCAATTGCATCTCCTATGATGGAGAGGTATAGGAGTAGGGGCTTTCCATGTTGTGGAGGCACTAGGATAGGCGGGATACTTCTTGATAAGTTCAAAGGATTTTTGACACTCATCATTCCATGTATGTGGTTCATTCTTCCTTAGGAGTTTGAAGATGGGCTCATAAGTAGAGGTGCGTTTGGCAATGAATCGACTAATGTATTGTAGTTGACCTAAGAAACCCCTTATTTCTTTCTCACTTTTGGGTGGCGGCATCTCCAATATGGCTTTGATCTTGGATGGGTCAACTCTTATCCCTCTATTACTCAATAGGAAGCCTAACAACCTTCCAATGGTTACTCCAAAGGTGCACTTTTATGGGTTCTATCTTAATCTATATTCTTTAATCCTCTTGAAGAACTTCCTCAAGTTTATGGCATGGCTTCCTCTAACCTTGGATTTTATTATCATATTGTCAACATACACCTCTACCTTATTATGCATCATACCATGTAGCAAGGCCATAGCCATCCTTTGGTAGGTTGCTCTAGTATTCTTGAGGCCAAACAGCCTTACTATGTAACAATAGATTCCCCATTCGGTAGTGGAGGTGGTTTTGGTCTTGTCCTTGAGGGCCATCTTGATTTGGTTGTACCCTAAAAAACCATCCATGAAGGACATCAATGCACTTCTTGCCGTGTTATCCACTAAGGCATCAATGTGAGGGAGAGGAAAGTCATCTTTAGGACATGCTTTGTTTAAGTCCCTAAAATCCACACGCATCCTCACCTTCCCATCCTTCTTAGGTACGAGCACAACAATGGCTACCCATTTGGCTTGGTGTATGGGTTTGATGAACCCTACCTTTAATTGCTTAGTGACTTCCTCTTTGATTTTTAAGAGCCATTCAGTCCTCATTCTTCTCAATTTTTGTTTGACAGGTTCCATGTGATTGTGAGTATCAATGTGATGTTGAGCTATCTTGGGGTCAATTCCAAGCATGTCTACACAGAACCATGCAAAAACCTCTTGAAATTCCATGATGAGATATTTCTTTTCTTTTTCATTTAGAGTTGAGCCAATTTTAATTAAGCATGGATTCTCATCATTACCCAAATTAATAGTTTCAAGAATTGGTTCCATAGGTTCAATTTTTTTTTTCCAATTGTTTATTAATTTCATTTTCAAATTCATTTGAATCATTTAAGTGCAGAATTTCAATGTTATGGGACACATCAAAGTAAGCTAAATCAGAATTCATCTTATTGAAAATATTGAAAAGTACATTGGAATTTGCATTACAAAACTTTTTCCACATGTTTTCAGAAAACCCAACCCAAGTATAATTATTAATGGGCCCCATAGTAGGCATGATGAATTCCTTCTTCTTTCTTTCTCAAGGCTTGCCATTCCTCCCCTTGTCTTTCTTTAGCCAGTCTTCTTTCTTCAAGGGTTTCTACACATGCATAGCTTCGGTCATGTCATATAGATCCTCATCCTCGTTGGGAAAGTCTCTCCATGCCTTGTCAAGGAACCAGTCACCATCATCCCTATTCCAACAGCTAATCATTTCATCATCTCTTTCCTCTTCTTTGTTCATCACGAGGGATTGTTCGTTGTTAGAAGAAGGGTCCACACTGCGTTCAAGCATGAAGCGAGCTGGGATGACCTAGGTTGTTCCCACCTTCGAGGTCCATTTTGACCAATCGTGATCTTCTCATGATCTTGCGTCTCTTAATTTAGAAAAGTCATTAACATGGGCCCTCTTGAAAGTCCATGGTCCCAGAGCACCCCTCAGTTGCAGCTTGAAGTTAGGTAAAGGTTGGCAGACTTTCCATTCTACCATCTTGCAATTGATGCCTTCTTGAGTCAACTCACTTGGTTCATGATTAGTCTTGTGTTTTTCCAACTTCTTCCTTCTTAATTTCAAAAAGGTGACTTATTATCTTCTTGAGGACTTCAGCTTGCGCCTTTACACACTTAAGCATCTTTTGCATGAAGACCTTCTCACTTGCAGCGCCTATCTTTCCCTCTTGATAACCCTTCCTCATGGATGTCTCACCTTCCATTAAACTTGGATTAGAGTGGTGTCTGAAAAGAAGCCCCATTTTCATTAAGTTCAAGTCCCAATTTTAGGTTCCTTTTAAACTTAGATGTTCTTAGAAAATTCTTAAGTTTATTTTAATGAAGGCCCAATTATAATGCCACTCCTTTTCCTCTCATAGACCCTTGCCCCTTGTTTCATTAGGCTCTCATCTTACTCTCCTGGGCTTTCATTAGAATGCTTTTAGGAATTTTCAACCCTTTGTCTCAAACTTGGGCTTACAATGTATTTTATCACTTTTGGGCTTCCCATTCTTTATTCATCATTTTTTTTCTTAGAATAGCCCTTTAGCTAGAATACGTTGTAGCCTTCCTCTCAAAGTCTATGAAATTCTCATCATTTTGGGCCTAGGCATGCAATAAAGAGGCTCGAGATTAGGGAAGTTCATTTTGGCTTTGAAGGATGTTGAATGCTAAGTCCATAGCGTATTTGTTATCTTAGGCCCAAAGTCCTTTTTTTCAAAAGGGCTTTCTCCACTTGGGCCTACGATAGTAATTAAGCTATGGTCTTATGAACCTTTCAAGTTAAGATATGCCTTTGGATTTAGGGACAAGCCTCTTATATGTGAGAACTTATTTTCTTTTGTCCCACAACATCTTAGGGTATACCATAACTTTAGGGCCATCCCTTCCATTTTTATACCTTTTATTTATCCTTTAGAATTAGGTGAACACATGATATTTGGTTGAACAAACAAGAGATATATAAAGGGTACCCTACATGGTAGAATCTAGGATCTCTCTAGTGTGAGTAGGCTCCCTAAGGCTAAAGGGATAGATAAGTAGGTCACTCACAATTAGGTGGGCTATGATTCCAACCGAGGGCTTAAGTGGACCCCATAGTGGATTGGTAGCAAACCTTTAACGTACACAAGGCCATTATAGGCGATGGCATCGATTATGAGTTGGTGGGATGAACTTTGGAAAATTTGGGCCCGAATGGAGCCTTCATCTTCCCACTCATCACCAACCAAGTTTAAGGGACAAAAGAACCAGTGATGTGTGTGCAAAAAAATTATTGAAAAAGTTTTTATTAAGGTTTAAGACACATAGGAATTAAACTAGCTATCCTTAGTGGAGTTATCACTGTGGGCACAAGGGAAAGAGTGTCGGAGTCGCCACCTAGTTATATGGTCTAGGAATCATGAATATAGTGTCCTTTTGAGAAAGGACTTTTGGTCTTACTACCAGAGTATGAGTTCAGAGTTTAGGTATGCTCTTGGGAAGGTGTTAGGCATCCAAGATCACCCAACATTAAGGTTAGCCTCCCATCATTGTGTCTTACGTCCTAACCTTATTAAAAACATGTTCAACACTTGCATATATACACACACACACACTAGCACGCATCTAAGCATACAATCATGGCATCATTCATCCCAAAACACATATCCATCCTTAAAGCAATAAAGAGCTGAACTCATATGAGAAACCCTTGCATGTGAAACCCTATCATACATCTCAAGGGAAGGCAGCAACCCAAACATGGCAGCAATGCAAATCACATCATAAATCAAAACAAGGCATCAACTTCATACAAATATATCAAGGGGGGATTAAACAATCAACGTGCATATTCATGTGAATGCATGACTTACCTTACTTACATCGCAGCACCTTAGCACTTATGGCATTATGAATAGGCGTGTGAATGCATGTTCATGGCATCGAAGCAAGAGACAAGCGTAAAACCCTAATCTAAACCTGTGATAACAAACAAACATGTTAAAAGACGTACAAGCAGTTATAGGGCTTAAAATATATGGAAAAGAGGCTACACAGAACAAACATGTGAAAGTAGAAACAAAATAAACAAAAATTAGGGTTTTTGGGTAATGGCATCACGCACGCTAGAACAAGTCTACGTACGCATAATTTTAGCTTGTGTGCGCAAGCTAGATCATGCGTACGTAGATCCTTACCTAGAAAACCTAATTAACACAAAAACAGAGCAAAAACCAAACAAAATAGAAAAACGTAAATTTAGTAACCTAACATGCTAAAAAACATAAAGAAAGCCTAAAACTAACCTAAACAAACATATATAAACATAAACTAAACAAAGAAATGGATTAAAGAAAAGATCAAAGGCAGAAAAAGAAAAAGGAAAAGTTCAAAAGAATACCTTAAAGCAAAAGCTCTTAGGCTTGATTTTTGACCATTCCCCTCATTCAAATCTATCACAATTCAATAAAATAGGATTAGAAATCTTAAACTCAAAGGATTGGGGCGAGAAAGGATCCTAATCAAATAAAAAAGAGTTGAGGGTGTTTTGTGAAAAACTCCCTTTTGATTCACTATTTTCTAGTGAATCTTAGGTTTTTCCAATGAGATTTTTATGTGTTTTGAAAATGTACCATGTAAGGATTTTTGTAGTTGAGAAAATGGGGTTTGGAACGGCCCCTAGACGATGTGGGGTTCATTCCAAACCTCAGCCATTATTGCAGAAAACTTGCATTTCTTATGCTTCTGAAACCCTAGTTGTGCATGCAGGAATGTGCTTGCGTACACATGCTTTAGCTTGCGTACTCAGGTTGTAACCCACGTACGCAGGCCAAGGGTCTCTTTGGTAATTTTATTTCCAAAAATAGATTTTTTCTCAGGTAGTCTCTTGCTTGATGAGGGCCATTGCATATGAAGCAGCCTGTATTCAACTAGGGCTGTTCTTTGCTTTATTGAGAGGTAGAAATCTCCCTTTTACTCTTGTTACCCCAATTTTTCTTCTGCTTATCCTTGTTCTTCTTGCCATCATTCTTCTACTTGTCCTTTCCTTTGTCCTTGGACTTACGTTTCTCATCATCCCCACTAGGCTTATTGTACTTGTAGTCCATTAAGGCATCTGTAGTAGACATAGCAGCGGGTAGATCACACACTACTTACCTCTTTAACTCCAATTGAGCCTAAGGTTGCAAGCTAGACATGAAATTGAATAGGTTGTCTTTCTCTGACATGTTCAAGATATCCAGCATCAAAGAACTGAATGTCTTGACATATTCTCTCACCGTACCAATGTGCTTCAATTTCTTCAAGGAGTCATTTGCAACCCAGATAGTGTTGGTAGGCAAGAATTAGTCCTTCAACTCTTTCTTTAGGGCTTCCCATGAGTCAATCTTCCCCTTACCAGCATCTGTATCATCTTCAACATAGGTTCTCTGC
This sequence comes from Quercus tomentella, assembly GCA_028535165.1. Classification (NCBI taxonomy): domain Eukaryota; kingdom Viridiplantae; phylum Streptophyta; class Magnoliopsida; order Fagales; family Fagaceae; genus Quercus; species Quercus tomentella. The sequence goes on from JAPQVY010000155.1 coordinate 42,944,077, forward strand.
CATAACTTGGCATCCCCTAAAAGAGACATGCTAGTAATCATTACCATCTCTTGATCAGGCACCCTTACAGCTTTGAAGTATTGCTCCATGTCCCAAAGGAAATTCTCCAAATCCTTGGCACTCTTAGCACCATTAAAGGGCTTTGGTTCAGGCACCTTCACTTTGGTGGCCACTTCCCCCTCCCTAGAAAGGTCACGCATTTCCCTCTTTAACAAGACAATTTTTGTCTCAAGTTGGCTTTGGGTTTCTCTTGCTGCACTACCCTGGGCATCTAGTGCAGCAGATAACTTTTTAACTCGAATCAGCACAACATCCCTCTATTCAGAAATTTCATTCCACATCACAAAAGTTTCTGTAGACAGTGCATCCAATCTGTCACACACAGAAAGTTGTTCTCCCTCTGCAAGAACTCAAAGTATGATCTCCAAGATAGTCACTCTTGCCTTGATGTTTGAAGACATTGTAGTCGGGTTCTGATACCAATTGTCATACGGTTAATTTTTTTCACTCAAACTTTCTGCCTGTGATGGCCCTATGTCCCTGACTTAGTCTCAGCCAACACCATACACACACACTGCAGTAACACTTAGAATAGATTATATAGAGACGTATACACATAGCACACACAATATTTATAAGGAACCCACCCCCAACCTTTATTACTTAATCTCAAGTACAAAGGAAACCCTTTTACAAGCCTAGAGAATTATATAGAATTTTCCCAAGGCCAAATACACTCTACTGTTGCCACCCCCAATAGCCTTAGGGTTAAATACAAAGAATTAACGGCTATGGCAGTTATTGCCTAGTAATTGTCTGGGTCTTGGACAATCTGCCACTTGTGTTCTAACTTGGGACACCTTCAATTGATGTTGTCTTGGTCTACTCTTCATGTTTCCAACCCCTACATAGCAGGTTTGATTATCAGGAAAGCCAGGAACTGCTTGGTAATTGCCACTACACATGCTGCACATGCACAACCCATGTCTCAGCAAATCATAGGGCTTCTACCCGCCATCCAACAACCCACATAACATGTTCTCACATGTTTTAGAAGGCTTGGCCCATGTTCAAGGCCTCCCCATCATCAATACAGCCCACACAGCATGCCCACATGCAGCACACAAAGTAACTGCCATCAGCCCACTAGTACTTGTCCATGCATTCAACCAGGCCCCCACTAGTTCAATGCTTTGCATACAGCACTGATCATCACAGCAGCCCAGCCCTGCCTTACACTTAAGCCACAAAGTCCACACACAAAAAACCAGCAACTAAGCCACCAATGCCATGCACCACCACATAGGGTCAGCACCACCTGTTGCTACCCATCATCAAAATCCATCTCTGCCTACCATAGCCTTCCTCTACCATGGCCTTGGGACATTATGTGGAGCAAGGTGCCTCCACATGCTGCCTCCTCATCCTGCTCATCGATCCAAATCGAGTAAGGAGACTGGGTAGGTCTCCGTCAAAGAGCCCTTAGGAGCGTTACTAGTTTGGTATGAAGAGCCATGAGTGTGTTAAGAAAACAAGAAGTCAAGTGACTAGCCCAATGCTACCCAAACACCCTCATTCCTTTTGCCATCATCAGCAAGTAAAGCTCCTAACAAGGGGTGACCTATTGCATATTAATCATCAAATAAATGTGCCAAGGATTCTTTCTTCCAATCTTGATCCTCTCTGATAAACACTGGCTTCCAATGTTGCTGACCGTTAGCCCACTCCATATAATCCAAAATCAAGGCCTTGTATCTCTAGAAAATCCGAATGTACTTGCAAATGAAAATTCAATTGCTATTTACACTTGCCATCACCCACCTCAAAGTGTGTATATGAAGCAAATTTAGCCCAACCATTTCTAATGTTTTTTCACAAATTCACCCTGTAAGGTCCTTTAAAAATTCCAGAGCACCAACCACCTCTGCTATACCTAAAACTATATATATATATATATATAGATAGAGGTAATAAAAGCTTTATTGAAAAAGTACACCGTGTTCACCATAGTGAACAAATTGTACTTGAAACAGTTACAAACAAATCAAGAAGGAGAAATAACAGTCTGTAAGAAATCAAAAATGGAAAAATATTGTGTAAAACCCCAAATCCAAGACCTAAAAGATATATATATATATATATATATATATATATATATATATATATATTAATTAATTAATTAATTGTTGTATCCCCAACATGTCATGTCCTAATTTTATAAGACTTGCAATGTTACTCATGTCATGTTGTGTTTGTGGCTGTGCTTCTTAGTCTACAAGACTTTTTTTTTTTTTTTTTAATACAACTATTTTAGTTTTATTATTGAGGTTCTATTCATATTTTATTTTTTTAAGGTTCAAAAAATTCAATATGTTACGTACATAAGAAAACTGGTGAAAAAGTTAACAAAAACTCCACAAAATATGTACTAACTTGTGAATTACCGATCCAAGGAAGGGTTTGGATTGGCCACACACATTCAATTGTCAAATGCTTTTGGCATAATAAAAATTGAATTTAATGAATAAATCCAAAGTAATTATCAGGTACTCAAGTTTTGAATCCCCCTCCCTCCTCTCCCCCTAAGATTTTACATTCATGTTTTAATTAAATTTTTTATCAAGCATATTTTGGGAAAAAATTAAGAGCAAGTCTGGAGAACTTTGCACTTAATATAATGACATTTATGTTTGGGCTAAGTGGAGTCTAGTAACAATGTTGTTAAAAGTGCGCTTAAGCGCAAAGCGTACAACCTTGGGGGCTTTTTTCCTCTAAAGTAAGGCGCCCTCATAAAAGCACGCTTTAGGCACGCTTTTTTGAGCTTTTTTTATTAAGTGTAAAGCACGCTTTTTTGACCTTTTTGTAAATTAAAAAAAAAAAAATCATTGTTTGATTTTTAGCCATTAGATCTAAATATGTTTGATATAAACCATTAATTTAATATATAAAAACTAATAGTGTGGTGTGCTACATGTTTGATATAAACCATTGATTTAATATATAAAAACTAATAGTGTGGTGTGCTACCATACACCTAATAGATGGTACCAATGAGTGGTTGACTGGAAGAGTAGAAGAAGATGAAATAGATGAATTTGCTGAAGATGATCTTGTGTTAGATGTGTATACACTCGATTTTGCACCCATGATTTAATCGACTAAGATGACTAGAGTGACCATTCATGTACCCAAAAATCATGATTGCATTACATGCATTAAATTTGTTCATTGCATATCATAAAAATGATCCTGAGATTCTAATGGTCGCGACGGTATGCCAGGTTTCCAAATCAGACCGTCGGATTGAAACATATCGCATGATCAAGTTTGCACAGTCAGCATGCATTGTGTCTAGGTAAAATAAACCATGCATGATTAATTTAAATTAATTCTAATTGGTTAAGCAATTAAAATTAATTAAATGATTTTGTGATTGGATGTTAGTTAGTGTCAAAAATAGGCTTGCTTGCATGGGAATAAAGGGGATAATCAGATAATTACAAAATTGAGGATAATCAAGATTTTTTTAGAGTATTTATCTACAAAATTGTTACTGAAAAGACCTGAATTATCCAGAAAAGAGTTTAATTTTTAGAATATGGGTTAAAAAACACATCTAAGTGTAAGTCCTGGTTCAAAAAATCTCAAAAAAGGAGTCCAAAACAGACTGACACTTGAAAGTGGGCCTGGCATCCAAAAGTGCTGTTCGGCACTTTTGGAGTGCCAAACGGCACTTTTCAAGTGCCAAATGGCACAAAATTGGGCCCCAGTCCGAGGACATTTGGATTAAGCTAAAACACATCTTTTTTTATTTTTGAGAGATAAGGACGCATTTCAGTTCGTATTCTTATCATCTAGCTATTTTTTTGAGCCTCCCAACCTCTATAAATAGAGGTTGGATCTCAAAATTCAGGACACTTTTTCAAGTTTTGAGATTTCTCTTCTTTCTAATTCTTTTCTTTTCCCTCTTATGTTAAAGACGTTCTGAAGGCTCTTGCCTTAGGAATTTCTTTATTGTAAGCAAAATATTTTAGGCTTCAAAGATAATTGAATAAATTTCTTTGAATCCTAAAATATCCATTCACAACGAAGAGCATGCATGCAAGAGGTAGTGAATTTCTTTTCTTTTTTTTTAATCTTCTTTATTAATTTTGATTGGTGATGCATGAATAGATTTAGGATTTTTTTTTTTTAATTTCTAATGTTGATGCCATGTGTTGTTAAAATTTTCCTTGAAAACATGTTCTTAATTCTTTTGTTGTTATGGTTTTTCTTTTGAATTTCAAAAATCTCCTCATTAAGCAATCTTTTTTCAAAACAAAAAAAAAAACTGATTTGTATCTTCCTTAGATGCAAATTTGGATTTTTTCTAACATAAAAATTGATTTGCATCTTCCTTAGATGTAAATCTGAATTTTTTTCTAACACAAAAATTGATTTGCATCTTCTTTAGATGCAGATCTGAATTTTTTCTAACATAAAAACTGATTTACATTTTCCTTAGATGCAGATCTGAATTTTTTCTAATACAAAAACAGATTTGTATCTTCCTTAGATGCAAATCTAAATTTTTCAAAATAAAAACTGATTTGTATCTTCCTTAGATGCAAATTTGAATTTTTTTTATTATTTAAAAACTGATCTATATCTTCTTTAAGATATAGGCCTGAATTTTTTAAACATAGCGGATTTTGAAATAAAAAAGAAACTCATGAGTAGTAATGTCATGTTTGTTTTGTTTGATACAAGTAGCGTAGGTTTATTTCGTGAATGTAGTTCTCTTCTTAAAAAAGAAAAAAAGATTTTTATTTTTATTTCACATAACAAAACAGATCTGATTTTTTAAAAGCTTTCTACAAATCTAGATTTTTTTTATTACAAAACATATGTGTTTTTTTTTTTTTTTTTTTTTCATATAAACCAAAAAACAATTTTTATTTTGTTCCAAAACGGATCTGGTATTTTTTAAGCAAAAGACCCTTTTTAACAAAACATATCTGATTTTTTCTTTGCCAAAGCTAATTTTTTTCTTACACACAGATCTGATTTTTTTATGAATCAAATCAATTTTTTTTTTTACAACAACAGATCTAAATTTTTTAACAAAGAAGAGGACACGTTCATAAAATAGATGTATGTGACTTAGTTTAGTTAAGTGTTTCATGTATGCAATATATCATTCATATCATGCATAAAGGGGTACATGGGTCATGAGAGTCTAGAAGACCAGACTCTGTTTGGGTGGAATGGGTGCCTAACACCTTCCCATTCCATAACCTAGCCTCTGAATTTAGTGTCTTTGGATAAGTAGACATAGGCTTTATCTTTTTTATTTATTTATTTATTTATTTTTATTTTGGGTAGATTGTAACTAGGACAAAAAGTCATGTAATTCTTAGGTAGTTTGTAACTAGGACCCAAAGCCATGTAATACTCAATTTATTAACTTTGTATTTTTATTCAATCAATGATAATGGAACAATTCAATCATGTAAAGTTGTATTTAATTTTTTCTTATTTTTTTGTATAAAAAATAAGTGGCGACTCCACACCTCTTACCCAAAAAGGGAGGTGCCCTTCAAAGCACCCAAATCTCTTTTTTTGAGAGCACCCTCTAAAGAAGTTGCGGTCTCTCACAGTGGCGATTCCGCTAGGGATGTTGAGGGTTATGCTTCGTGTTAGACTTAAGTGACCAAATGTGTACCCTTGTTTTTGCATGGTCTTGCATGATATTTTTGTTTGTTTGTTTATTTATGTTTGTTGAGATATTGTATGATATTTTGTTGTATGTATTGTTTGCTAAGAGCTTTCCCTAACTGTTATAATGTGTGCCATCTCATTAGATTCAGGTACCTAGTGGCGAACTCTCCAACTCATAGCCTAAAGTCACTGGATCATTTCCTGCTAACTGTAAAGGACTGACCATGCCGTTTGGACTAATGCAATGTTCATTATATTACAAGTTCGGAGGTGTAACATCCTAGCTATGGGAAACAATGAAACAACAAACCTACCCTACAATGTAATGACTTAGAACCTACCTTTAGGTCGGTCCATGTTAAAATTGCATTGCATGTTGTGAGTGTTTGTTTTGCTTGGTTGGTTGATGTAGATGGTGACCTAGCTTTAATTGATCCAAGAAAGCCTATTCTAGAGAGAGAGAGAGAAAGGGAAGAATTTGATCAAGATCCGAAGGAAGGTTGCAAAGAGAACCCAAGGTTGACACTCAAGCTAGCAATTCTAGTTCCAAGCATATTATGGTATTGAAGCCCGTGAGCATAGAAGACACTCTGCTGCTGCAACATCACAATCCTGTGTTCGACTTAATAGTTCTAGTTCCAAGCCCATCACGGTATTGAAGCTCGTGAGCATAGAAGACACTCTGCGATTGCAACATCACAATCCTATGTTCGACCTAACAGTTCCAGTTCCAAGCCCATCATGGTACTGAAGCCTGTGAGTATGGAAGACACTCTGCTGTTGCAACATCACAATCTCGCATTCAACCTACAAGACGGCCAAAGCCAAAATTCACCGAGATTTCAACCCTTTGGATCACAAGTTTATCAAAAGTTAGGCCCATCAAGCTCAAGGAAGGTTCAACCTTAATAAGTCAAGAAAGAATTGAAGATGTTCTCAACTCCATCCTAGAAGGTCAAGAGAAGATAAATGAAGAGCTAGCCTACCAACTCTGCATTACAAGGATAATTCACCAGAACCCGAAGAGATCCCACACTTCCAATTTCTAAAGAAAAGAGGTAGGGATTTCAATGAGTTGTCTTTCCAACTATCCTCTCCAATCAACAAGACCATGTCAATAGACTCAACCCCCAAGGGGGTAGTACCTTGCCACATCAGTAACAGTGCAATCAAACCATCAACTAGCAATTATAGGCGCCAAAGGAATTTTTCAGAGTTACACATGACTTTGAGCAAAGCCTTGGAAAAATTATAAGCTAAGAGATTACTGAAGCCATTGGATCCCAAGCCAATAACACATCCCATGCCTAGAAGATACAGTCCTAATGCTCATTGCAGATATCATCAAGGGAAAGGCCATATAACTGATAAATGTTATAACTTGAGGCATGACATTCAGGATCTCATCGAGCAACAAGTCGTTACTCCGCCATCATCAGCCAGTCATCCTGACTTTGTTTGAATTTCATTTTGGTTCTTTGGTCTTGTTGTTTATTTAGGATTTTCTTTCTAGTTGGTTATTTGCTTAATAAAATCCATGTTGTGATTGGATGCATTTGGTTTGTCATGATATTCATATGTAAGTCAACCAAAAAAAAAAAAAAATTGCACTAGGGGCATTGGGCCTTCTTAGTAACCTTTTTCTAAAAACTTTTTTTTTTTTCCTTCAAAGACACCAATTTTTTTTTTTCAAAAGCCTTCTTTTCAAGAGAATACAAGAAGATTCATTTGACAAAACTTCTTCCAAATCATGATGATTAATTGCTCTACCAAACTATTAGCTTTAAAGAGGGATTTAACTTCATTCAATCCATGTAAGGATTTTTGCTAAACATTCAAAATATGATAAGAAAAGGTCCTTAAAGGCAATCAAAGAAAAGCGTCCATTCATCCAAATTTCTCCAACCACATACACTGAATCCCAATCTCTACAAAATTTTTCACATTGTTGGAACATTTATACTTCTATTCCAAGAATAATTTATTAAAAGAGCTTAAGACATTGTGCTAACAAGTAAGCATCACTAAGGATAGGAGGCCGCCTTCGATAACCCATAGTATTCCTTGACACCTATTACAATAATTATCCATTGCTAGCCAACTTGAGCCTTTAAACAGTTAGCCTGTTTTTCAATAAACCCACTAAAAACTTAAACCCTGGGTGGGGAAATTAAGTATGCATGCTTAAATCTCAAGATGAGGAAATGTTGACCTTATGGATCCAGCACCACTTGGTAAGGTCCTCAATGAAGACAATATGACAGGTTCAAAAGAGGAAGATTCATCAAGTTCAGAAAAGAAAGTTCATCAAAGCTAGGTAGAAAGGTAATCCCTGAAGGAGAGATAAGATTTTGAGAAAGCATCAAACTGTGAGAAAAAAGAGAAGGCCATCAAGCTAGAAAAGACTTCAACCAAAAAAAAGAGAGAGAAGTGAATGCAAGAATTTTTATCAAGTGGTGAAAGAATACTAATTCATCAAAAGACACGAGAGATATGAGATTCCATGAAAGATCATTCAAGTTGAGAGGGATAAGCAAAAATGAAGATTCATCAAAAGCAAAATTCAATCAAATTGAGGAAGATGAGGAAAAGAAAAAGTAAGATACATTTCAAAAAAAAAAAAAAAAAAGTGTGTTCAATCAAGTCAAGAATAATGGAAGTGCGTTAGAAAGGATAAGAGGGCATCAGGGAGAAATGCAAAATCATCCAAGAAAGATGAAAGTTTGTCAAATTGAAAGAAAAAAATGCAGTTGAGTGAAAGCCAATAAAATTCCCAAAAAAAAAAATGAATGAGAAAAACAGAAATGAGAGTGACTGATTTGACCACAAGATAGAATGCTAAGAAGACCAAAAAGAGGAAGTTGTCAAGCTATAAAAATCAAGAGTAAATGAAAGGAATCAATGAAGACCTATGAGAAGATGAGGAACATGACAAGGATTTTAGCACAAGAGTTAATGATGGAAGATGTGGAAAAATCTTCCAATGCTTGAATTTAAAGTGTTGCATACTTGGGGAAATATTATAGGGGTTTTGAGCCTTTTATATCCTTCCTTTCAATAACCTGAACCCGGCCTACATTACAACCTTTGAATAAAGTCCTCCTTGAAGTCTTGCTGATTGAAAGGACACATTTAGCTTTGAGGATTTTTTCTCTTGGATTAAGAAGGAAAATTGCTCAAGATTATCTAGCCCCACTGGCTGATATCTTTAAAAGACAAAACTTCACAAATTCTCAAGTGACTAAAACTTTTTTCTAAGCTTCAAACACTTCCTTTGTTTACTTCCAACAAAAATAACTCTCAAGAGAACAAATTTCCAAATTCTAAAAAATTTTCAAATCTTCAAACTTAGAATTTTTCCCTTTCTTGCTTGTTCCTAACATAGGTGATTCCCAAGCCTTTAAATTCTTTGATTGTCTTTGAATACTTAATCTAAAAATTTTCAAAATGAAGGAGCAAATTTGATTACATGTTTTTAATGATTTCAAATCCTTTCTAGCCAATGAGATCAAGTTAACAATTGAGCATTATGATTGGTCAAAAAGGTTGTTCAAAGGATCACCTTTTGTTTATCTAAAAAAGATAAAATTTCAAAAAAAAAAAATCTCATTCTAAGTGAATTGCTTTTCTAAAAAAAGAGAGAGAGAGACTCATTTCAAAAAAAATAAAAAAATAAAAAAAAAAAATTTTCCAAAAAAAAAAAAAAAAAAAGGAAAAAGAAACTTCATTTCAAAAAAGAGATTTTTCAAAACTTCATTTTTCAAAACTCTTTTTTCGAACTACGTTTAGACCTGATCCTCTATAAGAGAGGTATGTAGGTAGCCTTTTCAAAGGCCTGGTCACAATCACCCAAAAAGAAACTTCATTTCAAAAAGAAGATTTTTCAAAACTCTTTTTTCGAACTACGTCTGGACCTGATACTCTATGAGAGAGGTACATAGGCAGCCTTTTCAAAAGGCCTAGTCACAATCACTCAAAAATTTTTTTTTTTTTTTCAAATACTCAAAATCAAGACATTTCTTTGTGTGAATTTAGGTTGAGCATCTGTTTTGCATTAAGCATATCATCAATTTTTTGTGCAAGCATGTCTAAACTAGGGGCATTGGCCCAAAACATTTTTATAATAATTGATTACTAACAAGCTCATGGAAAGAATCTTTTGCAGGAGGTGGACATGGATCTTTCATCTACTCAACAATCACCATTAATCTTCAGTTTAGATGTGCCAATTGACACTCCAACAGAGCCCACTGGCCCATTATCCCAACAGTCCTTGTTTTGCCCAGTTTTGTGATTTTGATCTTGTTTTACTCAAATCTTGCTTTATTGAGATCCTTACACAATAAGATTTTTCAAAATTCACATTGATTGTTGAATTAGGGGCATTAGGCTATGCCTTATTCAGATGAGGTCACTGAAGTAACCTACATCAGTTCTTGATCATAGGGATGGCAACGGGTCGGGTTCGGGCCGGGTTTTTGCATACCCGGGCCCGACCCGCAGGCCAAGACCCTAAACCCAGACCCGGCCCGAATATTAATCGGGTTTTTTTTTACGGGGCCCAGACTCGCCCCGCCGGGCCCCGCGGGCCCCGTTTAACCTGTTGGGCCCAAATCTGGCCCAACTAATTTTTTATTTTTTTTTAAAGCCCATTGAGTTGTTTTTTTCCAGATTGAAGCCCATTCATTGGGCAGCCAATTTAAGCCCATTCAAGGCATTATTAGGCAGCCAATTCAAGCCCATTCAAGACATTATTAGGCAGCCCATTCAAGCCCATTCATTGGGCAGCCAATTTAAGCCCATTCAAGGCATTATTAGGCAGCCAATTCAAGCCCATTCATTGGGCAGCCAATAAATCATAACTATAAATCAATAAATCACCAAACATCAATACATCTATAAATCAATAAATCATAACTAAAATCACCAACTAAACATAACAATAAAATAAATCCAATAAGTCCAAGAACTAAGTATCAAAAGTCCAACAAGTTCAAGAAATTCAAAAATAAAAAGTTACAAAACAAATCCTACAAGTGTAAGAAATTACAAAATGTCTTATCCTCCACAAACCAACAAATTAAAAAGGCTAAAAAATTACAAAATGCTAAAAAGGTTTAAAATAATTACAAACCAACAAATTAATCCAACAAGTTTAAGAAATTAAAAAGGCTACTAAATTAATACAAAATGTCTGATCATCCATAATTGTGACACAACTCCCATCCTCTTCATTAGGCTCCCCATCATCAAGAATTGTTTGAAGGGTACAATCTCCGGACATAGTTGAAGAACCTACAATAACAATGAATTAAAGAATGAAATATCAAATTGTAACTAGCAAATATAAAACTACAATTTTAATTTTATAAATAGAAATTAGACAATTACCAAAAAGCAACCAAACCCAATCCAAACCCAATCCCAATCCCCTACTCACTGCAACCACCTCAGTAATCTCCTCACCTCATTGTTCTCTCCAAGCAAAAAAGTTTAGGAATTCACCATGTATTTCCAAATAGCATCAAGATGGCCTTCAAGTAATTCTATATAGTGTTTTAACGCCATTTGAATGGTTATTTAACTAAACAGATGGAAAAAATTTGAGAAGGGAACCTAAGGCAGTATTTTGCCCTAATACTTTACCAACGTTCAGCAAAAAATATTAATCCAAACCCACACAAGTGGGGATGCATATTCAGAGCATTGACATTTCTATGTTAATAACAATATTAATCAAAACAGAAAGAAAAAAATAGAACAAAAATTTGATTCGGCTTCCTTACCTTATGCGAAGAAAGAATGGATTTAATTGGAATCCCAAAACCACAAGCAGCCTCAGTCCACACTAACCAACACAAATCTGTACAGAGAAAACAACGGAGACAAGAACCGGTTAGACAACACGTCTACAATTTCAAATCATCAAAACCCCATTTTTAAAAAATCCAAACCCTATTGAACTCCAAGCTGATTAATAAATTAAAAAAAAAAAAAAAAAACCCAGTTCATATTATTATTTATTTTGAACTCCCATAAACTTAAAATTAAAAATACAAAAACAATGAAGCTGAACTAGATATAAATGTTAGGATAATAACAATATTAATCAAAACAGAAAGAACAAAATAAAACAAAATTTTGATTCAGCTTCCTTACCTTATGTGAAGAAAGAATGGATTTAATTGGAATCCCAAAACCACAAGCAGCCTCAGTCCACACTAACCAACACAAATCTGTACAGAGAAAACAACAGAGACAAGAAACGGTTAGCCAACATGTCTACAATTTCAAATCATCAAAACCCCATTTTTAAAAAATCCAAACCCTATTGAACTCCAAGCTGATTAAAAATAATAATAATAAAACCCAGTTCATATTATTATTTATTTTGAACTCCCATAAACTTAAAATTAAAAATACAAAAACAATGAAGCTCAACAACATTACAAAAAAAAAAAAAAAAAAAAAAGAACCGGTGACACAAACCTGGAGATGAGTTGCGGAGTAAGGGAGAGCCGGTGACTGGAGATGAGCTGCCGAGTGAGGGAGAGCCAGACCTGTGGGTCGACGGTCAGCCACATTACAACAACCAAAAAAAAAAAAAAAGAACCGATGACACAAACCTGGAGATGAGCTGCGGAGTGAGGGAGACTGGGAGAGCCGGTGACTGGAGATGGGCTGCGGAGTAAAAGAGAGCCAGTCGGAGTGAGGGAGAGCTGAGTGAGGGAGTGAGGGAGAGCTGCGTGAGGGAGTGAGGGAGAGCTGCGTGAGGGAGAGCCGAGGGAGACCTGAGGGAGAGCTGCGTGAGGGAGTGAGGGAGAGCTGCGTGAGGGAGGCTGAGTGATTTCAGATTTGGGGATTACCGGGTTAGGGATTTAGGTTAAAATTATAGGTTTATATATATAAAGGGCATTTTAGTAATTTAGGGTACCGGGTTTTAAACGGGGCGGGTTTCGGGTCGGGTTTCGGGTTTTTTCAATAAAACCCGGACCCGACCCGGACCCGCTTCGGGTTTTTTTTTTTTTAAATCCATACCCAACCCTATTAATCGGACCGGGTAAAACCGACCCATTAGGGTCGGGCCGGACCGGGTACCCGCGGGTCTGGCCGAAATTGCCATCCCTACTTGATCAGGTTTAGATAAGATTCAAAGAGTTTGTAGTTGAGTAGAAAAGTGTTTCATGGTCATAAACGAAGAAAATATTTTTCAAAAAACTTGAAAACGCAAAACATACGTCAAAAAGGCATGAGAAGTCAGCCCATCACGATCTAAGCCTGGTAGCATGACAAAGTGCCATTTGGCACACTAAAAGTGCCGAACGGCACTCAGCACTGTTTTGCGTTTTCAGGCACTTTTTAGGTCCATTTTTGACCCTGTTAAACACTCGAAAAAAAAATATATATATATATATATATTTATATTGGTTAAACTGGGGCATTCAGATATGCCTAACTCATTTGTTTTCGAAAAAAAAAATCATCACTTGCATCACTACTATCGAAAAAAGAGAAGAAAGAAAAATTGATCAAATCAAGATTTTCCAAAACCATGGATTCATGTCCTAAGCTAGGGGCATTCGACCATGCCTCATTCATTTTCAAAAAAAAAAAAAAAAAAAAAAAAAAAAAAAAAAAAATCAAGATTTCAAGATTTCCAAAAATGTTGCATTCATTTTTAAACTAAGGGCATTCGGCTCTGCCTCATTCAAATAAGTGCAAATTCCATCAGAGCCAATCAAGATAAATTTAAATTGGTACTACAAGACCTCATCAGGTGAATTCTAAGCTTGTCTCATTTAAAATTTCCACATGATCAAAGGCAATTCCAAGGACAAAGAGCTAAACATGGAAATTAATACGAGATTTTCTAAGGAACACTTCTTTCCATTTTTGCAGGAAAAATTAAAAATACAAATCAAACATCATTGGGACTCCAGGTCCGTCTACGTGAAGACCTCCTTGACCCACCTCCAGAGGAGCCGCCTTCAGTATATCCCTTTTGACATGCATAGAATCGAGGATCATGCTGACGATTCTCAAGCTCAAGAGTCTTGATCCTTTCCTCCAAAGATCTTCTAGTGGAATTAGCCATTGCCATTCGACTCACTAGAAAAGTTATCAAAGTCAAGTGTTAGATTGATTAGCGGAAAAGTTTAAGCGAGGACACTCAGAAAGCATCATCTTATACCCAGCTCGCTTCATTGATCACATATTGAGAAGATTGAGTTCGTGCTACCAATTGCAAGCTTCCAATCATCTGCATGCTTTCTTCCACAAGATCAACATCGACCTGGAACACGAATCTACCAGATCATGAGCCATTCCATGAACCAAGAAGAAATAAGGACAAAGAACTAAAAGTTCAAGAACATACCGGATCGGGCCAAGGGACGTTTGGGGTGTGCTTTGGTCTATCCAAAGGCATGGAACTATATGATCCATTAGGATTCATCTCTTCATATTGCCATGCAGGGAAGTGGGGATAAGTCTCCATGAAAGAACTAGAAAAGCCAGCAGCATGGTGAGGAGAAGGAATCTCTTCGTCCTCTACCTCTTTTTCAGAAGATGAAGCTTGAGAGTCCAATGTGCAAATATTGTCACAAAGCAAAAATATAGGAAAGGAGCATACAAGATGAAAATTTGACTTCAGGAGGGAAGAGAAATACCAATGTCATAGAAATGCTAGCTAGACTACCCTGTAATTGAGTTTGAATAAATTCAGAATAAATCCCTGGTATCCCTGAAACAACATGGCCAACACTAGCCCGAGCAATCTCTTCATTAGCTAGAAGGTCAGCCAACCGGATGGAGGGACAAGGAGGAACAGGAATTGTTGTAGGAGGGTACACATGATGAACTTGAGGCAACACCCGATCACCAAGATACTAGTTGTAAGGTTGAAATTTATTCAACCATCTAATTGGCTTTATTCCGTGCCAAATTTGCTTGTATTTCAGCATTTAGTAACCCTGTATTTAGGTGGGCTTGTTGTGAGGGTAATGAGTGAGATAGAGTGAAGATTGCTCAAGAGTGTGCAAGAAAACAGAGACTTGTGGCTGGGTCTCACGGGTGACTCGCGGCTTCAAGCCGCCAGACGCAGCACACGTGCCAAGCATGCCGGAAGGTGAACAGTCATGCCAGCTGGAGCACTACAGGACAAAACAGGACAACTGGCCATACGGTTAACTCGCGACTAGATCTCGCGACTCAGTCAAGCCGCGAGCTAGCCCTATTTTGAAAAACCTGACGTTTCACATTCCTTTCTCACCTCAGTATAAATACCCCGTTTACCCACAAATGAGAGAGAGCTTCCAGAGAGAATTTTCAGAGAGAAACCCTAGAGCAAAACAAGATTGAACCATCTACAATCTTTACATTAGAGTCTCTTCAAATTCCTCAACTCTCTTCCTCTCCATTGCCAAATCCTTGAGAGGCCTTTTTACCAAAACCTTGTTCTCACCATATCCATTACTGTGAGAGGGTTGTTTGGTGTTCTGGGAAGCAGTTAGGAAGGAACCAATATTCATTGGTTGATGCTATGGTCTAGTAGCGGAATCCGGGAAGCTAGAAAAGAAATAGGTTCGGCGCAATCTCGTTGGAGCAAGAAGCTTGGAGGGCTTAGGTACATCGGGTAGATTAGGCTTGGAGGGTCTATTGCTGTTCATGTATCCCAACTACATTTTCTAGTGGATTATTGACCGCTTGGAGGGCGGCGGAGAGGTTTTACGTCGAGGGCTCCAGTTTCCTCTTCGATAACACATCACGTGTTGTCCTTGTGTTTGCATCTTCCTTCCCTTTATCTTTGCCTTTTATTTTCTGATGTGGATGTGATTTTAATTGGCTTAGATTGTTTACCAATTCTGTGTTATGCTTTAGTTCATGTTCTGCACATTAATTGTTTGATTTAAAGCTTGAATTGGTAATTTGTTAATTGGGGGTCTAAACGTTCAAGGGTGTTTTTACACATACTTGAACTTTCAATTGGTATCAGAGCGGGTACACTTTTATTGGTTTCAATACCATTGTGTGATCCTTGACTCCCTTTTTGAGATGGATAGGTCTCAATCCCTAAATGCACCTCCATATTTTGATGGTAGTAATTATGCTTTTTGGAAGGTTCGCATGAGAGCATTTCTGTGCTCCATTGATGAATCTGTTTGGGATGCAGTTGAGAGTGGTTGGACCAGACCTGAGGCAGCCACATCCACATGGGATAAGGCAGCACTCGCTGCATCTAATGCTAACAGTAAAGCTTTAAATGCTATTTTCTGTGGTGTGTCTCCTGATGAATTTCACAGGATCTCCCACATCACCGTTGCCAAAGAAGCATGGGAGATATTGGAAACCACCTACGAAGGCACGAAGAAAGTGAAAGACACTAAGTTGCAAATGCTGACCACTCGGTTTGAGGAGCTCAAAATGAGTGAGGATGAGTCCTTCGACTCTTTCTATGGGAAGCTGAATGAGGTGGTAGTCAGCAAGTTCAATTTGGGGGAGAAAACGGAGGACTCTAAAATCGTAAGGAAGATCCTTTGATCATTGCCGGAAAGTTTTCGTGCTAAAGTGACAGCAATTGAAGAGAGCAAGGACCTCGATGACATCAAAGTCCAAGAGCTGGTTGGTTCTCTTCAGACTTATGAGATGTCACTGCCCAATCAACGGAAGAGTAAATCTCTTACTCTTAAGACCATTAATGAGAAGGTAGAAGTCCATGACTCATCGGAAGACGATGTGGTTGATAAAGATGTTGCATACCTTGTAAAAAATTTCCGAAAGTTCTTGAAATTCAAGAATAATGGAAAATTTGGTGATAAAGGAAAATTCCAAAGTTCAGGAAGGGAGAAAAGGGAATTCAAAAGGAAAGATGGAAAAGAATCCCAATCTACACAAGGTGTCACTTGTTTTGAATGCAACGGGCATGGACACTTTAAGAAAGAATGTCCGAATTATTTGAAATCGAAAGGCAAGGTGTATGCCACGACATTAAGTGACTCGGATTCATTCGACTCAGAATCAGAAGAAAGCTGTGATGGAGAGGGGAACTATTCAGCTTTCATGACTATTGCCCATGTTGAGTTTTCAGATGAATTGAATCTTCTTGAACGAGACCTTGGAGAACATAGTGATGAAGAATCATTGGGAACTGTCGAGGAATCAGATGTTGAAGAAGATGTAAGCATAGCCAATCTTCAAAAGAATTATAACTCACTCCTTGAAAAGTTGGGTGAGTACACAAGGGTGGCCAAGGCAGCTGTGAGAAAGATGAAGAAGGCAGAGGAGGACTATAAAAGTCTCCTAATCCGATATAGGGAGGCCAAATGTGAGATAGAAACTTTGAATGGTGAGCTGTCAGAAGCTTACACAAAAGTGAGATTTCTTGAGCAAAAGGTTGTGCAAGCAAATGCTAAAATAGACAGGGTCACCACCAAGAAGCTAGATGATGTTATTTCATCTCAAAAGAGATTTTCAGACAAATCCGGATTGGGATATACCGGAGGAAGTAGCTCATCTGGAAATGTCACTAAAGAAGTGAAGTTTCTTAAGGCTAAAGATCCAGTTGATGTTGGTCCTACTGCTAAGAAGCCCAAGATAGAAGAGAAGAGAAATGTGGGGAACGAACGGTTGTTGAATTCCCGTAATCAATCTGTGGGCAGGTCAGAATCTCGAGCCAAATCTCATCCACGACCATAAAGAGGTCCTAGATCAACTTATGTGTGTCATCATTGTGGACTTCAAGGGCATACTCGACCAAATTGCCAAAAGCTGAGAGCAAAGAATAGTGCAACACCTCAAAGGTCACGAGGACCTAGAATTGATAGAAGAAATTGGGCAGATGAACAATCTAGAGATCAAAATGGTGATCCCAGAATGATGAACGTGATGAAGATGATTGGTGCATTCACCAACTGCTTGGAAAGCTTCTCACGAAGGTTTGAAAGCCCTAACCCCCGTACCCAATCCTATAAGGAAATCACCCCAAATGCAAGTGACGTGTGGGTGAAGAAGGGTACTCATGCATAAGCATTACAACATGTCCATGCATTAATACTTCCTATGCTTTGCGACGATGTTTGTTTGTTTGTTTGCTTATTGTTTTTGCTGCTAGTTGTTTGCTTGTCTACTTGTGCATATTTTTTTTTTTTTGTTTTTGATCAATCTTTTTCTTCTTATGTGTCAAAAATCCAAAAATCACATAAAAATTAGAAAATCAAAAGTTTGATTGACATTGTTGAGCTTTTGTCTCAAAACATGTTTTGCCTTGTACCTTTGTGCTAATGGCTTTGTGCATTTTCGAGCATTGCTTGTTTCCTTGCACTCATATCACTGTGGGAAAAATCTTGAAATCAATGTGATTGTTGTAAATAGATCTTCAAACCTGTCATGAATGATGAGTGAATGGTTATGTTGATCTTGAGATATGCATAGACTTGTGTCTATATATCTTCCCACTCTTTATTTTTGTTATTGCTAAAAAGAGCTCACCAAATGTAAATCTCCAAATGAAAAGAGATATTGAGCTGCAAAAGCCTGTCGCACATACTAGTATTCGACTAGGAAAAAGGGAAAGCGACCAAAAATTAAAGAGAAATGTTTATTCAAAAGGCCAAAGGCTTGTTCATTAAAGAGATTTATCAAATATCACTCTCACAATGAGAGGTGTTGTCTCAAAAGGATCAAAAAGATCAAATGTTATGATTGAAAGTGGAGTCAAATGTAAAGCTCCAAGTCATTTTATCAAGTTTTGTGGGAGGTCATATATACATATTTCTATAAGTGAGATAGATCACATGATCTAGTGCTAATTGTGTATGCCTTGGTTGAATTGATCATTGAAGCTTCACATTAGACTAAGGACTATCTCATTGTTGATATCCACACACAACACACAAGTTTATGTTCAATGAATGCCATAATCATTTGTGTAATTGTACTTGATGAAATATGTTTTTCACATGCTCAATCTTTGTTGTTTCAAGCACAAAAAGACTTTTGAGTGTTTTAGGTGTTTTTGGAAAGTATTTTGTTCTTCAAAAATGAAAATTTCAAAAAAAAAAATTTTTGCCTTGTTTTGGCGACTCAGTCGCGGGTATGTCAAGTCGCGAGCCTCAGTCGCGTGTTCGCGGGTCCATTTTGGCGACTTGTTCGCGAGTGAAAGGTCTAGTCGCGAGGTTATTCAGAGATTTTCGCGGCTCAGCTCGCGACTCCCTCGCGGGTAGACCTTCCAGTCAGGAAAAACACTTAGAAAATTTTTTTCAAAATTTTTCCTTTGAGGGTCTTGGCGGCTCAACCTGGCGACTTGCTGGTGACTCACCTCAGTCGCGAAAAACGCGTGTTTGGCAAAAATAGGGACAGTTTTTAAAAGCGTTTTCCAGTTTTTCCCTCGAACTCTTGTGACTGTTCATTGTCTTTCTAAAACTGCTCTTACCCATACACTGTGCCTCCAGTTTCAAACATCATTTTTGCTCCATTTCTTCTCAAAATCATCAAGTAAGGTATGGTTTTTCTATTCCTCACTACATATTTATGTTTTGAGTTTCATTTTCTTGCTTTGTCTATGAGTTGCTATTGTTGTTAGAATCTTAATGTGCTCGATTTTTTGTTGAATGTACTGTTTTTTTTTTTTTTGTGGGTTGTGTTTGATTCTGATTTACTCTATTGTTGGTTACATTGTGCTTTGTCGTTTGATGGGTCCTCTCGCTCATTTGGGATATGGGTTTGATAATGTCTTCTGGGTTTTTACTCCATTTGTGAGTACGTATGACTTTGATCTGTCTTTTGCTCTATTGTCGTTGTATGAGTTGTTTTGTGTGCATTTCATGGTCATGGTCGACTGTCTCATTGACAGTTATCTTTGAATATGTGTTTATCTATGCTCTTTTGCACTATCACCATTTTGTTGCACCTGTCGTATTATGCACATTAGTATTGATGGTAGTTTATTTGGGTCTGTCCTATCTCAAGTCTGTAGTTATTTGCATCACATCATGTTGATATTTATCTCGTGCCGTGCTATTTTGGTTCTTTGCTGTGGGCCTATTTTCTTGTAGATGTCTCGTCGATCTTCTAAGGGTAAAGACATTGTTGCTGACAATCCAGCAACCCCAGTTGCTAAAAGGACTCGCCTCTCATCACAGGCCTCTCAAGACTCCAATGAGGAGAGGTTTAGAACCCCGCTTACTTCACACATCTACTCCAACATATTTGACAAATCAACTGCCATAGTGGAACGGGTGGTGGAGTTTAACACCTTAGGGACCACATTCATTCCTCGAATCTTTGAGGCACGAGACTGGGCAAACTTGTTTGGGAACTTTGACGATCCAATGGCTGAACTGGTTAAGGAAGCTTTCTCCAATGCAACGGATCTTGGAGCTGAACTAATTTTCTGGGTCAGAGGAAAGGAGTTTATCATCACTCCGAACTCCATAGCCGATACTCTCCGCATCACCAGGCCTCAGAATGTGGATCTAACTCCATATGATGATCGAACTCCAGAGATTCAAGATATTCTACATATCCTAGGTTCTAATCATGAAGTATCCAATACCGGCACATCCATCAGCACCGCAAAGTTTGCACCAGGGCTGACCACACTGAAGTTGATCATGTTCACTAATCTCTATCCACTGTCCAACACTACATTCATCAATCTTGGGAGAGCTCAATTCCTCTGTGATCTTATTACTGGAGCCCCCATTGATATTTGTGCTCACATCTTTTATACCTTGAGAAAGACCGCGGTTCGAACTGCAGCTTGAGGAATTATCCCATTTTGCAGTCTCATCATGAAGTTCATTCTTCGTGAAGGCATTATTCCTCCTACAGATGGCAAAATGTTGACCCGTCAGCGTCCTATTTCCATGCTCTCTCTTCAAGCCAGCAGAAGTCACTCCTCTAGAACTCCAAAGAGTGCACATATCTCTCCAGTTACTCCATCTGCCCCTGAGTCAGAGACACCTGCACATACCACATCTACTTCGCATGCTATTCCTGAAGTTCCACAAGCTAGTACTCCGCAAGCACAGACTGATTCTCATACTGATAAAATGGGGAGTTTACTTGATCATATTCAGAAACGCATTGATGAGATTGTGGCACTTCTCTACTCCACAAACAATCAGGTTCAAATGCGTCTCGAGACTATGGAGAATCAGCTAGACGATATTCAACGAAAGTTGGACGACAGCCTTTAGCTATTCGTGCCAAAAAGGGGGAGAGCATGCAGTAAGGGGGAGAAAATTCAAAGGGAAGTGTGCATAGTGATAGGGGGAGTACACACACACTTTTGGCATACTTTTGTTTTTAGTCTTATCCTCTAAACTTATAGGTTTAGTGTTTATATGGGTTTGATACACTGAGGTTTTGGTGTACTTTTGTTTCTAACTCATAACTTATAATCTTGGTTTAATCTTTTATATATATATATTGTTGATGTTTTTTTTTCTTTTCAGGATTATATTGTGTCTTGTACCCATGTTGCTTTTGTAAGCTTTTAGGGTTATGTTTTATGCATAGTTTGTAGGCTTTTTGGTTTGTACCATGCTTTATGCAGCCTTTTTATGCTTTGTTTAAATCAGTACTTCTATTTAAATGTATTGCATTATCTTTAAGTACTGTCACTCTTGTGCCCTTGTAGGATTGTTCCTAGATGCATATACGTAGTGTATTATGCATTGGTTGAGTGTTTGGGATGCAAGTGACTTGCATTGAGCTTGTTACCTTGTATGTCCTAGTGTTCATTCCAAGTGTGAATGAGCATTGTGGTCACTTCCTTGTAGTGATTACTTGGTTGATCAAGCCATGGTTTGTTTCTTAACTCCATCTTTGCTTGATCACATATTGCCTGTTTCATATGCATTTCACGATTTTCTGCTTACAATGATCATGGTGTATTGTTGTGTTTCAGGAGTCTTTTGTTCATATGATTCAAGTGCTTCACAGCTTCTAGAGTTAGGTGTGAGTGAGTTTTGATCAACTGTTCCCAACTCACATGTTAAGTCTAGAGTCTGTTTTAGGGTTTTGTCACGGAATAGCCAAAGGGGGAGATTGTAAGGTTGAAATTTATTCAACCATCTAATTGGCTTTATTCCGTGCCAAATTTGCTTGTATTTCAGCATTTAGTAACCCTGTATTTAGGTGGGCTTGTTGTAAGGGTAGTGAGTGAGATAGAGTGAAGATTGCTCAAGAGTGTGCAAGAAAACAAAGACTCGCGGCTGGGTCTCGCGGGTGACTCGCGGCTTCAAGCCGCCAGAAGCAGCACACGTGCCAAGCATGCCGGAAGGTGAACAGTCATGCCAGCTGGAGCACTACAAGACAAAACAGGACAACTGGCCATACGGTTAACTCGCGACTGGATCTCGCGACTCAGTCAAGCCGCGAGGACAAGCCGCAAGCCAGCCCTGTTTTGAAAAACCTGACGTTTCACATTCCTCTCTCACCTCAGTATAAATACCCCGTTTACCCACAAATGAGAGAGAGCTTCCAGAGAGAATTTTCAGAGAGAAACCCTAGAGCAAAACAAGATTGAACCATCTACAATCTTTACATTAGAGTCTCTTCAAATTCCTCAACTCTCTTCCTCTCCATTGCCAAATCCTTGAGAGGCCTTTTTACCAAAACCTTGTTCTCACCATATCCATTACTGTGAGAGGGTTGTTTGGTGTTCTGGGAAGCAGTTAGGAAGGAACCAATATTCATTGGTTGATGCTATGGTCTAGTAGCGGAATCCGGGAAGCTAGAAAAGAAATAGGTTCGGCGCAACCTCGTTGGAGCAAGAAGCTTGGAGGGCTTAGGTACATCGGGTAGATTAGGCTTGGAGGGTCTATTGCTGTTCATGTATCCCAACTACATTTTCTAGTGGATTATTGACCGCTTGGAGGGCGGCGGAGAGGTTTTATGCCGAGGGCTTCGGTTTCCTCTTCGATAACACATCGCGTGTTGTCCTTGTGTTTGCATCTTCCTTCCCTTTATCTTTGCCTTTTATTTTCTGATGTGGATGTGATTTTAATTGGCTTAGATTGTTTACCAATTCTGTGTTATGCTTTAGTTCATGTTTCGCACATTAATTGTTTGATTTAAAGCTTGAATTGGTAATTTGTTAATTGGGGGTCTAAACGTTCAAGGGTGTTTTTACACATATTTGAACTTTCACTAGTACCTCCCATGGCCACACTCAAACAACACCTGGCGACCATTCAGTTCTAGAGCCCACTCACACTTAGCATACTCCTTACATTCAACCCAAGGATTTAAAGACATCTGAAAATCACAAAAGAACCCAAAATGAGAAGAAGACCAAACCATAATCAAACACCAAAGATCCCACACAAAAAGAGAAAAACTCACATCAGCAACAATCAAATTGTCAATCAACATACGCCAAACTTCCAAAGAACACCTGAAGGGTGTTGACAAACGGTATTTGGGCAACCAATGGACTGAGAAATCTAGGATAAATACCATCAACCTCCTCCAGAACTTGAGGACCAACCCCAAAGTACTCATACATCCAAACCTGAAAAAAATTCACAACACTATTACAACCTAGCCAAAGTAACTTTCCAAAACCCACACATAGCCAAAAAAAAAGAAAAAAAATCTCTCCTACCAAACAAATGGCACACCTCCTAAACTTGAGAGACTACGCCTGGAAAGTAAAGTCATAAAATGCAGGAGGGTTGCATAAGTCATGCCACCCCAATCATACTTCTTGATTTGGTCAATATCTCTCAAACTCCACAAATAGCGTAGGTTCACAACACCGCCTAAGTCTGGACACAAGAAGGTCCCATTGAAGAGGAGCATGAACATACGTGTACTCGTTGCCACAGTTTTACAACTCTTAATGTTCTCATACAACCACATCAAAGGGACATTTTTACTCCTCATTTTCGAAGGCATTACACCTAAAAGACTCTTAATTTACTTTGGAGTAAGGAAATCATTGATCCTGATTCTTTCACCATCCAATCTTAAGCCAATGATGACGGAGAAGTCATAAGGAGTTAACATTATTTCACCAATGCCTGTAAAATGGAAAGTACACGTGTTGTCCCAAAAACGTTCTAACAAAGCAAGGAGTAGCTGAAGATTCTTGTACTCATGGGCTTCCTGATTCAATAAAGCCTCAAAAAAAATTTCAAAACCTGCATCATTAATAATGTTCTTGATATCTAGAGACAATATTTCCCATGTGCCTTTCACTGCTTTTAGCATTTGAAGGCTACCTCGGCTTTTGAGATTTTGCAAAACAAAGTTTGACCCATCATCAAGATGTCAAAAAAAAAAAAAAAAAAAAAAAAAAAATCACATGTCCAACAAATTCCCATACCAAAATCACATGTCCAAAAAATTCCCATACCAAAGTTCGTCCAAAAAATTCCCACACCAAAAATCACATTGTACACACATGTCCAAAAAATCCTCATGACCAAAATCACAACCAAAAATTTTCCATGATCAAAATTACAACCGAAAATTTCCCATGTCCAAAATCACAATCACAAAAATTTCCATGATCCAACGTCACATACCTAACAAAAATATTCCATACCTAACAAAATTTTTTTTCCATATCCACAAAATTTTTTTTCCATACCCATAAAATTTTGCCATGTTCATGAAATAAATTTTACACATGCCAATAAGATTTCCCACATGCATCATAAATGTATTCATCCAAGCCTACACCACAAATTTCTCACAACTTCAATGTCCCCAAAATTCAAGTCAAAAGTCATCCAACAACATCACAAATTACCAACATTGCCAAAATTCATGACTCACCAACATTGTTCAAGTTAAACCATGACCAAAAAATACAACAATTCAAAAATGCCCCAAAGCCAAGATTACAACATGGTCAACCATGCAATGCCCCAAATTCCAACAAAAGCACACAATAAAATGACAATGTCTCAACATCAAACTTTCAATGAAGCATGGAAATAACATTTTTCCAAACAAAGAAACAAAGAAAAACTCACCATGAAGTCCATGTGGGAATGTGGAGCATGGGTCTTGGGGTCTTGGGGTCTTGAAGGAGCTCCTCCTCACCATTCCATTCAAGTGATGGATGATATTTCTTTCCATGAAAAGTAAGAAAAGAGGGTCCATTGGAAGAGGATGACATTTTTGTGCAAAGAAAAGAGGAGTATGAAAACGGGTTTCACAAAAATGGGTATGAAGAAAAATGGCCAAAAACACAAGGATCTGAAAAAATATTGAGGGAGATGAGTGAAGAAAGGTTGAGAAGCTTAGGAAAGTAATTTTTTTAGAGAGGAAATGGTGGGGTGAAGAAGAAAAATCAAGTGGAAGAAGAAGGTGAATAGTAACAATGGTGGAAGAAAGGTGGAGGAAGGAGAAAGCAAAAAAGAAAAATGGGGGGCCAAAATTCGGCCTCCCACAATTAAAGCAACTGAGTTGCTTAGTCAACTCGGTTTGATTGAGTTAACTCAATCAACTCACAAAAAAAAAGGATTTTTTTTTCTTCTAAAAAAAATCATGAAGAAGAGAAAGGTCGTATCAATTTCCACAATTTTTTTTTTTTTTTTTTTTTTTTTGGAGTGGATTAAAGATAAAAGATTCAATTTCAAATTCCAAATCCCCAAATTTTCAATCCAAAATTTTCATTTCCAAGTTCAAAATTCCACATTCTAAATTTCAAATTCTAAATCTCAAATTCCATGTTCCAAAATTACAAGTTTCAAAATCTCAAGTTTCAAAATTTCAAGTTTCAAATCCCAAAATTCCAAATTTTTAAGTTCCAAATTTTCAAGTATCAAAATTCAAAACCTCAAGTTTCAAATTCCAAGTTTCAAGTCTCAAAATCTCAAGTGGCAAGTTTTCAAATTTCAAGTTTCAAATTCAAAATTTCAAGTTTCCAATTCCAAGCTTCAAGTTTCAAAAATCAAATATTTTTCAAAGAACCACAAAAATCAATCAAAGTTTTCTTGATAAAAATGTAATATCCAAATCAAGAAGGAACAAATGGAAATCACACATATCAAAAACAGCAGGACCACAATGCCCCCATCATTTAGAGCCTAATCCCAAATTTTGACTTTTTGCAGGCAATAGCTTAGATCAAAGTAGAGAAGCCCTTTGATCAACATTTCAACAACAAGATCAAAGTAGAAAAGCCATTTGATCGACATTTCAACAGCTCCGATCAAAGTAGAAAGCCCTTTGATTGACATTTTAACAGTCCAGATCGAAGTAGAAAAGCCCTTTGATCGACATTTCAACAATCCAATTTCGAGGTAGAAAAGCCCTTTGGTTACCTTTCTTCAAGATCGAGGTCGAAAAGCCCCTTGGTTGCCATAGCTTTGGTTTCGAGGTTGAAAAGCCCCTTGGTTGCCACAGTTTCGGTTCCAAGGTTGAAAAGCCCCTTGGTTACCTTTCATCGAGATCAAGGTTGAAAAGCCCCTTGGTTACCTTTCATCGAGATCAAGGTTGAAAAGCCCCTTGGTTACCTTTTATCGAGATCGAGGTTGAAAAGCCCCTTGGTTACCTTTCATCAAGATTGAGGTTGAAAAGCCCCTTGGTAGCCACAGCTCCGGTTCTGAGGTTGAAAAGCCCTTTGGTTACCTTTCACCAAGATCAAGGTTGAAAAGCCCCTTGGTTGCCACAACTCTGGTTTTGAGGTTGAAAAACCCCTTGGTTACCTTTCATCAAGATAGAGGTTGAAAAGCCCTTTGGTCATTACAGCTCCCGTCTCGAGGTAAAAAGGCCCCTTGGTTACCATCCACATTTAGACTGAGATAGAGAAGCCCCTCAGTCACCTCAATTGTCAAGAATCATTTCAAGATTCATCAACTATCAAGTAGGTCAAGTATTTGCAATTTTCATTTTTGTCAAAGGTAAGGCACTAGTTCTATGTTCCAAGATTTTAGGTTCGAGGGCTAGGTAATCTTTGAAAAATCCAACCTCAATTAAATCATGGCCGCTAAAATCAGTGTCCTTGTTTTACATTGACATTTGCTTTTCAAGCTCTGTCAATGAGGGACATTTTGTAGACATTCGATTTTGCACCCATGATTTAATTGAGGAAGATGACTAGAGTGACCATTCACATACCCAAAAATCATGATTGCATTACATGCATTAAATTTGTTCATTGCATATCATAAAAATGATCTTGAGATTCTAACGGTCATAGCAATATGCCCGGTTTCCAAATTGGACCGTCGGATCGAAAGATATCGCATGATCAAGTTTGCACGGTCAGCATGCATTGTGTCTAGGTAAAATAAACCACGAATGATTAATTTAAATTAACTCTGATTGGTTAAACAATTAAAATTAATTAAATGATTTTGTGATTGGTTGTTAGTTAGTGTCAAAAATAGGCTTGCTTGCATGGGAATAAAGGGGATAATCAGATAATTACAAAATTGAGGATAATCAAGAGATTTTTGTAGTATTTATCTACAAGATAATTGTTGTTTAAAAGACTTGAATTATCCAGAAAAGAGTTTAATTTTAGAATATGGGTTAAAAAACACATCTAAGTGCAAGTCTCGGTTCAAAAAATCTCAAAGAAGGAATCCAAAATGGACTGAAACTTGAAAGCGGGCCTGGCACCCAAAAGTGCCAAAAGGCACTTTTGGAGTGCTGCACGACACTTTTCAAGTGCCGAATGGCACAAAATTGGGCCCCGGCCCAAGGGCATTTGGATTAAGTTGAAACACATCCTTTTTTATTTTTTAGAGTGAAGGACGCATCCCAGTTTGTATTCTGATCATCTAGCTATTTTTTCAAGCCTCCTAGCCTCTATAAATAGAGGCTGGATCTCAAAATTTAGGACACTTTTTCAGGATCTAAGATTTCCCCTTTTTCTGACTCTTTTCTTTTCCCTCTTACGTTAAAGATGTTCTAGGGCTCCTACCTTAGGAATTTCTTTATTGTAAGCAAAATATTTTAGGCTTCAAAGATAATTGAATAAATTTTTTTGAATCCTAAAGCCATTCACAATGAAGAGCACCATGCAAGAGGTAGTGAATTTTTATTTTATTTTGTTTTATTTATTTTTTTGTCTTCTTTATTAATTTTGATTAGTGATGCATGAATAGAATTAGGTTTTTATTTATTTATTTTTTAATTTCAAATGTTGATGCCATGTGTTGTTAAATTTTTCCTTGAAAAAATGTTCTTAATTCTTTTGTTGTTATTGTTTTTCTTTTGAATTTCAAAAATCTACTCATTAACCAATCTTTTTTCAAAACCAAAAAAAAATCAGATTTGTATCTTCCTTTGCAGATCTGAATTTTTTCTAACATAAAAATTGATTTGCATCTTCCGTAGATGTAAATTTGAAATTTTTTCTAACATAGAAACTAATTTGCATCTTCCTTAGGTTTAGATGTGAATTTTTTCTAATACAAAAACTGATTTATATTTTCCTTAGATGCAAATCTGAATTTTTCAAAATAAAAATTGATTTGTATCTTCCTTAGATGCAAATCTGATTTTTTTTTTTTTTTTTTAAATTTAAAAATTGATCTATATCTTCTTTAAGATATAGGTCTGAATTTTTTAAACATAGCAGATTTTGAAATAAAAAAGAAAGTCATTAGTAGTAATGTCATGTTTGTTTTGTTTGATACAAGTAGCATAGGTTTATTTCATGAATGTAGTTCTCTTCTTAAAAAAGAAAAAAAAAGATTTTATTTTTATTTCACATAACAAAACAGATCTATTTTTTTTTAAGCTTTCTACAAATCTAGATTTTTTTCTTACAAAACAGATCTGGTTTTTTTTTTTTTTTTTTTTTTTTTCATAAAAACCAAAAACTGATTTTAAAGTTTTATTTTTTTCTTATACCAAAACATGTCTGATTTTTTTATGAATCAAATAAAATTTTGTTTACAACAACAGGACACATTCATAAAATAGACCTATGTGACTTAGTTTAGTTAAGTGTTTCATGTATGCAACATATCATTCATATCATGCATAAAGGGGTACATTGGTCATGAGAGTCTAGAAGACTAGACTTTGTCTGGGTGGAATGGGTGCCTAACACTTTCACATTCTGTTACCTAGCCTCCGAATTTAGTGTCTTTGGATAGGTAGACCTAGACTTTATCTTTGTTTTTTATTTATTTATTTTGGGTAGTTTGTAACTAGGACCCAAAGCCATGTAATACTCAATTTATTAAGTTTTTATTTTTATTCAATCAATGATAATGGAACAATTTAGTCATGTAAAGTTGTATTTAATTTTTTCTTATTTTATTGTATAAAAAATAAGTAGCAACTTCACACCACTTACCCATAAATAGAGGTGTCCTTCAAAGCACCCTAATCTTTTTGTTTAGAGCACCCTCTCAAGAAGTTACGGTCTCTCACAAGATGATGATATTTTGGCATGGGGTAGTATTGCTAGAGCTTTTGAAGTTGAAGAAGAAAGATTGAACTTGAGATCAAGAATGGGGCCACTAGGGCAAGCAACAAGTTCAAGTTCTAGTTCACAACATGCTCCGCATGATGGAGATGAAGATGATGAGGGCTACAAATCTTTTCATGATAATGATGATGGTCCCTTGCTTAATGAGGATGATGATTACATAGATTAGAATTGCATTGCATATTTCCATTGATTTTGTTAGGCAAAGATAACATCACTTAACATTCTAGTACTTTTTAGACGTTGCCTTTTTGGTTATATACTTCTATTTTGATTCAACCATGTTTTGTAATCATGGCCATTAAATATCATGGTTACACATATTTTGTAAAGCACAAGAGAATTATATAAATGTTATATAAATTGTATAAAATGTTTTATTGTAATTTATATGATTAATTGATCACTTGATTGTTATATCGACCATTAATAATTTTTTTAACTTTATTAATTTTTTTTTTTAAAAAAATGTGCGTTTCACATTGATCAGGCACACGCTTGCGCTTTGCGCCTAGTTTCTAGGAGGCCTTTGCGCTTAAGTGCGTTTAGCGCTTTTAAAAACACTGGCTTAGTTTGTGTTTGATTCGGATTATGACCCAAACCGATATAAAAGTATTACCATTTTAAATGAAAGGTTTTTTGAGGCTCAGTCCTTGAACGGTTTGGCTTTTTGGCCCCCCTTTTTTAGCCTGTAAAGTTATGATTTCCAACTATCTTGGGTTGGCTTTAATTCCATGCCAAATTTGATCGTGATTTCTTCAATCATTTTTCCCAGTATGTAAGTGGGTTTATTTGTAAAGGATGAGTGTGAGAGATTGGTGAAGAATCAAGCTTCAAAAGTTGAATCTGTGGAATTCGCAACTAGCAGCTGAAGAGTCATGCCAGGCTATGAATTTCGCGAGTGTTACACGATAAAGGCCATCCTGCGAAGCACCTCTGTTTGGCAAAAAGTTTATTTGCTTTACCAATTTCTTTACCCACACTATATATACCCTCATTACCCACGAATTGTAAGGAGTGCTTTTAAGAGAGTAAACCCTAGCAAATACACTTGAGTGTTAGAGATCGTTATATCCACAATCATTTACACATTTCGATGTGGTTTTCCTCAAACTCTTACCTCTTCATCTCTAGATCCTTGAGAGGTTGTTAGCCCAAACACTTACCACACCCATTCTGAGTGTTAAGTGAGATTTTGATGTTGTTGGGAAGCATTGGAATGAGCCATTCATTGGCGAATGCAATCGGGCTGAATTGCGGGATCCAGAAAGCTAGAGAAGACAAGACTCCGAGAAATCCGTTAGTAGTAGGGGTTTGGAGGGCTCAAGTATATAGGGTAGACTAGGCTTGGAGGGTCTTTTGTTATTCATGTATGAAAGATTGAATTTGTGTGAAAACATGAGAGCTGTTTAGACCCCCAAATTAAAATTACAACTCGATTGATTTTACTCTAACTTAAACTAAGTGCAAAATACAGTAATTGCGAGCGAACAAACAATATAACTACTTTAAGCCATATTCATCAAAACACAGCAATAAAATGAAAGCTAAAAGAGTAGGGAAGAAGAATACAAACACAAGATAACATGCCGATGTGTTATTGAAGAGGAAACCGAAGAACTCGGCGAAAAACCTCTCTGCCGCCCTCCAAGCGGCAAATTGATCCACTAGAGAATAAGTTGGAGTACACGAATAACAAAAGACCCTCCAAAACTAGTCTATCCCATGTACTCAAGCCTTCTAAGCTCCTACTACCAAATGACTTAACGAAGCCTTGTCTTCTCTAGCTCTCTGGATCACGCAATTCAGCCCGATTGCATCCACCAAACAAATGGCTTCTTCCAATGCTTCCCAGCAGCACCAAAACCTCACTTTACACTCAGGATGGGTGTTGTAAGTATTTGGGCTATCAACCTCTCAAGGATTTGGAAATGGAGAGGTAGGAGTTGAGGAAAACCACAATGGATTGTGTAGAGAATTGTGGGTATAACAATCCCTCACTCTCAAGGGTAATGGCTAGGGTTTTCTCTCTGAAAATCACTCCTCTCAATATCTGGGTAATGTGGGTATATGTAGTGTGCGTAGAGACCTGGTGTATTAGATATGACAAATTGGCAAAACAGAATGTTTCGCGGGTATCTCGCGGGAATCTCGCGGGAAGGCCTTACGTGCGAGACACTCGCGAAAACCAGCTGTCACCATCTGTCATGACTCTTTACATTCCAGTCATATATTGAGCACATGATTCACTTCGCGGGAAGGCTTCTCGCGAGCTACCCACGAAAACTTCTTTAATCTTTAATTTTCCTTGAGTCTTCGCACTTTCTCTCACACACAACCCTTACAATGAAATCCCACATGAAATATAGGGTACAAAAAATTGAACAAAATTACAATCAAATTTGGCACGAAATTAAAGCCAACACAAAATAGTTGTAAATCACAACTTTACAATCTCTCCCTTTAGCTATTCTGTGACAAAACCCTTAAAACAGACTCTAGACTTAAACATGAGTTTGGGAACAGTGGTAAAACTCACTCACACCTAATCTGGAAGTTGTGAAGCACTTGCATGTATAAACCTGTAACCTGAAACACTCGCACACAAACAAAACTTTCATTAAGCTTATGACAAATTGAATGCATGGTATGTATATGAGCAAGTAAAGTGTGATCAAGGTAATAAACACTGTATAAACAGTTAAACATATCTTGATCAAACAAGACCAATCATTAAAGAATGACTACAATGAACATTTCGCTAGTAAATGATCATCCAGACACGCAATGCAATTAAGAGCAATGCAAAAATAAATTGCATGTCCAACACACAACCAATGCAAAATACACGAAGTATTTTCATCAAGGATACAAGATCCAACAATGGCACAAGTGTGTAGTATTCAAGATAATGCAACAAAATCTAAAAGTACTTGAAAACAATGCTATAAAGCAAGGATATAAAAACAAAATACTGAATATAAACTGAAAGTTTTTAACCAAAGTACTTAAAGCTTTAAAAGAAAGCAATGTAAATATCCAAGAGTTATAAAAACTATAAAGGTAAACACAAAGAAACTATAAACACGACTAGCCAGAAAACTAATAAGCTGTAAACTAGACTAGCCAAACAATGGTTAGGCTATCCAAAAGTATGTGTCAGCTTTCTCCTTTTGAGCTCACAAAACTCCCCCTTTCAATATGCACACTTCCCTTCTTGTGATGCTCTCCCCCTTACTATATGCTATCATCCAATCTATACAGTGAGTTGTTCACCCCCTTTTTGGCACAAATAGCTAAAGGCTCTCCTTTAGTTTGCGTTGAATCGCATCTAACTGTGTCTCAATGGTTGTGAGATGCATTTGAACCTAGTTGTTGGTGGAGTAGATGACATTAGCAAGTCTTGAAATACGCTTATGCAAACCCTTAACCAAAATAGTCAACCTGTTGGCATGAGAGCTAGGTTGCTCGGGCTGAGTGCTAGTAGTCTGCGGCTCAAGAGTGTGAGGAGATACAGTCTCGGTATGCCCAAGGGTAGTGTGAGCAGCTAAGCCATGACTAGAAGGAGTGACATGGGGGACAAATTCACTCTTTGGTGTTTTGGATGGATTTTGCTTTTCCCGTTTAGCAGAAGAGTGACTTTTGCTCATTTGAAGAGACACCATGGATATTGGGCGTTGACAAACTAGGATCGTTCCATCTCTTGGCGGACGAACACCTTTAAGTACCATGATTTTCAAGATAAGACTGCAGAAAGGAAGACACATTTGCATTGCTATTCGTGCTGCTGTTTACCCCAGTCTGGAAAATGTGAGTACAAATATCAATCGAAGCTCCTGTGATGAGATCACACAAGAACTGTGCTCTTCCAAGATTGATAAACCTCGTGTTAGACAGTGGATAAAGAATGGAGAACATGATCAATGTGAGAGTCTTTAGTTCAGGTTCAAACTTCGTAGTTCCAATGAATGTGCCTTTGGTTAAGACCTCACGATCAACTCCAAGAATTTGAAGAATATCTGTCACTGGAGGAAGTCTGTCATTATATGGAGAGATGTCTACATTTGCTAGTTGAGTTATGCGAAGGATCTTTGCAAGGTAGTCTGGAATGATGATAAATTCTTTTCCTTGAACCCAACACTTCAGTTCAACTCCGGTGATGGCATTCGAGTAGAATTCCATAACTAATTCATCAATCGGATCCTCAAAGTTTCTGAATAGATTTTCCCAATCTTTATTTGTAAAAATCATAAGGATAAAAGTGGATCCTAAGGTGTCAAACCGGACAATATGTTCCACCATAGTGGCGGCATCCTTAAAAATGCTGGAGAAAGTTTGAGAATCCAGGGGAATCTTGAATCTCTCGCTGTTGGAGACTTCGGACGAATGCCGGGTCCTTTTTGATATAGGGGATGATGTAAGGTCAATCACGGGTTCTTTACCATGAGAGGAGTGATGATACATTTGCACAAATAGACACAAAGCAGAGAAACAAGTGCAAAAACACAAAACAAGAACACAAACTTGATTAGTACCAAGTTAGTCCATAAAACAAGCACAAAGTCCTAAAAGGAACAAAAAAAATGTCACACAATCATGTTATATGTGCTAAAACATGTAATATCAATGAGATGCAAAACAATTGACAATTGTGCAAGTGTGTGCATCAAGTGTGCATGTGGTGTGCATATGTGGTGCATGTGGTGTGCATATGTGATGCATGTGCAAGGCATGACTAAGCACATTTGGGTCAAAGTGTGTAAAGCATACACCCAATGATCAAAACATGATAACCAAGTCTAATCATGGTAATCCCCAAAGTTTGGAACTCATTGGAGTCCAAAACAACACCAAAATGCCATTTGGGCATTTTATCAAACACTTGGTATGCACCTATAAAACTAACATGTGGGCAATGCATGAACATGAATGAAACTTGCCTAAATACATGTTAAAATTTCCACAATTGTCCAACACAAACATAAACAAACCAAATGGGAAAAAGCCCAATCAAGAAATTGAAAGAATTTTCACAAAATTGAAAGTTTCCCAACCCTTTTTCAAAATAACCCAAATCAAGTAAAACCTAGAATTTTCTGCATAATCTAAGAAAATAAAGAGAAAATATTGTATAAACATACCTTAGAGAAGATTTTGAAATGATTGCATTTGAAAATCGTTGGTTTTTGAGAGAAAATGAGTT
Organism: Quercus tomentella; assembly: GCA_028535165.1. NCBI lineage: Eukaryota > Viridiplantae > Streptophyta > Magnoliopsida > Fagales > Fagaceae > Quercus > Quercus tomentella. The sequence continues at coordinate 42,978,393 of JAPQVY010000155.1, forward strand.
TTGGGTTGTTTGAGGCTTGAGGGAGACGAAGTGAGGGAAAACAAGTTTGAAAAACTGTCTACCTCGGCCCTTTAAAACTGAAAACAAGCATTTTTTGCAGGTTAGCTTCTCGTGAAGTTACTCACGAAAAATGCCTTTGAAGCATAAAACTTTTCGCGGGAAGACTTGACTCGCGAAACAGTAGCGAGACAGTCGCGAAAGTTTTTGTCTGAATTTTGTGTTTTCATATTTTTCCTTAACCCATTTTCGTGGGAAGAGTTTAGTCACGAGCTTCTTGTAAAAATGCCTCTAAAGGAGTTTTTGATGAAAAACATGAAAAAAAACGCAATTTAAACAAAAACTCAAAACACGAAAGCATAAAAACACTTTCAAAAACATATAAAATACTTAAAAATCTTTTTAGGTTTGATCAACAAGCAATTGAGTATACACATCACATTTGAACATGTACAATCACACAAATGAAATAAGCATTCATTGAACAAATGTCTTGTGTCACATATCAAATGTGGAATAGTCCTTAGTCCAGAGTGAAACTTCAATGATCAATTCAATCAAATCATACACAACTGGTACTAAGTCAAGTGGTCTATCTCAATTACAGAAATGAACATATATGACCTCCCACAAGAAAATGATTACATATCTTTGAAGCTTTTCATTTGGCTTTTTTACAAATCATAATATTTGATTATTTTTGAACAATACATCTCATTTTGAGATCGGTGCCTGAAATTTTTGATATTTCAACATTGAGAATAAGCCTTTGGCTTTTTGGACACTATACATTTCAAATACTAGTATATGCGACGGCTTTTGCAGCTCATTTTCTCTTTTCGAGATTTGACATTTGTTGAGCTATAAAGTAAAAACATAAAAAGTGTGGGAAGATATATAGGCACAAGTCTATGAATGTATCAAAACCATTAAGACTATTGATCAATCATTTATGACAAGTTTGAAGATCGATTTACAACAGTCACACATAGATTTCAAGATTTTTCCCACAAAGAAAGATGTGCATACATAACAAGCTAAGCTTGTAAATGCACTACGCCATTAGTATGAAGGTACTAGGCCAAACTCACATGTGATATACACAACATAAGAGATTAAACTTTTTAGAGATTTTTCAATTTTTATGGGTTTTTGAATTTTTCAACACACTCAAAAATAGAACATGTAAAGTAAGATCAACAAAAACAACAAGTACAAAACAGGCTTGAAGAGAAACATGGTAGAATGTAAAACATAAGCAAACAACCAATTCAAAGTTACAACTGAATGTTCAAATAGTGTGTAAAACACCTATAAACGTTTAGACTCCTAATTTACAAATTATCAACACAAGCTTCTAATCAAACAATGTATGTGTGGAATATGAAAATAAGCAAAAATAGAATTGGTAAAACAATCTATATCGAAATTAATCACAACCATAACAGTAATTAAAAGGCAAAGATTAAGGGAAGAGAGATGCAAACACAAAGACAACATAGCGATGTGTTATCGAAGAGGAAACCGAAATTGTCGGCGAAAAACCACTCCACCGCCCTCTAAGCAGTCAATAATCCACTAGAGAATAAAGTTGGGCTACATGAATAACAGAAGACCCTCCAAACCTAATCTACCCAGTGCACCTAACCCCTCCAAGCTTCTTACTCCAACAAGGTTATGCCGAACCTTGTCTTTTCTAGCTTATCGGATCCCGCAATCGCCCACTGCATCAACCAAAATAAATTGGTCCCTTCCAAACTACTTCCCAAGTACCAAAATATCTTCTCATAGATATGGGTATGGCGAGATAAGGATTTGGCTAATGTACCTCTCAAGGATGTATCAATGGAGAGGGTGAGAGTAGAGGAATTTAGAGAATCAAAGGATGAAGATTGTGGATGAGTCAATCTTGTTTTTCTTTAGGGTTTCTCTCTCAAAATTCTCTGTGGAAGCCCTCAACATTTCGTGGGTATAAGGGTATTTATAGTAGAGTGAGTGAGGAATGCGAACAGTCAGTTTTCATCAAATAGAGCATTTTAGTGACTCGAGCTCGCGACTGGAACGAGTCGTAAGTTTGAGTCACGAGCTAACTGCCTGGCTAGTCTGGAAGTTTTGTCCTGTAGTACTCCAGCTAGCGTGATTCTTCAGCTCCCCTGCATGCTTCACACGTGTGCCACCTTTGGCGACTTGCCAGTTGCGAGATCCAGTTGCGAAGCCCTTCTTAAGTGCACACTCTTAAGCTTTTCTTCACACTCTCTCACACACTACCCTTACATGATTCTCACCTAAATACAGGGTTTCTAAATGCTGAATTACAAGAAAATTTGGCATGGAATAAAGCCAACAAAATGATTGAATAAATTCAACCTTACAACAACATATAGGAAGAATTGATGCATGGACATGGTCTAATGCTTATGCATGTGTACCCTTCTTCACCCACACGGCGTGTGCGTTTGGGGTGATATCCCTAGAGGATTTGGTACTAGACCTGTGATTCTCAAACCTTTGGCTGAAGCTTACCAAACAAGAGGTGATGGTGTCTATTATCTTTATCACATCACCAAAACCGGAATCAACTTCTCGGCGTTCCAATTCCCTTTTCCTTGTCCTCTTAGCCTTTGAGAATCTGCTTTCTTCAATGCATGAAGTTTATAGCAGTTAAGTCTTGTGTGTCCTCTAACTCCACAGTGGTGGCAAAAGTGTTGAACTTAAGGACCTCTTTGAGACTTTGGGAGAGACTTCCCTTTAGCCTTGGGTTTGGCCACAAATGGATTTTGAGGTTTTGTCAAAACCTTTTAAGCAGTTCCATTTGGCTTCTTTTCCACTTTTACAATCTCAACACTAGGTGTTGCTACCATTGGTTCCTTAGCTTTAACAAATTTCATCTCCTTGAACACATTGGCACTTGAACTACTCTCTCCGGCATATCCTAATCTACTTTTGTCAGAAAAAGGCTTTTGATGTGCAAGCATTTTGTCAAGTTTCTTGGAGGCAACGTGCTCCGTTTTGGCATTAGCTTGAATCACTTCAAGCTTAAGAAACTTGATCTTGGAGTAGGCCTCGGTTAGTTCTCCATTTAGCGCTTCAACTTCACACTTCGTTTCCTTGTACCTTACAAGTATGCTCTTGTAGTCTTGTTCCACTTTCTTCATTTTTCTGATGGTTGCCTTACCACTCTAGCATACTCTCCGATATTCTCAAGAAGTGAATTATAAGATTCTTGCAATTCCTTGGTTCCTTCATCTTCATCATCCGATTCTTCCCCAATTCCCACAGACTCTACTTCGGTGTGCTCACTAAATTCTTCCACTAGAAAGCTTAAATCTTTTGATGAGTCTGCGGGTGCAATGGTCATAAATGCGGAGTAACAGCTTTCTTCTGAATCAGAATTTGAACCATTTGAGTCACTAAGGGTAGTTTCAAAGACTTTACCCTTTGCTTTCAAATTCGTGAGGCATTCTTTCTTCATATGCCCATGCCCTTTGCACTCAAAGCACGTGACCATTTCAGATGGTGAGGAATTTCTTGAATCCTTTTTCTTGAAGTCTTTCTTGTCCTTCTTGAACTTTGAGAATTTTCCCTTCTCAAAAGACTTTCCATCTCTCTTGAACTTTAGGAACTTATGGAAGTTCTTGGCAAGGTACGCCACATCCCTTTCAACCTCATCCTCATCCGAGGAGTCTTGAGCTTCCAATCTCTCATTGACTGTCTTGAGAGTAAGAGATTTGCTCTTCCTTTGAGATGGTAGAGACATGTCATAGGTTTGAAAAGAAACGATGAGTTCTTGAATTTTAATCTCATCAAGGTCTTTGCTCTCTTCGATGGCAGTGACCTTTGCACGGAAACTCTCTAGTAATGAACGTAAAATCTTCCTCACAATCTTGGAGTCCTTCGTCTTTTCTCCCAAGTTGAATTTCCCAATCATCACTTCATTTAGCTTCCCATAAAATGAGCCGAATGACTCGTCTTCACTCATCTTCAGCTCCTCGAAGCGTATGGTAAGCATTTGCAAGATTTGTCACGCCTCATAAGTCGTCTCCAAGATTTGCCATGCCTCCTTGGCAATTGTAACATGAGAGATCCTGTGAAATTCGTCAGGGGAAATACCATAGAAAATAGCATTTAAAGCCTTGCTATTAGCATTAGCTACCGCAAGAGCTACCTTATCCCATGTGGATTTGGCGGCCTCCGGACTAGTCCATCCTATCTCGACAGCGTCCTAAACACTATCATCAATAGAGCATAGAAATGCCCTCATGTAGACTTTCCAAAAAGCATAATTATTTCCATCAAAGTATAAGGACCATTAAGCAATTGAGATCAATCCATCTTAAAAAGGGTCTAGGATCACACTTAGGTAATGAAACCACAACAAGTGTACCCGCTTTGATACCAATTGATAGCTTGAATTTGTGTGAAAATACAAAAGCTGTTTAGACCCCCAAATTAAAATTACGGCTCGATTGGTTTTACTCTAACTTAAACTAAGTGCGGAATAGAGTAAATGCGAGCGAACAAACAATATAACTACTCTAAGCCATATTCATCAAAACATAGCAGTAAAATGAAAGCTAAAAGAGTAGGGAAGAAGATTGCAAACACAAGATAATACACCAATGTGTTATCGAAGAGGAAACTGAAGAACTCGGCAAAAAACCTCTCCACCGCCCTCCAAGCAGTAAATCTATCCACTAGAGAATAAGTTGAGTACACGAATAACAAAAGACCCTCCAAGCCTAGTCTACCCCATGTACTTGAGCCCTCCAAGCTCCTACTACCAACTAACTTAACGAAATCTTGTCTTCTCTAGCTCTCTGGATCACATAATCTAGCCTGATTGCATCCACCAAACAAATGACTTCTTCCAATGCTTCCAAGCAGCACCAAAACCTCACTTTACACTCAGGATGGGTGTGGTAAGTGTTTAGGCTACCTCTCAAGGATTTGGAAATGGAGAGGTAGGTGTTAAGGAAAACCATAATGGATTGTGTAGAGAATTGTGGGTATAACAATCTCTCACTCTCAAGGGTAATGGCTAGGGTTTTCTCTATAAAAAGCACTCCTCTCAATATTTGGGTAATGTGGGTATATATAGTGTGGGTAGAGACCTAGTGTATCAAATATGACAAATTGGCAAAATAGAATGTTTCGCGAGTATCTCACGGGAGGGCCTTACCCGCGAGACACTCGCAAAAACCAGCTGTCACCATTTGTCATGACTCTTCACATTCTAGTCATGTGCTAAGTACATGATTCACTTCGCGGGAAGGCTTCTCGCAAGCTACCCGCGAAAAATTCTTTGATCTTCAATTTGGCTTGAGTCTTCACACTCTTTCTCTCACACATAAACCTTTATGAAAGTTCAAATAGTGTAAAAACACCCTTGAACGGTTAGACCCCCAATTTACAAATTAACCAATTCAAGCTTTATGTCAAACAACTAGTGTGCGGAAAATGAACATAAGCTATAATGTAGAATTGGAAAAACTATCTAAGCCAAATTAAAATCACAACCCACAGCAGATAATAAAAGGCAAAGATAAAAAAGGGAAGGAAGATGCAAACACAAAGACAACACGCGATGTGTTATCGAAGAGGAAACCGAAGCCCTCGGCGTAAAACCTCTCCGCCGCTCTCCAAGCTGTAAACAATCCACTAGAAAATGTAGTTGGGATACATGGACAGCAATAGACCCTCCAAGCCTAATCTACCCAGTGCACCTAAGCCCTCCAAGCTTCTTGCTCCAACGAGGTTGCGCCGAACCTTTTTCTTTTCTAGCTTCCCGGATTCCGCTACTGGACCGTAGCATCAACCAATGAAGATTGGTTCCTTCCTAACTGCTTCCCAGAACACCAAACAGCCCTCTCACAGTAATGGATATGGTGGGAACAAGGTTTTGGTAAAAAGCCTCTCAAGGGTTTGGCAATGGAGAGGAAGAGAGTTGAGGAATTTGAAGAGACACTTATGTAAAGATTGTAGATGAATCAATCTTGTTTTACTCTAGGGTTTCTCTCTCAAAATTCTCTCTGGAAGCTCTCTCTCATTTGTGGGTATAAGGGGTATTTATACTAAGGTGAGAGGAGAATGTGAAACATCAGATTTTTTCAAAACAGGGCTGGCTCGCGGCTTGGCCTCGCGACTTGACTGAGTCGCGAGATCCAGTCGCGAGATAACCGTATGGCCAGTTGTCCTGTTTTGTCCTGTAGTGCTCCAGCTGGCATGACTGTTCACCTTCTGGCATGCTTGGCACATGTGCTGCGTCTGGCGGCTTGCAGCCGCGAGTCACCCACGAGATCAAGCCGCGAGTCTCTGTTTTCTTGCACACTCTTGAGCAATCTTCACTCTATCTCACTCACTACCCTTACAACAAGCCCACCTAAATACAAGGTTACTAAATGCTGAAATACAAGCAAATTTGGCACGGAATAAAGCCAATTAGATGGTTGAATAAATTCAACCTTACAATCTCCCCCTTTGGCTATTCCGTGACAAAACCCTAAAACAGACTCTAGACTTAACATGTGAGTTGGGAACAGTTGAGCAAAACTCACTCACACCTAACTCTAGAAGCTATGAAGCACTTGAATCATATGAACATAAGACTCTTGAAACACAACAATACACCATGATCATTGTAAGCAGAAAATCGTGAAATGCATATGAAACAGGCAATATGTGATCAAGCAAAGATGGAGTTAAGAAACAAACCATGGCTTGATCAACCAAGTAATCACTACAAGGTAGTGACCACAATGCTCATTCACACTTGGAATGAACACTAGGACATAGAAGCTAACAAGCTCAATGCAAGTCTCTTGCATGCCAAACACTCAACCAATGCATAATACACTAAGTATATGCATCTTGGAACAATCCTACAAGGGCATAAGAGTGACAGTACTTAAAGGAAAATGCAATACATTTATATAGAAGTACTGATTTAAACAAAGCATAAAAGGCTGCATAAAGCATGGTACAAACCATAAAGCCTACAAAATATGCATAAAACATAATCCTAAAAGCTTACATAAGCAACATGGGTACAAGTAACAATATAAACTGAATAACATCAACAATATATATAAAAGATTAAACCAAGATTATAAGTTATGAGTTAGAAACAAGAATACACCAAGGCCACAGTGTATAAAACCCATAAAAACAACACATTATCCAAAACATAAGATATAAGATAAAGTAAGCAAGCAAGATAAACTATGCTCCCCCTCAACATAATGCTCCCCCTCAAGGTCTGTTTCTCAAAAATTTCTCCCCCTTTTTGACCGGAATGGCCAAAGGGTTAGTGCCCATGATGTGTGGCGAAGCTGTCGAATTTTGCAGAGAGAATATCCAGCTGGTCCTGCATGGCTATCATCCTCTCAGACTGCTCTGTCTAGACCTCCCTGAGTCCATCAAGTCTATCTAGAATTACTTGAAATGCGTCTTGAGGTACAGCTGAAGAAGTTGATGCTCTAGTCCTCTTGCCACTCCTTCTGGGTGTTGAAGTTGATGCCTGGCCTGCTGCCTCTGTCTCAGTCTCCATTGGAGCACCTTCATCTTGTTCAACCCCTTCTTCATCCACATCACTCAGAAGCCGTACTTGTATCCTTATGATGGTTTGCTTGTTGATTGCTGAGGGTATTGGCATTAGGCTGAGGTCTTGAGGAATTGGAATTCCTTTTGCCCTGAAAATCCGCATGAAGAGGCTAGGAAAAATCAGCTTAGCTCGAGAAGTTGTTCTGGTCTCTTCCATGATTGTATCAAATATATGAGAGCTGATATCAATGAATGTTTTCTCTTTTAGCTCCATAAGAAAAATGGGTCTGGCATTGTTGATTGTAGTGAGTTTCTTCACAGGATACAAGTTGTTCATCATGATGATGGTGAGGCACCTCATGTCAACTGGAAAAGCTGTGGTATTGAGACACTTTCCTTCTCTCTGTACTCTAATGCGGTTTTGAACAGTTTCTAAAGACAACATTCTGTCTTTGTAGTTGGTAAACTCATGCTCCTCTAAACCCTCAAGACCAAGGACCCCATCAATATCATGGGCATCTAGAGTGAATTCATGCCCTCTTACCCAACAATCTAGCTCATCTTCCCTAATCTTCACATTAGAGTAAAATTCTCTTATCAGAGGCTCACACACACCCGGTAATCCACTTAACAACTTTTCCCAGCCTCTGCCCTCAAAACATGTGGGAATAAATGTATCTTTTAGGTCCACTAAATCCACAAATCTCTCTTGAATTATGGTTCCCTTCATGAAAGAATCTTTGTATCTCTCAAAGTGTTGAACCGACCTAAACAGATTAGAATCCATTTTCAATCGTTTGTCAGCCTTCTTTGCAGGAGTTTTCTTCTTCGGAGTTGAGGGAGCCATCTGTGAACAATCAGAAGAGGCCATAACAACATAGTACAATACATGTGTAGAGCAAATCAGAACTTTGTCAGTGACAAGGACAAAAATGCCACCACTCAGATGAACTAAACAATTAAACCTCATGCTACTTAAAACAACCACACAGATGAACAAGCCTAAAAGAGGATACACAAGAACTACTGGTATAATGCATGGGAGTATTAATGCAATAGAAATTCTGAAGAAATCCAAAAACAAAAATATGTCAATGAGACATACAAAATGATGTGAATGACCTGACTCAAAGAACAAAAGACAGATGCACACAATAGATGGACAGGCATATATTCACCACAGCAAACCACACAGCCAAAATAAGAACATTTTGAATCAACATATTATCAAAAGATCAGACAAGAAGAGAAACCAACAAAAAGCAAACCCTAGCTAAGCACAAAAAGAAGAGCCAACCAACAACAAAGATAAAAACAAACTAATTCAATAGCTTCCACAAGCTGAGCAAGGACAAAGAGCAACAGCCGCAACAAAAACCCATATCAAAAACATAAACAAATGCGAGTAATCAAGAGGGAAATGCACATAATCAAGTGAAATAGGGTTCACGAAAGAAAATCCATACCTGTTACTTGAAGATTTCGAGCTGAAATGGAAGCAACAATGGTGTTCGAAAATGGAGGCACAGTGTATGGGTAAGAGCAGTTTAGAAAGACAATGAACAGTCACAAAAAGTTCAAGGGAAAAACTAAAAAAGCTTTTAAAAACTGCCCCTATTTTTGCCAAACACGCGTTTTTCGCGACTGAAGTGAGTCACCAACAAGTCGCCAGGTTGAGCCGCCAAAACACTCAAAGACAAAATTTAAAAAAATATTTCTAAATGTTTTTCGCGATTAGAAGGTCTACCCGCGAGGGAGTCACGAGCTGAGCCGCGAAAATCTCTGAGTAACCCTCGCGACTGGACTTTTCACTCGCGAACGAGTCGCCAAAATATACCCGCGAACACGTGACTGAGGCCCGCGACTTGACTTACCCGCAACTAAGTCGCCAAAACAGGACAAAAATGATTTTTTGAAATTTTCAGTTTTTAAGAACAAAGTACTTTCCAAAAACACCTAAAATACTCAAAAATCTTTTTGTGCTTGAATCAACAAAGATTGAGTATGTGAAAACACATTTCAACAAGTACAATCACACAAATGAATATGGCATTTAATGAACATAAACTTGTGTGTTGTGTGTGGATATCAACAATGAGATAGTCCGTAGTCTAAAGTGAAGCTTCAATGATCAATTTAACCAAGACATACACAATTAGCACTAGATTATGTGACCCATCTCAATTATAGAAATATGTATATATGACCTCCCACAAAACTTGATAACATATCTTGGAGCTTTACATTTGACTCCACTTTCAATCATAACATATGATCTTTTTGATCCTATTGAGACAATCACCTCTCATTGTGAGAGTGATTTTGATAATTCACTTTAATGAACAAGCCTTTGGCCTTTTGAATAAACATTCACTTTAATTTTTAGTCGCTTTCCCTTTTTCCTAGTCGAATACTAGTATGTACGACAGGCTTTTACAACTCAATATCTCGTTTCATTTGGAGATTTACATTTGGTGAGCTCTTTTTAGCAAAAACAAAAATAAAGTGTGAGAAGATATATAAACACAAGTCTATGCAAGTCTCAAGATCAACATAACCATTCACTCATCATTCATGACAAGTTTGAAGATCTATTTACAACAATCACAAAGATTTCAAGATTTCTCCCACAGTGATAAAAGTGAAAAGGAACAAGTTATGCTCGAAAATGCACAAAGCCATTAGCACAAAGGTACAAGGCAAAACAAGTTTTGAGACAAAAACTCAACAATGTCAATCAAACTTTTTGATTTTCTAATTTTTATGTGATTTTTGGATTTTTGACACTAGAAGAAAAGGATTGATCAAAAATAAAAACAAAATCAAAAGTATGCACAAGTAGACAAGCAAACAACCATCAGCAAAAACAACAAGCAAACAAACAAACATCGTCGCAAAGCATAGGAAGTATTAATGCATGGACATGTTGTAATGCTTATGCATGAGTACCCTTTTTCACCCACACGTCACTTGCGTTTGGGGTGATTTCCTTATAGGATTGGGTACGGGAGTTAGGGCTTTCAAACCTTCGTGAGAAGCTTTCCAAGCAGTTGGTGAATGCACCAATCATCTTCATCACGTTCATCATTCCGGGATCACCATTTTGATCTTTAGATTTTTCACCTGCCCAATTTCTTCTATCATTTCTAGGTCCTCGTGACCTTTGAGGAATTGCACTATTCATGGCTCTCAGCTTTTGACAATTTGGTCGAGTATGCCCTTGAATTCCACAATGATGACACACATAATTTGATCTAGGACCTCTTTGTGCTCGTGGACGAGACTTGGCTCGAGATTCTGACCTGCCCACATATTGATTGCGGGGAATCAACAACCGTTGGTTCTCCAAATTCTTCTTCTCCTCTATCTTGGGCTTCTCAATAGTAGGGTCAACTTCAACTGGATCTTTAGCCTTTACAAACTTCACTTCTTTAGTGACAGTTCCAGATGAGCCACTTCCTCCGGTATATCCCAATCCGGATTTGTCTGAAAAGCTCTTTTGAGATGAAATAACATCATCCAGCTTCTTGGTGGAGACCCTCTCTATCTTGGCATTAGCTTGCATAACCTCTTGCTCAAGAAATCTCACTTTTGATTAAACTTCTGACAGCTCACCATTCAAAATTTCTATCTCACATTTGGCCTCTTTATAGCGAATTAGGAGACTTTTATAGTCCTCCTCTGCCTTCTTCATCTTTCTCATAGCTGTCTTGGCCACCCTTGTGTACTCACCCGACTTTTCCAGGAGTGAGTTATAATTCTCTTGAAGATTGGCTGTGCTTTCATCTTCTTCAACATCTGATTCCTCGACAACTCCCAATGATTCTTCATCACTATGTTCTCCAAGGTCTCGTACAAGCAGATTCAACTCGTCTGAAGACTCAACATGGGCAATAGTCATAAAAGCTGAATAGTTCCCCTCTCCATCACAGCTTTCTTCTGATTCTGAGTCGGATGAATCCGAGTCACTCAATGTCATGGCATACACCTTGCCTTTCGATTTCAAATAATTCGGACATTCTTTCTTAAAGTGTCCATGGCCGTTGCATTCAAAACAAGTGACACCTTGTGTAGATTGGGATTCTTTTCCATCTTTCCTTTTGAATTCCCCTTTCTCCCTTCCTGAACTTTGGAATTTTCCTTTATCACCAAATTTTCCATTATTCTTGAATTTCAAGAATTTTCGGAAATTTTTTACAAGGTATGCAACATCTTTATCAACCACATCTTCTTCCGATGAGTCATGGACTTCTATCTTCTCATTAATGGTCTTAAGAGCAAGAGATTTACTCTTCCGTTGATTGGGCAGCGACATCTCATAAGTCTGAAGAGAACCAACCAGCTCCTGGACTTTGATGTCATCAAGGTCCTTGCTCTCTTCAATCACTGTCACTTTAGCACGAAAACTTTCCGGCAATGATCGAAGGATCTTCCTTACGATTTTAGAATCTTCCGTTTTCTCCCCCAAATTGAACTTGCTGACAACCACCTCATTCAGCTTCCCATAGAAAGAGTCAAAGGACTCATCCTCACTCATTTTGAGCTCCTCAAATCGAGTGGCCAGCATTTGCAACTTGGTGTCTTTCACTTTCTTCGTGCCTTCGTAGGTGGTTTCCAATATCTCCCATGCTTCTTTGGCAACGGTAATGTGGGAGATCCTGTGAAATTCATCTGGAGACACACCACAGAAAATAGCATTGAGTGCTTTACTGTTAGAATTAGATGCAGTGAGTGCTGCCTTATCCCATATGGATTTGGCTGCCTTAGGTCTGGTCCAACCAATCTCAACAGCATCCCAAATAGATTCATCAATGGAGCATAGAAAAGCTCTCATGCGAACCTTCCAAAAAGCATAATTACTACCATCAAAATATGGAGGTGCATTTAGGGATTGAGACCGATCCATCTCAAAAAGGAGTCAAGGATCACACAATGGTATTGAAACCAATAAAAGTGTACCTGCTCTGATACCAATTGAAAGTTTAAATAGTGTAAAAACACCCTTGAACGGTTAGACCCCCAATTTACAAATTAACCAATTCAAGCTTTATGTCAAACAACTAGTGTGCAGAAAATGAACATAAGCTATAATGTAGAATTGGAAAAACTATCTAAGCCAAATTAAAATCACAACCCACAACAGATAATAAAAGGTAAAGATAAAAGGGAAGGAAGATGCAAACACAAAGACAACACGCGATGTGTTATCGAAGAGGAAACCGAAGCCCTCGGCGTAAAACCTGTCCGCTGCCCTCCAAGCGGTAAACAATCCACTAGAAAATGTAGTTGGGATACATGGAAAGCAATAGACCCTCCAAGCCTAATCTACCCAGTGCACCTAAGCCCTTCAAGCTTCTTGCTCCAACGAGGTTGCACCGAACCTTTTTCTTTTCTAGCTTCCTGGATTCTGCTACTGGACCGTAGCATCAACCAATGAAGATTGGTTCCTTCCTAACTGCTTCCCAGAACACCAAACAGCCCTCTCACAGTAATGGATATGGTGAGAACAAGGTTTTGGTAAAAAGCCTCTCAAGGGTTTGGCAATGGAGAGGAAGAGAGTTGAGGAATTTGAAGAGACACTTATGTAAAGATTGTAGATGAATCAATCTTGTTTTACTCTAGGGTTTCTCTCTCAAAATTCTCTCTGGAAGCTCTCTCTCATTTGTGGGTATAAGGGGTATTTATACTGAGGTGAGAGGAGAATGTGAAACGTTAGGTTTTTTCAAAACAGGGCTGGCTCACGGCTTGGCCTCGTGACTTGACTGAGTCGCGAGATCCAGTCGCATGATAACCGTATGGTCAGTTGTCCTGTTTTGTCCTGTAGTGCTCCAGCTGGCATGACTGTTCACCTTCTGGCATGCTTGGTACGTGTGCTGCGTCTGGCGGCTTACAGCCGCGAGTCACCCGCGAGATCAAGCCGCGAGTCTCTGTTTTCTTGCACACTCTTGAGCAATCTTCATTTTATCTCACTCACTACCCTTACAACAAGCCCACCTAAATACAGGGTTACTAAATACTGAAATACAAGCAAATTTGGCATGGCATAAAGCCAATTAGATGGTTGAATAAATTCAACCTTACACTTTACAATGAAATCCCACATGAAATACATGGTATAAAAGATTGAATAAAATTTGGCATGGAATAAAATCCAACACAAAATAGTTGTAAATCACAACTTTACAATGTACTCCAACTTTATTCTTTAGTGGATCGATTTTGAGTTGGAGGGTAGCAGAGAGGTTTTTCGCCAAGTTCGTCAGTTTCCTCTTTGATAACACGTCTCGGTGTTATCTTGTGTTTGCATCTCTCTTCCTTACTCTTTAAACTTTCATTTTATTGTTGATGATGGATGAATATGGCTTAGGGTAGTGCTATCAGTTCATTGCAATTGTTTACTCTTGTTCCACACTTAGTTTAAGTTAGAGTAAAAGCAATCTGGTCGTAATTTTTAATTGGGAATCTGAACAAGCTCTTGTGTTTTAGCACAAATTTGAGCTTTCAATTGGTATCAGAGTGGGTACACTTGTTGGATTTCAATATCCTTGTGTGATCCAAGACCCCGTGTGAGATGGATAGATCTCATTCCCTTAATGCACCTCCCTACTTTGATAGGAGTAACTATGCTTTTTGGAAAGTATGTATGCATGCTTTTCTTTGTGTGATTGACGAGACGATGTGGGATTCCGTCGAAAATGGTTGGGTAAGACCCATAATAGACAAATCCGAATGGGATAAAGCTGCTCTTGCTTTGGCAAATGCCAATAGCAAAGTGATTAATGCTATTTTATGTGGTGTTTCTACTGATGAGTTTCATAGGATTTTGCATGTGAAGATCGCCAAAGAGGCGTGGAGCATTCTTAAGACAACCTACGAAGGTACCAAGAAGGTTAAGGACACTAAGCTTCAAATGCTCACTACTCGATTTGAGGAAGTGAAGATGAGTGACGATGAGTTATTTGATTTCTTTTATGGGAGACTCAATGAGATTGTCATTGCCAAGCTAAATCTTAGAGAGAAGATTAAAGACGCCAAAGTGGTGAGGACAATCTTGAGATCCTTACCCAAGAGTTTCCGAGCTAAGGTAACCACCATTGAGGAGAGCAAGGATTTGGACGAAATCAAGATTCAAGAACTTGTTGGCTCTCTTCAAACCTATGAGCTCAGATTGCCCTCCCACAAGGCAAGCAAATCACTAGCTCTCAAAACTATAAACGAGAGAATCGGTGATTCCTCCGATGAAGATGAAGTTGAAAATAAGGTGGCGTTTCTGGCAAAGAACTTTCAGAAATTTCCTAAGATGAAGAATAATGGGAAGTCGTTTGGCAAAGGGAGATTCTCATCATCCAAAAATGATAAAAGAGAATACAAGAAGAATGATGAAAAAGAATCATCATCAACCCAAGGAATCGTGTGTTATGAATGTAATGGGCATGGACATCTAAAGAAAGAATGTCCAAACTACTTGAGAGGAAAGTGTAAAGTGTTTGCAACTACCTTTAGTGATTCTGAAAGCTCAAATTTCGATGTGGAAGGAGAATGTGATAGTGATGGAAACTATTTAGGTTTCATGGCAATTACTGCGGTTGACTCTAGAGATGAATTGAGCTAGTTGGTTAATGATCTTGGTGTACATTCTGAAGGTGAAGAAATTGATGTTTTGGATGATGAGGATTGAATGTTCAAAATGTGTATAAAACACCTATGAACGTTTAAACCCCCAAATTACAAATTACCAATTCAAGCTTATTATCAAACAATGTATGTGCGGAATATGAACATAAGCTAAACATAGAATTGATAAAACAATCTAAACCAAATAAAATCACAACCACAGCAGAAATTAAATGGCAAAGATTAAGGGAAGAGAGATGCAAACACAAAGACAATACAGCGATGTGTTATCAAAGAGGAAACCGAAGTTCTCGGCGTAAAACCTCTTCGCTGCCCTCCAAGCGATAAATAATCCACTAGAGAATCAAGTTGGAATACATGAACAGCGGAAGACCCTCCAAGCCTAATCTACCCAGTGTACGTAAGCCCTCCAAGCTCTTACTCCAACGAGGTTATGCCGAACCTTTGTCTTCTCTAGCTTACTGGATTCTGCTATAGCCCATAACATCAACCAATATCAATTGGTCCATTCCTAACTGCTTCCCAAGCACCAAAAAGCCTTCTCACATATATGGGTATGGTGAGAAAAGGATTTGGCTAATGAACCTCTCAAGGATGTAACAATGAAGATGGTGAGAGTTGAGGAATTTGAAGAGTCACTATGTAAAGATTGTGGATGAGTCAATCTTGTTTTTCTCTAGGGTTTCTCTCTCAAAATTCTCTCTGGAAGCTCTCAATATTTCGTGGGTATAAGGAGTATTTATACTGGAGTGAGAAAGGAATGGAAGAGTCAGTTTTTCAAAATAGAGTGGACTGGCGACTTGGCCTCACGACTTGACTGAGTCGCGAGTCCAAGCCGAGCGTTAACTGAATGGCCAGTCTGGACTTTTTGTCCTGTAGTGCTACAATTGGCATGATGGTTCAGCTTCTCTGCATGCTTCACTCGTGTGCATCCTCTGGCGGCTTCCCAGTCGCGAGCCACTCGCGAGATCCAGTCACGAGCCACTCGCGAGATCCAGTCGTGAGTCCCTACTTCAGTGCACAATCTTGAGCATTTCTTCACACTCTCTCACACACTACCCTTACATGATTCCCACCTAAATACAGGGTTTCTAAGTGCTGAATTACAAGCAAATTGGCACGGAATAAAGCTAACAAGATGGTTGATTAAATTCAACCTTACAATCTCCCCTTTTGGCTATTCTGTGACAAAACACTAAAATAAACTCTAGACTTAACATGTGAGTTGGGAAAAGTTGAACAAAAATCACTCACACCTAACTCTAGAATCTGTGAAGCTCTTGAACCATAAGAACAAGTATCTCCTGAAACACAACTACATAGTATGATCATTGTATGTAGAAAACTTATAATGCATATAGAGCAAGCATAATGCGATCAAGGAAAATGGACTTAAGAAATAAATCATGGCTTGACCAAAAATGAACAATCACTATAAATAGTGATCACAATGCTCATTCACACACAGAATGAACATTCGGACATGCAAGTTAATAAGCTTAATGCAAAATATTATTTGCATGTCCAACACTCAACCGATACATAAACACTAGGTAAATGCATCAAGGATAAAAATCCAACAAAGGGCACAAGAGTGATGTACTTAAAGAAAATGCAAAACATTAATCAACAAGTACTATGCTACAAAACAACGGTACAAAAGTGATGTAGTAAAGAAAATGCACAATATAAACTAAAAGTTCTTAAAGTTTCTCCCCCTCAAAATGATGAGAAGCTGTGATGCACTTGGAACATATATACTTGTAACCTAAAACACTTGCACAAAACACATTAGACCCTCAAGGTAAAGCAAGTAATAAAAGGACAAGTATAATGTAACAAGTAAATTGCGATCAAGTAAACATGATGTGAAACATGTGAGCAACTTGATCATACACCAAAACAGTCATAAAGAAATGACTACAATGATCACATAGTAAAGCAAATGATCATCCGAACATGCATTCAATGAAGCACAATAGCATAAGGATGTATGCATGTCCAACATACAAACACGATGCAAAGAGAACAACAAAGTATAGATACTAAACATAACTCAAAGTACCAAAAAGCAAACAAGAAAACAAACAAAAAGAAACACAAACAAAACAAAGTTTTCTTATTAACACAATGTCTTCTCCCCCTTAGTATATGCATCTCCCCTATGGAATATCTCTCCCCCTACAAATGTGCATGAGAACTAGAATTTCTCCCCCTAAGAATGTGCATAAGAGTCATATAGAAATGACAAAACTCTCCGGTATACTCTCTAGAGTATACTCTCCCCCTTTTTTGTCAGGAATAGACAAAGGGTTAAGGAGAAACGAGGGTAAGAGATGAAGGTACGAACAAGGGTAATGATGCATGAGGGGTGAGAGATGAATGAGAAAATGAAGCTCAAACCTAAGATAAAACAAAATGCTAAAAAGCATAAGGTAAACAAGACATGCTAGGATGAAGAAACAAGGTATAGACCAATGTATGATAAGGGTAGCAAATGTGTGTACAAGAGGTGGCTATGTGCAATGCATGACCAATGCATGGAAAATGCACATATGGGACAAGGTGTGTTAACTACACAACCAATGAACCAAACATGTTTCTAATGAGGAAACATGAGAAACCCCCAAAGTTTGGTACTCATCGGAGTCCAAACAAGTGAGAAAATTCCTAAGAGGCATTTTATCAAACACCTAGTGTGCATACTATGAACAACAATATAAAACAATGCATGAACATCATGAAATCCACCCTTAAAACATGTTCCTTCTGCCACAAGGAGCCAACATCTAATGCAAATCAACAAAAGAAACCAATCCCATGAAAAAATTTGACAAAAATTAAGTTTTCCCAACTCCTATGATGAAAATCCCAACCAAAAGCACAAAACTCTCCAAAACATAATCTAAGGATCAAAATCAATTAAAAGAGTTTATAATTACCTTAGAGATGTTAATGGAATCAAAAACCATTCAAATTAATTGGGTTTTGATATAAAAATATTGAAAGAGGGGTTTAAAAGAGGATGGGAGAGATTTAAAACAATTTTCCCACAAAAAGCTCTTTAAAAAGCTGTTTCTTGGCGTTTCACAATTGGGTGAGTCGCGAAAATTTTCGTGAGTCATGAGATGAGTCGTGAAAGCTTCTGGATGAACTCGTGACTGGGGTTGCGACTGGCGAGTTGCGAGCTGAGTCGCGAAAAATTTCGTGACTGGCGAGTGAGTCACGAAAAACTCTGACACCTGTTTTTCAGCACAGAACATGTTTAAACAATGAAAAACAAAGTAAGCACTAAAAATGAACACAAAGAGTGATACAAATCACTTCCAAATACATATAAAATGATCAAAAATCTTTTTGGATTGATTCATATATAGTTGAGCACACACACATCACATTTAAACAAGTACGATCAAACAAATGAATAAGACATTCATTGAACATTAGGCATGTGTGTTGTGTGTGTGTATCAAATGTGGAATAGTCCTTAGTCTAGAGTGAAGCTTCAATGATCAATTCAATCAAGTCATACACAACTAGTACTAAGTCAAGTGGTCTATCTCAATTATAGAAATGAACATATATGACCTCCCACAAGAAAATGATTATATATCTTTGAAGCTTTTCATTTGGCTTCTTTACAATTCATATCATTTGATCTTTTTAAATCAATACATCTCATTTTAGAGATTGATGCCTGAAATTTTTGATATTTCAATTTGATGAACAAGCCTTTGACTTTTTGTGGCATCATACATTTTCATAAAAGTCGTTTTTCCTTTTTCTTAGTCAAATACTAGTATGTGCGACAGCTTTTGCAGCTCATTATCTCTTTTCATTTTGAGATTTACATTTGGTGAGCTCTATAAGCAAAAACAATAAAAAGTGTGGGAAGATGTATAGGCACAAGTCTATGCAAGTATCAAAACCATCAAAACTATTGACCAATCATTCAAGACAAGCTTGAAGATCGATTTACAACAATCATACATAGATTTCAAAATTTTTCCCACAAAGATAGATGTGCATACATAACAAGCTAAGCTTATAAATGCACTAAGCCATTTGTACGAAGGTACTAGACCAAACTCACATGTGATATGTGCTCAAACATATAAGATCAAACTTTTTGAATTTTTCACTTTTTATGTGGTTTTGGATTTTTTATTCACATAAAACTAAAACATAAAAGTAAGATCAAAGACAAAAGCAATGCATACAATAAATGCAAGATGCAAAAATGCATGAATATATAGCATCTAATGCATGAAGGGTCCTACAAAGATCGAAAGAATTAGATCAAGGACCAAAAGAGCAAAAGCTCAACCATAGGAACCCTTCCTCATCCAAACGGAATGATTGTTTGGAATGAGTGTCTCATAAGAAGTGAGACGAAGGTTGGAAGAATGATAACCGGAGATGCACAAAGTCAAGGAGTTAAGAGCATTAAACACTTTCTTTAACAACATGCTATTTTTACTTAAAACCGGTTTACCTTTTTTAGTACAACTTCCAAGAAGCTCAAGTTTCTCTTTTCTTTTGATTCTTTTAAGAGCATAAAGCTTTGAGCAATGAGGTCTTAGATGACCAAAAGCACCACAATGGTGACAAACAATGTGTTTAGGTCCACTAGGCTTTTTGGGAAGGGATCTAACAACATGGTTTTGTTCTCTTTTCAACTTATGACATTGTGGTCTTATATGACCAATCACATCACAATGGTGGCAAGTTGGAATAAACTTAGATCCATCCAAAGCTTTAGGTTGAGACCTAAACAGAGGCTTTGACTTAATAGCCTTTCTCTCCACCTTTTGATTTCTTTTATGTGGAGGAATATACACCGATTTGCCCTTTGAGGTAGAACACACAATAGGCACAAAATCAGGTACCACAACATGATTGCAACAAATATTTTCATCCTTTTTAGTAATAGGTTCAGCAATCAAACACTTGCTATGCATCTTAAGAGATTCATTTTCACATTTTAGCTCATCAACAAGTTTGTTAGACAAAACAAGTTTCGCATCTAAGTTCATATTCAAACACTCAAACTCTTTTAGCTTTTCAAGAGAATTTTTTGCAAGTTTCTTATATTTTTCAACCAATTTGTTGGATTCATTGAGCTTAGCAATCAAATCATCCTTTTCACCAAATAACTTACTCAAGTTCTTTAGAAACTTCTTCGCCTTTTTCTTCAAGAGTTTGTCATTTGGAATATCAACAACACCCAATGATTCAAGTAACATGTCATCACAATCATGAGGATAAACACTCATAGAGGCATTTTCACAAACACGTGGCATGCTACAATCATCAACATCCAAAACATGCATAGAGGCATACATAGCACTATCCATGACAAATAAACATAAGAGGTCAAGGATCACACTTAGGTATTTAAACCACAACAAGTGTACCAGCTCTGATACCAATTGAATGTTCAAAATGTGTATAAAACACCTATGAACGTTTAGACCCCCAAATTACAAATTACCAATTTAAGCTTATTATCAAACAATGTATGTACGGAATATGAACATAAGCTAAAAACAGAATTGATAAAACAATCTAAACCAAATAAAATCACAACCACAGCAGAAATTAAATGGCAAAGATTAAGGGAAGAGAGATGCAAACACAAAGACAACACAGCGATGTGTTATCGAAGAGGAAACCGAAGTCCTCGGTGTAAAACCTCTCCGCCGCTCTCCAAGCGGTAAATAATCCACTAGAGAATCAAGTTGGAATACATGAATAGCAGAAGACCCTCCAAGCCTAATCTACCCAGTGTGCCTAAGCTCTCCAAGCTCCTACTCCAACGAGGTTACGCCGAACCTTTGTCTTCTCTAGCTTACCGGATTCCGCTATAGCGCATAACATCAACCAATATCAATTGGTCCATTCCTAACTGCTTCCCAAGCACCAAAGAGCCTTCTCACAGATATGGGTATGGTGAGAAAAGGATTTGGCTAATGAACATCTCAAGGATGTAACAATGGAGAGGGTGAGAGTTGAGGATTTTGAAGAGTCACTATGTAAAGATTGTGGATGAGTCAATCTTGTTTTTCTCTAGGGTTTCTCTCTCAAAATTCTCTCTGGAAGCTCTCAATATTTCGTGGGTATAAGAGGTATTTATACTGGAGTGAGAAAGGAATGCGAAGAGTCAGTTTTTCAAAACAGAGTGGACTGGCGACTTGACTAAGTCGCGAGTTAACTGAATGGCCAGTCTAGACTTTTTGTCCTATAATGCTACAGCTGGCATGATGGTTCAGCTTCTCTACATGTTTCACTCGTGTTCATCCTCTGGCGGCTTGCCAGTCGCGAGCGACCTGCGAGAACTAGGCGCGAGTCCCTGCTTCAGTGCACAGTCTTGAGCATTTCTTCACACTCTCTCACACACTACCCTTACATGATTCCCACCTAAATACAGGGTTTCTAAGTGCTGAATTACAAGCAAATTGGCACGGAATAAAGCCAACAAAATGGTTGATTAAATTCAACCTTACAAGGATGCATACCTCAACGAGGGTGAAAAGAATCTTAAAGAAGTGTACGATGTGTTACTTGAAGATTGTGGCAAATATGCCAAAGTTGCGAAGAGTGCTGTTAAAAAGATGAAGAAAATTGAAGAAGAGCACAAATCCACTCTTGTGCAACTTAAGGAAGCTAAATGTGAAGTTGAAGAGCTAAAGGAAGAGTTGTTGAATGCCTATTCTAAAATCAAGTTCCTTGAACTTGAAATAATTCAAGCGAATGTCGAAGTGGAGCGCATTTCCACCAAGAAGCTTGACAGCGTGCTCTCTTATCAAAAACCTTTAAATGACAAGATCGGTTTAGGCTATACTGGTGAAGGAAGCTCAAGCAGTGGACCTAAGAAAGAAGTGAAGTTTGTGTTGGCAAAGAATGTAAAGAAGCCCAAGGTTGAAATCCCCACTGTTGAGAAGAAAGTTATTGGTTCAAGACCAAAGGAAAAACGGAAGCCATTGCCCAAAAATCAAAGGGGGACCTCATGTGAAGCATTTTTGTCATCATTATGGTGTACGAGGACATACAAGACCAAATTGCTTCAACCTTCAGGCACTCAAAAGGGCTGATTCTTTGCATAGTCAAGACAACTCAAGAAGAATGCCAAAGGGAATTCAAGCTAAAGGAGAATATGAGGGACAAGTCATTGGAGATGTTATGGAAATGTTGAAAAACATTTCACTATGCCTAGCTAGCTTCACCTAAAGGTTGAAAGTTATGTCAGTCGTGCCCCTCCTTCTAAGAATCTCACCCAAAACACTCGTACAGTGTGGGTGAAGAATGGTACTCATGCATGATCACTCACTATGCCTATGCATTAATACTTCCTACGTATTAGGGTTATAGTTTTATGCATCATGACATATGCAATCTTCTTATGTCATTGCTTCTGTTCTAGCATGTTTCATTTGTAGGTCTTTTTTCTTTTCTTTTCTTTTTATTTATTTTTTTTATATATTTTTTTTGTTGATCTTACTTTAATGCTTTGTTTTTTAGTGTGTTGAAAAATTCAAAAACCCATAAAAAGTATAAAATCTAAAAAGTTTGATCACTTGTGTTATGTATTTCACATGTTGAGTTTGGCTTAATACTTCCGTACTAATGGCGTAGTGCATTTACGAGCTTAGCTTGTTATGTATGCACATTTTTAAGTGTGAGCAACATCTAGAAATCTATGTTTGATTGTTGTAAATAGATCTTCAAGCTTGTCATAAATGATTAGTCAATAGTCTTGTTTGATCTTGAAACATGTGTAGACTTGTGCCTATATAGACTCACATTTATTTTTATGTCAAAAGCTCTACAAACGCCAATCTCTAAATGAGAAAGAGCTGAAAAAGTCTTGCTTTGAAAACTAGTTTGACTAGGAAAAGGTGAAAGGTGGAGCAAATTTTTTATTCAATTGTATGATGCCAAAGCCAAAGGCTGATTCATCAAAGATATATAAAAAATATCACGATATCGCTTCTCAAAAAATTGAGTTGTATAGATCAAAAAGTAAGAAAAATGGAAGCTAAATAAAAAGTTTTCAATCAAATGTAAACACTTTGGTAGAGGTCATATATATTCATTTCTACTAGTGAGATAGGTCACTTGACTTCATGCTAGTTGTGTATGACTTGATTGAATTGATCATTGAAACTTCATATTAGACTATGGACTAGTTCATACTTGATTCACACACACAACACACAAGTTTAATGTTCAATGAATACCTATTTCATTTGTGTGATTGTACATGTTCAAATGTGATATGTGTATACTCAATTGCTTAATGATTAAACCCAAATTTTTTTTTGAGTATTTTATATGTTTTTGAAAGTGTTTTTGTATAGCATTTTTGTGTTTTTTTTTGTGTTTTTTTTTTTGTTTATTTATTTATATTTATTATTATTATTATTATTATTATTATTTTTCCAAAAAGCCAAATTTGTTTTGTTGAAAAACTCCAACAGAGGCATTTCTGCGAGTAAGTCACAAGTAAGTCTTCTTGCAACCTATCTGTAAAAATGAGGAAGCTGATTTCTAGTTCTTCCATAATTTTACATAGAGAGTTTCAAGACTCTCTTGCTACTGTTTCGCGAGAAGAAGCTTCCTGCGAAACGAGCCCTGTGCTTTTGAGGCATTTTGTGAGTAGCTTCGTGAGTGCTTTGTGAGTACACTACCCGCGAAAAGAGCGGATTTTCAGTTTTAAAGGCCAAACAATGACAGTTTTTCAAAAACTTCCTATTTGCCTCCTCCGTGCGTCTCTCAACCCAAAACACCATTTTCATTCAAATCTCAACCAAAACTCAAGTGCTTTCATATCTAAGACTCATCTTAGGTATGTTTTAACACTTTTTCACTTTTGAATCGTTAGATTCTAGGATTTCTAGGGTTGGGATATTTTGAAAGGGTTTGGGAATATTTCTTGTTCTTGTCAAATTTTTTTAATTTTGTTGATTGGGCTTTGTCCCATTATGTTTGTTTGTGTTTTTGTTGGTCCCAAGTGGCTTTTTAACATGTATTTAGACATGTTTTCCATAGGTTCATGCATTGTTTCATATGTTAGTGGAATGTGTGCCCTCTAGGTGTTTAATAAAATGCCTAAATGGCATTTTTTCGTTGTTTTGGACTCCTTTGAGTACAAATTTTTGGGGATTACCATATTTTTACATGCTTAACATATTTTGATCTTTGGTTGTGTGTTTTACATACTTTGCCCCATGAGTGCTTTGTCATGCATAGTTCATGCATCTCACATGCACACCACAAGCACACATGATGCACAAACTATATCACTTGACATGTTTTGCACTTCATTCATGCTATGTAAGTCTTGTTAGACTTTTAGCACTTAAAACATGATCTTGTGACTATGTTTACTTGTCTTTTTTTGTATTTTAGGACTATTTGTTCATTTTTATGGACTAACTTGTATCTAATCAAGTTTGTTACCATGTTTGTGTTTATTTTGTTTACTTGTATGTATATGTAGATGTCTCCTCGTAAGAAAACAGCAGCAAAGAAGTCATCAAAGTGTCCCCGCATCTCCTCGGACTCATTTAGAAATGACGATGCTAGCATGACCTTCACTGATCATTACAAATAGGCCCCAATCGTCGTTGAGAGGTCTGTGGACATGGACTCCCTAAAGGACATCTTCATTCCGGAAGTGTTCAAAGAAAGGACATGGACTAAGTTGTTGAATTTGATGAGTGATGTGTTTGAAGACATTGTAAGATAATTATTCGACAATGCTTTTGTGGAAGGTGATCACATTAACTGTTGGTTAAGGCGGAGAGAGTTCTTAGTTTCAAGGGAATCACACAGCTGTCAAAAAGGTCAAGTTTATCTTTTCTTTTGATTCTCTTAAGAGCTTGAAACTTGGAGCAATGTGGTCTAAGATGACCAAAGGCACCACAAAGGTGACAAATAATGTATTTAGGTCCACTAGGCTTTTTAGAGAGGGATCTAGCAACATGGTTTTGTTCTCTCTTCAACATGGAGCATTAAGGTCTTATGTGACCAATCACACCGCAATGGTAACAAGTGGGAACAAACTTAGATCCATTCAAATCTCTAGGATGAGACCTAAATAGAGGCTTAGGCTTAAGAGCCTTTCTCTCCACCTTTTGATTTCTTTTATGTGGAGAAATGTACATCGATTTGTCATTTGAGATAGAACACACAATAGGCACAAAATCAGGTACCACAACATGATTGCAACATATATTATCTTCCTTTTTAGCAACAGGTTCTGCAATCAAACACTTGGCATGCATCTTAAGAGATTCATTTTCACATTTTAGCTCATCAACAAGTTTATTAGACAAAAAAAGTTTAGCATCCAAGTCCATATTCAAACATTCAAACTCTTTTAGCTTTTCAAGAGAAATTTTAGCAAGCTCCTTATACTTTTCAACCAATTTATTGGATTTATTGAGCTTAACAATAAAATCATCCTTTTCACAATGAAACTTGCTCAAATTCTTATGAAACTTCTTAGTTTCTTTCTTCAAGAGTTTGACATTTGAAATATTAACAACACCCATAGATTAATGTAACATGGCATCACAATCATGTGGATAAACACTCTTAGAGGCATTTTTACAAACACATGGCATGTTACAATCAATAACATCCATAGAAGCATACAAAGCATTATCCATGGCAAAACACACAAGGGGTCAAGGATCACACTTAGGTAATGAAACCAAAACAAGTGTACTCGCTCTGATACCAATTGAATGCTCGAAAATGTGTGAAAATACAAGAGCTATTTAGACCCCCAAATTAAAGTTACGGCTCGATTGATTTTACTCTAACTTAATACTAAGTGCGGAATAGAGTAAATGCGAGCGAATAAACAAACAAGCTACTCTAACCCATAAACATTATAACTCAGCAGTAAAATAAAAGGTAAAAAGAGTAGGGAAGAAGAATGCAAATACAAGATAACACGCTGATGTGTTATTGAAGAAGAAACCGAAGAACTCAGCCAAAAACCTCTTCGCCGCCCTCTAAGCAGCAATCGATCTACTAGACAATCAGTTGGGATACATAGGTTAGCAAGAGATCCTCCAAGCCTAATCTACCCAATGTACCTAAGCCCTCCAAGCTTCTACTCCAACAAGGCTTCTCGGAACCGTGTCTTGTTTAGCTCTCTAGATCCCGTAACAAGCTCCATGTTGCATCTGCCATCCTTGGCTTCTTCCAATGCTTCCCAGTAGCACCAAAACCTCATTGAACACTCTGGAAGGGTGTGGTAAGTGTTTGGGCTATCAACCTCTCAATGGTATGGAAATGGAGAGGTAGGAGTTGAGGAAAATCCACAAGCAATTGTGTAGAGGATTGTGAGTATAACAATTTCTAACTCTCAAGGTTTGTAGTTAGGGTTTTCTCTCTGAAGCACTTCTTAACTTTTGTGGGTAATGTGGGTATATATAGTGTAGGTACAGAAAGTATATATCAGATAGCACAGTCTGACAAAACAGAATGTTTAGCGAATGTCTCGCGGGAAGGCCTTACCCACGAGCTACTCGCGAAACACAGCTGTTTTCATTTGTCCTAACTCTTTCCATTTCAGTCATGCGTAGGGCACATGCATCATTTCGTGGGATGCTTAGTCGCGAGCTACCCGCGAAAACTCTTTTGTCTTCAATTGCTTGAGTCTTCACACTCTCTCTCTATCACACAACCCTTACAATTAAATCCCACAATAAATACAGGATACAAAAGTTTAAATAAAATTACAATCAAATTTGGCACGGAATAAAAGCCAACAAAACACATAATTGTAAATTACAACTTTACACATGTAAGCAACGAGAATTGAGAAGAATTAGAAGACCAACTAGGTGCATCCATCCTTTTGTTTTACCTTTTTGATTATCAAAGGGTAACCCATCAACTAGAAATGATTTGTAACCAATGCTATTTAGCACCATCCTACATAAAGAGAGGGCACATTGCCATAGAGTTAGTACTTCATTTCAATGTCTTGGTCAGAAGATATAGTAGGCACACTTTAGTTTGTTTATTCTTTATGTTGGTTTTCACTTATCATCACCAAGAATAAAGGAATTCATTCATCTTCTAGTAATTTAAATGGTTTTCCTTTCTAACAATGACATGGCAGGCATGGCATGATCTGGTATTATATATTTTTTTGTTTATTAAAAAAGTTGTAATATTTACAATTAAACCTCAATAGAGTATTAGTAAAATTATTAATAGCTTACTATGTGAACTATATGAAGATTCAAAGCTTCTAGCAGAAATTACCCGCATTCAAGGTCTTCAAATTGTCCAGTACCAACTGCAATACGTTTTCCATCGCCAACATCACCAAATAATATTGAATAAATTCCATGTAATTATGCACACTTGAACAAACTATAGACACATAATGATTGTGTAGTTTTGGAAAGGATCCTATTTTCCTTGACATTTTCACAAGTCAGCTTGGAATTCTGAAGAATGGAACATAACCAGTTGATTTAATGATGATGAATCTACAAAAGTTTGTTCAATGTGCTGAATAGACACAATTATTGCAGCCACAATAAGCTGTAGGACACAAGAAGGCTTACTACCTTTAAGAACTGTGTTCTCAAAGTGCATGTCAGAAATATGGCCTCTTCTTTCATCCGACTCTAGAAACCTATCTGGTTTCCGGAAGAAAACAAAGTGGAGTTCACGTTGACCAGATCTTGGATGGGAAGGTCCTGTGGTGCGGCTGCCTAAGAGAGCAACTCATAAACCCTCCTCTGAATTCGATAGTTCTTTATCTCTTCCTTTGCCCAATGGCAGCATCACAAGATATATATAAAAACAATAGAAAGGACCAAGTATTAAAAATGAAATGAAATAAAATAAAACAATATAATAGATAAGATTCGCTAAAACAAGGGCATTTTATATTGTCGATGGTAGTAAAAAGGACCTTAACGTCACAGACACCATTATTATTATTATTATGGTTGCTATTGTTGTCATGCTATTATTTATTTATTCCTTTTGTAACAAATATACCCTATTCAATTTTGTGAACTGCACAAAGAAGTAACTGAAAGTAGAGATATACCTCATCTTTCGGGGTTTTATGAAGATCAGCCTCCTGTAAATGAATACAAAGATCTTTAATATCTGCAATAAGATGCCAATTATTCTATTAGCTTCACATTTTAAAGGAACACTTCCTATAACAACATCAAA
This sequence comes from Quercus tomentella, assembly GCA_028535165.1. Taxonomy (NCBI): domain Eukaryota; kingdom Viridiplantae; phylum Streptophyta; class Magnoliopsida; order Fagales; family Fagaceae; genus Quercus; species Quercus tomentella. The sequence continues at coordinate 43,006,788 of JAPQVY010000155.1, forward strand.
TTGCAAATAATCAAAAGCAATTGTTACTCATTGCATGAAGCGGTCATATAATTTTTAGATGCAACGAAAGGCTGAACACTCGAAAAATTACACACTGCACAAACAGTTATACTAAATTGAACATTGTAAGACTTAATCAAAATATTATTTAAGTGGGGGAGGGGAGATTTTGAACTCAATTATGCTTATAAAGGAGACTAGGCAATGCCACTAAGTTACAAGGCGCTTGGCATCTTCAATAAAAATATTATATACATATACCCAATAAAATGGGGCACATGATTTGTGGATAATTATAAGTATGGTATGGTTAGGAGAGAGAGAGAGAGTGAGAGAGATTTAAATCAATCCGTCGTGTTCTCTAGTCCTTAACTTTTTTTTTTTTTTTTGATGGGTCTAGCCCTTAGAGGACAATGATCAAAACAGTGGATAAAAACCGAACAGTGGAACTCGATTTAAACTGATCAGGTCACTATTTATGAATGATAAAAAACTAGTAGCATATAAAATTTCAGAAATTTCTGAATTAAAGCAGCTGACAAAGCCTGTCAAGAAACTCAGATGTACTGCATATGGTTTTCTTTTACTTTTTAACTTTTGGCATGAATATACTCTCCATGAGATAATTTATCTGAGTATTACACCAAAAAATAAATGCACTGTAATATAGAAAAGGGAAATGAATATTAGTTAACATTGTGCCAAAACAAGTAAATTCAAGATTTACCAAGAACTTCACGTAGCTCTTTAGCAGTACAAGCTGCTTGGACTGGTCCATTTCTTCCAACCAAATACACCTTCCTGCGTTATTTGTTAACTTAAAAACATGACACACAAGTCATAAGTTTATCAAGCTGCTACATAATGGCAATACAAGAAACCTGATAGAGCTCTTCTCTAAAGCAGCCAAAGCATGACTTGCGATATCAATTGCTGCCAATTCTGTTGCTGGTTGTAAAAAGATACATGCTACGTCAAGAGCTACATTACCCTGAAAGTCAAGACAGATTTTTTTACCAACAAATATTTTTAATTTACAACTTCATACTTTTGGAATCTCATGTTAATGTCATAAGCTTTTCCATCCATGTTTTATTGTTCTCTTGCACATCAATCTTAGAGCACAGTTTCTACGTATCTGTTTTCCGATTCACATATCATTTCTCTACTTAACTAAACAGAATTTAATCCAAAGTATTTGGTATAGGTCATATTAAACAAAATAAGCAAGTTCACTCCATCTAGGGTCTTTTTTATTGTTAAGTTACACACACACCCAATAAGTCTTAAATCCACGACCTCAACCCTCCACCTAACATTGGCAAAAGGAGGAGGTGCCAATTGAGCTAGAGCTCATTGGCCCATGTAGGATCATATTTTTAGTTCAATTACAGAATACAGATCAAAATGACATTATTGCAACTTAATCACACTCTAGTCCCAAAAAACTTTGGGAATCAAGCTTGGTTGCTATTGTTGTTGTTGTAACTTGTAAGCACACTATTACTAATTCCTCCTTGTCCCTAAGTTGGGCTCCTTAACTGGGACCATGCACTACCTATTAGTTTTGCAATACATATCCTAAATGTGATAACTTATTGTGTCATAAAAAGGAATATTTGGACAATGATCTATAAAATACATTGCTCCCTTACAATCAATAAAACATGAACTTACCTGGCCAAGAATGAAAGCTGTATCAGTGTTCTCCAAGTCGAGATCTAGGTTTTTTGCAATCTGGGTGCCATTAACCACCAAACAAATTCTCTGGCTGAATGAATGCCAACCAGATCCCAGAAAAAGTTTATTACATAAAAAACAGTAAGCAAACTCCAATCTTCAACGTTTCATCTAAACCCAAGATTCTGCATAAGATATTTTCAAGGATAGCAGTCCTACTGAGCACTGACAAACTAAAGAAACAACAACCAAGCATACTCTAGTTCTTATTAAACATACTTCTCCTGGAATACCAAGCACTCTGTCACTTTCAGCACCATAGGCAAGAACAACCTGATCAAATTGTTAAACTGTTAGTCAAACAAATTTAACATTCAGAACCATATTTACCACAAAAAAGACAAATAAAATAAAATAAAAATTTCCTGCACAGTAAAGCAACGCAGTGCTAGCATTCTCACCACATGGTACAACTCACGAAGCTCCGAAATGAAAACTGAAGACCCAAGGGTTACATTTTCAAAAACTGAGCACCGGTCATGGCGTGCAACCCGAGAAAACTGGTTGACGACAATCTGTTGCAAGTTTTCTGGTAAACTAAGCTCAATTAAAACAAGTATTTAATAACAAACATTAGAATAATTTGACTAAACACCTCAATAGAACTTGGAATCATCTCTAAGACATACAAATTGTGACCCACACGACCATATCGAGAAGGGTCTTGTTACGAGTATCCTATTTGTACAAGTTAAGAGTAATAAATAATCAATTATATGCTGCGATGCAGAATTTTCAAAAAGAAAAATACACCTGTTAAATAATTTATTAGTTTGCAGGCACAAATTAATTGTGGTTTTGTGTGCTTTTCAAATTGTCTTAATATTTATGCATAATTTGACAATTGCTTTAGAAAAATATTAATTAAAAAGAATTGATAAGTTGAAAAAAAAAAAAAAATCGATTCTCAAAGAAAAAAAAAAAAAAAAAGTTGAAAAAAAAAATCATTTAATAGAGTATTATTAATGTAACCTTACTTGTGCATTCATTGAGAATTCAATCAATAATCTACATGACATGTATCCAATTATAATTATTACAAAATCGTGAAGAAGCAAAAATTGAAATACTTTCTTCACCTTTGTTTCAGGATGATCAGGTGCTACACCGGACCAAACTAGTCCAAATGGAGTTGGCATTCCTTTACTTTCTTAGCAACCAAACCTACATACATACATACAAGCATATATTTTTGTGCGTGTGTGAGAGAGAGAGATTTACCTTTTCAGCGGTGTAGAAGCCAGCAGGTCCACTTCCGATGACACAAACGCGCAATGGATGGGAAGAGAGAGTTGAAAAACTTCTGGAAAGCCAGGTCCAGGTCCTTGCTTGAAAGATCGCCATTTTCATTGAGAATTTGAGCTTTATGCAGGTATTGAGTTTAGGTTTTGATGCTGCACAGAATCAATAAGCTGAATGCTCCGACTTCGATGGGCTAATGGTTGTTGCGAAGGCCTGCAAGGATGAACACACTTATCAAAAAGGCGATTGGGGTGAACCGGCCAAGTCCTCTCCGATGACTAAGTTAGTTTCTCTCTCAAAAATCAAGTTCCAACTTCTGGGGAGTAATGTTAGGAAAAACTTGCCTTTATTTGATACCGGTCGGTCTTTATATAAAGAACATTGGAGCGGTTGTTGATTTAGTAACTTCCCCAGGATTTGTGGAAATTAGTGAATTCTGACATAACTTCCTCAATGGGTATAAAAGTTACAACTGCTGAGGGAAGTTAAGCATTTGTGAGGAATTTGTGGTGATGAATATGGGTTTGGTTCCCGCTCCAGAATTCCGTGGTTCGAATCCTCAAGATATGTGAGTCAATCCATTCTTGAGAATTTCCTAAGTGTCATGTGGTCGTTCATGCGCTTTGCCTATGGACGACTCCTTTGTCCATAGACGACCTTCTTGAATGTTTGGCCTTTGGCTCATGGACGACCTATATGGACGAACCAGAGATAACAATTTTTGCTATCCCATTAGTTGCCCCCTTGTCCAGGGGTCGTCCAAGGATGTTGTTGGGATTTAATTTACACCTTTATGGTCCTAACCTAACTTTTTTTTTTTTTTTAATGGGGCCACATGTCATGATTTTCTTGGTTGAGCTGTTGCATCGATTGCATTTTTCAAAGGGACTGCCACGTGTCACCATCTTAATGGCTGGCGTCGCTTCGTTGACCCTACTTCTAGGCCCTATAAATAGGTACATTCTCTTTCTTGCCCTTCGCCTTTCTCATAATCTCCCCTCTACCATCTCGTCCAAGGGCCTCATCTAGCTCTCGTCTTAGTTCTGTCAGGTATTTCCTCTTCCTTTTTAGGTTTTCGTCTTAATCTTTCTTTATTTTAGTCATGTCTTCGTCTAGTAGTAGTTTAGAGAGAGAGATAGAGGAGTACCAAGATGCTTCTTCTGGGAGTTATGAGAGTGGTGAAGGTAGCATGAGCTACAATAGTAGTTCCTCGGACGAGGACTATTCATCTGGGGTTCCTGGTATTCCCTTAGAGGAATTCTAGGAGATGCAACGCAGGATGGCCTCTGGAGCTGGGACTAGCTCGTCTAGAGAGCCACCTAGCCCTTCTCAAGACGAGGAGGAAGAAGAGAATGTGATATATAGCTGTGCCCCTGAGGTAGCGTCCACCCTAGACGCCCTTAAATTGAAAACCCTTGTAAATAGATACCATATCCCTAAGGAGTTCAAATCTCGTCTACCCATGGAAGGAGAATGGTGTTGTTCTCCTTCTTCTAGTTTAGGAGTATATACGTCTTACTTTTTAACTGGCCTTAAATTTCCCCTATTGTAGAGGTCTTTTCTATAGGTTGGGTATTGGACCTAACTAGCTCAACCTTAATGGATGGAGGACGGTAGTTGCCATGCAAGTGCTATGGTGTGAGGCATTGGAAAGGGGATTGTTCTATCACAATGGACGAATTCCTCTATTGTTATAAGCCTTCAGAGATAAAGAAGTTTGCTGGTTTTTACCAGTTCTCATCCAGAGGCCCTCACTATAGTTTGATAAAGGGTCGTAGCTCGTCTGACAGGCTCTGGAAAACAGAATTTTTTATTATTTCCGGAAATTGGGCTGGTGACCCAGTTGATGTGGGTGATGCCTCCGTCCCACCTTTCACCAGCCCTCTAGGTCGCCTTCGTCCTGAGGGTATGTCTCCTTTCCATTTTATTTTACGTTTTTATTTATATAAATATATATATTTTATAACTTTCAGTCGTCTAACCCTTTTTCTTTATTGATGCAACTGTTCTTCGTCCACACTTGGACAGATTTTATTTGGATCGAATTGATCAAGTTTGTGCCTTCCCTGGGAGAACCTTTCACGATCTAGTGACTTTTAGTCATCTAGCTGCGTGGAGTCTTGGCCTAGTACCTACTGTTGAGAACCTCGGTCACAAGGAAACCACTCGTCGAAGTAAACATCGTCTATTCTCCTTTTTCTTACCTTTTTCTCTCATATATTTTTTTTTTACTTCATCTTCCTCGTCGCAGGAATAGCTACCACGAAAGAGAACAGAGAAAAGGCTGCAAGTGGTGATGAAGATACCACCGCACCCTCTACCGTCCAGAAACCTGTCGTCCAGATAGGGAAGAGAAAGCCTAAGTCCATATCCAACTCAGTGGATCTAGACGACCTTCTAAGTCATCAAGGTCCTAAGAAGCAAAAATCTAGTAAGGCTTCTCTGCCCAAGGTTCCAAAATTTACTCCGACGATGGACTTGGACGATATTGCGATTAATGTGGTGGCTGTCCAAATAGTTCCACCCGACCAGACTGATCCTCCCCCTCCAGCCAAAGCTCCTCGCAAGCCTCATCCCTCAAAGTCGTCTGAGCGTCCTCCTAATCTGGTGCTGGACGAGAGTTATGCGTGGAGGACGTTCAAGGGAATAATCACTGAGAACGAAGTAAACTCGTGCTATAACATGTCAGTGAAAGATTTCGAACGTTCTACCATTCATGACCTCTTTAAGGTATATAAATTTCACTTGTCTTTGTTTTGTTTTCTTCAAGTTTTGAATAAAATTTCTAACTCTCCTTCGTCCATTCATAGGCCATGTCAAAATTTTACACAGTGTCCTGCCAGGAGAAGGAACTTTGTGAGGAAGCCAAGACAGCTAAGGAGAAGGCTAAAGAGTTGAACACTGAAGTTTTATTGAAAAAGGGGGAGGTGATCAGATTGACTGAAGATCTTAGTCGTTTGCAAGGAATTGAGATGAAGCTGAAGAATGAGGTTGAGGAACTTAAGGCGGATGCTATTGAGAAAGAAACTCGCATTGCCCATCTAGAGGTACAAGTCTCTGGGTTTGCCTCGTCCTTAGAGAAAGCTCGTGGAGAAGCCGTTGCAGCTTTTAAGAAGTCTGACGAGTATAAGAATCATCTAGACAGTCATTATGCAGTTGGCTACGAGGACTTCCGAGCTGATGCCAAGGAGGCTTTTCCTGATCTGAACTTTGATATCTTCAAGATCCCTCTCGCCATAGAGAGTTCCTTGCTTGCAACGAGTTCTGAGGACATCAACGTGGTGGACAACTCCAATAACGAAGTAACCCAGGATGATCCAAAGTCTGGAGGCACTCCCACTAGTTCAGCCAAGTGAATTTTACTTTTCCCTTTGAAAATTTATCATTTAGTTTTGTTGGAAATGCCGGTTGTTTTGGGCTTTACTTTTTCTTTTTCAAAATTTATCTAAGTATAATTCTCTCGTCCAAGTTTATGGATGAGCTTTATACACAATCACTTATTGGCTTTAAATTACTTCTAAGGGTTTTTGGACGGTGGTCGTCTACCCTTCTTTAAGTTGAATGAAGGAATGTTTTTCATTTTCATCCTTCATTGTGTTTGAACATGTTGAGCTTTTATGAATGAATTTTATCTTATATCGTCCACACTATTTCTGTGGTTTGTGGGATTCGTCCACTTATTAAGGCATTTCACCTCGTCTTGAGCATGTAGACAAATCTTTAATTCATTCAAAATAGAATAAGGCCTTTATGTTTTAGCCTTTTGCCATTCACATGTATGATTCGTCCATGAATGGCCTTTCTCTTTTGTCGGCTTTATTAGTTCTTACGTTAGACGACTAGCATTATTCTTCGTTCATATTCAGGACGATCATTTACTCGTCCTTAGCAATGGATACTCCAGCAATTGCTTGTCCATGAATAGGACTGTTTGGCTGTCTAGATTCACCCATGGGTTTGAGATATTTTCGCATGCACTTTTTCCCTTGTCCTTTGATTGGATGAATGTACCTAGGTTTATCTCATCTTGAGCTTAGATGGATACACCTTAGGTTCATTTTTCCTCGATTTATCCTCATTTTAAGGAAAGCTTATAGATGATACATCCCTGCGTCCAGGGATTTTATTTGTCTTTAACTTTTTGCCTTTTGGTGGATTATCTTGAGTGAAATCACAAAAAAATGTGGGATTCTCATATCATCACATGTATTTGAAAACACATTATTATATATATATATATATATATATATATATATATATATATGAAAATCCAAACTACATAAACATTCGTCCACAAGCTTGGCACATGCTTAAAAGCTAGTGCCTTAGGGAATTAAAAATACTTACACACAAACTCGTCCATGAATAGCACAAAAGTTAAACACTGATGCACTTTCTAGGGGATTATTAAAATACTTAAAACACACAATAGTAGTAAACAAACAAACATGAGAAAACAATACATTACTCCACTCGTCCATAAATCTCGTCTGTGGCCACTTTCGTCCATGGTCACCATTTATTGATAGTACTTCCTTAGGTGCTCAACATTCCAAAGGTGTTCTAGCCTTCGTCCATCCAAGGCTTCCAAGTAGTAGGATCCTTGCCTCTTGCAGTTGATAACCTTATAAGGTCTTTCCCAATTTGGCCCCAGTTTCCCATAGGCCGGGTTTCTTGTTGCCAAGGTAATCGTCTTTAGGACAAGATCCCCAATGTTGAAGCACCTAGGTTTCACCATGGCATCATACTGCCTTGCCATAAGATTGTTGTACCTTGCTGTTCTCTGTTCCACGTCCATCCTTACCTCGTCTATAAGATCGAGGTTAAGACGGAGCTGTTCTTCATTTTCTTCATCTCGATACTTCTTCACCTTGTGGCTGGCCATGTGCAATTCTGCAGGTATGATTGCCTCACTTCCATAGGCTAGTTTAAAAGGAGTTTCCCCTGGGGGAGTCCTCACTGTCGTTCTGTAAGCCATAGAACACCCGGTAACTCATCCGGCCATACTTCTTTTGCCCCTTTAAGCCGAATCTTGATGATCTTCAATAAGGATCGATTTGTTACTTTTACTTGGACATTGGCCTGTGGGTGGGTAGGTGAGGAGTAGTGATTTTTGATTCCTAGTTGCTCGCAAAAGTTCCTGAAAGGTGTGTTGTCGAATTGTCGTCCATTGTTAGATACTAGCACCCGAGGTACCCCAAATCTGCATACTATGCTTTTCCAGACAGTTTTTGACATTCTGTTGTGTAATATTTGCTAAGGGTTCAGCTTCCACCCACTTAGTGAAATAATCTATTCCTACTACCATAAACTTCATCTGTCTAGTTTCATTTGGAAAATGGCCTAAAATATCCAATCCCCATTGTGCAAAAGGCCATGGGGCCATCATTGGGGTAAGGTACTTTGATGGCTGTCTAGGGACATTACTGAATCGTTGACACTGACTACAGACCTTAACATATGCTTTAGCATCAGCTTGGATAGTTGGCCAGTAGTATCCTGCACGGACAATCTTGTGGACGAGTGATCTGGCTCCTGAGTGGTTGCCGCATGCCCCTTCATGAACTTCTCTTAATACATAATTAGCATCGTTCGGAGCTAAACATCTTAGATAAGGCTGAGAAAAACCTCTTTTGTATAGTACTTCGTCCATGAAGACGTACCTGGCTGATCTGACTCTGAGTTTCCTGGCCTCGTCCGTCCCTTCTAGAAGCCTTCCGTCCTTCAGGTATGATATTATTGGGGTCATCCAATTTTCTTCACTTTCCACCTGTAGTACTTTTGGAAGATCAATGCTGAGCATATACTGAATTTCATCAAACTCGTCCATTGCTTCATTTGCTGAGGCTTCTTTTGCCAAGGTGTCTGCTTCCATGTTCTCTTCCCTTGGGATTTGAAAGAAATCGGCTTCCTCAAACTTCTTCACAAGGCGTAATACCTTATTCAGGTATTTCTTCATTTTTCCTTCCTTGGCTTCACATGTTCCATTTACTTGGCCTACGATCAACTGAGAGTCTCCCAGGATGAGTACTAACTCCGCCCCCACAGATTTAGCCAACTCCAGCCCTTTAAGAAGGGCTTCATACTCAACTTCGTTATTAGTTGTTTGATATTGCAAACAAACCTTATGCTTCAATTTGTCTCCCTCCGGGGATTGCAAAACAACTCCTATTCCCCCTGCTTGTTGTGTAGATGATCCATCAACATGGACGACCCATTTTTTACTGCGAACCTCATCTAAGCTATCATAACTTGGAGTGAATTCCGCAATGAAATCTGCTAGAGCTTGAGCCCTTATCGCATTTCTTGGTTGGTACCTGACGTTAAATTCACTAAGCTCGATAGCCCATTAAATCAATCATCTTGTAGCTTCCAACTTGTTCATTGCCTTCTTAAGTGGGTGATCCGTCATGACATTGATGATATGGGCTTGAAAGTAATGCCTTAACTTTCTGGAAGCTGTTATTAGTGTAAAGGCCAACTTTTCCATCAGCGGATATCGTCCTTTTGCTCCCCTAAATGCTCGACTTGTATAATATATAGGCTTCTGCACCTTCCCTTCTCCCCTGATCAATGCTGAACTTACAGCATGTGGGGATACTACTAAGTACAAATACAATTCTTCTCCTTGCACGAATGGGCTTAGCAATGAAGTCGTGGTAATATAGTCTTTGAGATCCTAGAAGGCCTTTTGACACTTGTTCGTCCACTCGAACGCCTTCTTGAGAATTTTGAAGAAGGGTAAACACTTATTTGTGGCTTTTGAGACAAACCTGTTCAGAGCTGCAACTCTTCCAGTAAGGGACTAGACTTCTTTGATGTTCTTTGGTGGTTCCATGTTCAATATGGCTTGGATCTTATCCAGGTTCGCTTCAATCCCCTTTTGTGAAACCATGAATCCTAGAAACTTTCCCGACGACACCTCGAACGCACATTTACTTGGATTTAGCTTCATTTTGTATTGTTTGAGCATCTCAAAGGTCTCTTGGAGATCTTCCAGGTGTCTTTCTTCGTCCAAGCACTTTACAAGCATGTCGTCCACATACACCTCCACATTCCGTCCTATCTGTGGACGGAACATGTGATTAACCAATCTTTGATAAGTTGCCCTCACATTCTTCAGACCAAAGGGCATCACCTTATAGCAAAATAAACCTTGACTGGTAACGAAGGATGTCTTTTCTTGGTCTATCTTGTCCATCTTTATCTGGTTATATCCTGAGAAGGTGTCCATGAAGCTACAACTGATGACCGGCTGTGGAATCTACCAACTGGTCAATGCGTGGCAAAGAATAACTATCCTTAGGGCAAGCTTTGTTTAAGTTAGTGAAGTCCACGTACATCCTCCACTTGCCATTCGCCTTCTTAACCATCACCACATTGGCTAACCAATCCGGGCAATAGACTTCCCGAATGAATTATGCTGTGGTCAACTTCTGAACTTCTTCCTTGATAGCATTATCACGCTTTGGAGCAAACACCCTCTTCTTCTGACGAACAGGTTTGGAACAAGGGTATACATTCAATTGGTGAGTAATTACACTCGGGTCAATTCCTGGCATGTCTTCATGACTCCATGCAAAAACATCGGTATTCTTCCTCAAAAACTGGACGAGGTCTTGCTTCGTCTTCTCCTTCATGCCTGTTCCAATTCTGGTAAGTTTTTCAGGATCATCTTGTTATAAAAGAACATTTTCTAGTACCTCCGTGGGCTCTACAACAACCCTTCTTTCTTCAATACTCATTGTCTGCACATGCTCATCTAAAGCCAACATGGCCAAGTAACATTCCTTAGCTGCCAACTGATCTCCTTGTGCTTGTCCTATCCCGTACTCCGTAGGGAATTTGATTGAGAGATGGTAGGTAGATGTTACTGCCTTCCAATTGTTTAGGGTTGGCCTTCCAATGATGGCATTGTATGAGGACGAATAATCCACCACAAGAAAATTCACTTCCTTGGTTATCTGCTATGGGTATGATCCCACCACTACAGGTAATGTAATGGTGTCTACAGGCTGCACCTTCATTCCTCCAAATCCTATCAGTGGTGAACATATTGGACGAAGTTGATCTCGTCCCAGCCTCATCTGCTGAAAGGCGAGGTAATACAATATATTTGCTGAACTTCCATTATCCACCAACACTCTTCTAGTTGTGTAATCCGCGATGAGTAAAGTAATGACAATTGCATCGTCATATAGGTGATGGATTCTTTCAGTTTCCTCATCCGTGAAAGAAATAGCTGGCTCATCTGTCCCCCTCTTCCTTGGCATCCGTCCAGAGAGTTGGACATTCTGAACCACTTTCAGATACGTCTTCTTTGACTTGGAAGACTGCCCTGCTGAAGTTCCTCCAATGCTAACCCTTATCTCTCCAAGTGGGGGCCGTGATGACTCCGCCGCCTTTCCCTTAAATTTCTCATCTTTATGATCCCTTCCTACGAAATGCCTTAACTTTCCTTGCCTAATAAGATTCTCTATCTATTGCTTCAAGTTATAACACTCATCCGTGTCGTGCCCATGATCTCTATGGAAGCGACAATATTTGTTTTTATTTTGCTTGTTGGGGTCTCCGTTCATTTTCTCCGGCCACTTTAAGGAAGGGTCATCTTTGATTTGCATGAGCACCTGATCAAGTGGAGCATTTAAAGGCGTATAGTTCTGACTTCTTCCTGAGGATGAGCCCGTCTTCCTATTATCTCGGTCCTTCTTATCTTCCGTTCATCCCTTCTTTAGACGAGGACCTTGCTCGGAGTGGTGCGCGGGGTTTGCTTCCATTCTCTCAGCTATCTTCCTCTTCTTAGCTAGGATTGCATCCTTTACATTCATAAAGTTTTGGGCCGAATGGACGAGTTCAGCCATGGATTGAGGCTTTTTCTCATAAAGCTTGTTGATGAATAAATCAGAATTAACCCTATTATGGAAGGCCGCCAAGAGTAACTTGTCATCCACCTCGTCCACAGTTAGGGCGTCCTTGTTGAAACGAGTGATGAAGGAGCGCAGGCTTTCATTCTCCCCTTGTTCTATGGTTAATAGACTGGACGAAGAACGTTTGTGCCTTTGCCCTCCGATGAAATTGTTGACAAATAACTTACTCAATTCTTCAAAAGAACTCACTGTATTTGGGGGTATTTTGCTGAACCACACTCGTGCCGGTCCTTTAAGAGTGGTAGGGAAGGCTCTACACATAATCTCATCTGGGACTCCTTGAAGGTGCATGGTAGTCTTGAAAGTAGCAATATGATCAAATGGGTCACGTGTTCCATCGTACGAATCCAATGAAGGCATCTTGAACTTCAGAGGCAAGGGGTGACCATTGATGGAAGCCGTGAAAGGGGAATCTGTTCGGTGGACTAGATCCTTTACTGGATTTTCCCTTCTCATGTTCTCTCTCATCTCTACCATAACCTTCCTCATCTGGTCCATTTCCTTCTCCAAATGTGGCACCCTTCTTGACGTAGTACCCCTTGATTGGCTTTCAGGTTCAGCGTTTCCCCTATCTTCCTGATTTTGGGCTTGACCTTCAGTGTACCCCTCGTAGCATTGCTTCTTCAAATTAATCTCCTTGGTTAGTTCTTGATTCTGACGGGTTAACTCCGCCATGGCGGTTGCCATAGACTGCATGTGTTGAACAGAGGACTGTTGCATCACTGGGTTGATTGACGATTGCGATGGGGATTGCTTGAAGCATCCCTACTCTCCTGATGGCCCGGGCTGGTAGCCCTCGTTCTGGTTCGAACCATTCAGCCTTTTTTTTGTAGAAAGACAAATTGCAAGACAATCGAACTTATTCCCACAGACGGCGCCAACTGATGCTGCATAGATTCAGTAGGTTGAATGCTCTGGCTTCGATGGGCTAATGGTTGTTGCGAAGGCCTGCAAGGATGAACACACTTATCAAAAAGGCGACCGGGGTGAACCGACCAAGTCCTCTCCGATGACTAAGTTAGTTTCTCTCTCGAAAATCAAGTTCCAACTTCTGGGGAGTAATGTTAGGAAAAACTTGCCTTTATTTGATACCGGTCTGTCTTTATATAAAGAACCTTGGAGCGGTTCTTGATTTAGTAACTTCCCCAGGATTTGTGGAAATTAGTGAATTCTGACATAACTTCCTCAACAGCTATAGAAGTTACAACCGCTGAGGGAAGTTAAGCATTTGTGAGGAATTTGTGGCGATGAATATGGGTTTGGTTCCCGCTCTAGAATTCCGTGGTTCGAATCCTCAAGACATGTGAGTCAATCCATTCTTGAGAATTTCCTAAGTGTCATGTGGTCGTCTATGCGCTTTGCCTATGGACGACTCCTTTGTCCATAGATGACCTTCCTGAATGTTTGGCCTTTGGCTTGCGGACGACCCCTATGGACGAACCAGAGATAAAAATTTTTGCTATCCCATCAGGTTTCAATTCCAAATGTTGTGTGTGTATATGGAGGAATATAAAGACAAAAAAAACTACTCCATTAGACTGAGAAGTTGATGCGTGGGAAGACAGATTTATTATATTTGATTTGATTTTATGTATCACGGGCAATTTTGTAATTTCATAATATTCTAGAATGGGCCGTGCTAATAGTTCGTTGGGTCTTACTTTAGTTTTATTTTAGTTTAGTTATTTAGTTGGGCTTAGTACTAAAAGCCTAAGAGTCCAAGTCTTATTAGGGTTCTAAGAAATCCTAGTTCTACTAGGAATAGGTATTAATCTTCTATTTAAAGAGTTATGAAGTTTTGTTTATGGTTTGTGTTTACAAAAGCTGTCTTAAGTCTTTCAGTATTGTCATGTTTTGTGCCTAAGAGTATGGCTACTTGTGAGTTGTGACGGAGAGCTAAGAAGGGGTAACGGCAGTTTCAAAGACCAAAACCAAAGATAGTGATAGAGTTATTCATCTGGGATGGGATCTTTTAATGACCATTAGATTCTTTAAACAGCACATGTCTTCCTTACATCCAAAAATAGGTGAGAATTAGAGGTTTCTAAATTGAAGAGAAACCAGACCCAGAGAGTTATTCTTTACTTCTCCTTTTGTTTTTGTTTCTTTCTCACTCTTGGTACGAGGGCTGAAAACAAATTGTGGACTTAAAGCAATAGCATTGGCTTAGCCAAATTTTAACATAAGAAACTACTTTCAAAACACTCCACATCCGGCTTTATATTCTTTAAACTATATTCCATTTAAATATTCTTTCATTCAATGAACATATTTTTTGAACTCTAACTTTCTTCCCATGGTCATGTTTTTTTCAAATTTAGCATTTGAAAGCTGTTTCTGTGTTGTTTCAGGCCATTTAGGGGTAGAAGATAAATCTAGGGAAATCTAAATTTGTTCTAGTAGGTGATGTATCGAATGTTGATAACTTGACAAATATTTTGTGGCGCAAAGTATATAAGCTTCTAATGAGCACCCTATCCAACCTCCCTAGATACTACTTGTCCTTATTTCCTGGGAGTTGTCTAGCATATATAGAAGTTGTAGAGGGATTTCTTGTGAGGCAGGGTTAGAGATGAATTCAAATTCCACCTGGTGAATTGGAGGAAAGTCTGTGAAGTGTGAACCACTTTCAAGTGGTAGACTAGGCATTCAGAGCTTAGTCTAGTTTAATCAAGCTTTGTTGGGCAAATGGCTTTGGAGGTTTGCCCAACAATTTATTGATGAAATAGCTCCTAGGATGAATAAGACTTTATGTTTTATTTCTCCAAGAAAGACAAGTAGTTTATTGTGTTTCTAAGTTCCTAAGAGTCATATATGATTTTGGTCAAGTTAAGTGAATGTATTTATCATTATTTTCGTTTTCCTATGCTTGAGGGGCTGTTCCAAACTCTATCATTTGGCTTAATCAAATAAAATTCAGAGTGTATTTTTAGAATTAAAAACCTTGTGTTTTTCAAAAGATGGATTTCTTCTAAATTTACTTTTATCCCGTAGGTGGATTCCTTTGGGTGGCGAGTCTCAGTTTCTGTATCTCTTGGGTGGTGATAATCTATATCTGATAAGGGTAGTGAGCCAAAATAGTTCTGTATCCTTAGTTAAATTCCTTTGGGTAGTGTTACTTGTATCTCTTTGGATTTACTTAGGATGTAAACTTATCTATCTTTTAAATTATTGAGTGTTTTATTATCCCATAAAACCAAAAATTATAAAATATATTCATCCAGCCTATTTCCATTTACCATATCAGTTAAGTTTGGGTTGTCCCATATGAATCCGGTATCAGAGTAAGTTCTTCATGTTGGATCTATTGTAGTTTTCAATCTATTCCAGATCTGTCTCTTCATTTTATTCATCAATTCTATATTTGCTTGTGAGGTTTCTATGTTCATGCCATATATGATTGAAAATATCTATCTTTCTAGTTTCTAACAAAATAAGTAGATCATGATTTCGAGTTTTCAATAGTGAGATATTTGCATTTTACTAGGCAAACGTCAATCTGTCAGAGAGTGACGAATTTGCTTATTTTTGTTCAAAATGGCTCCAGGACAATTAAGAATTGTACAATCTATGCTTGTTGAGATGTAACAACTTTGCGAAACTCTTCATCAAAGGATGGATAAAATCTTTCATCAAAGTCTAGCCTCTTCAATTCAAAATTGTGGGAGAAAACATGCAATTGTTTGCAAAGAAGTTGATTCCAATGATGAACATTCAAGTTCTATTTCAGAACCTACTATTGAGAATCCATGGCCTATGGATTGTTTCCTTTCAAACATATTTGAAGATATCAATGAGTGCTCTAGAGAAGATGCTACAGTAGATTGGTATTATGTGCCAATCTTTGATGAGTACCATGATGAAGTTCAAGAGCCAACTTATGATGAAAAATTAGAAGTTGATTTAAATGAAGACTATCAAGATGGTGATTGTGGTGTTGAAAGTTTTGATATCCAACCGGCGATGACTACCCAAGAAGATGAGCTTTTTTATTCTATGGTTGCTGTGGGAAAGGATGTGGAACTAGCAACTTATGTTCTGAGTGAAGTTCAATCTTTGTTGAAAGGATTCAATGGCTTAACTCTAGAAGAGGTTCTTGCTGGTTTGCCTCCACATTGTGACGTTCAACACCACATTGAGTTCATTCCAGGTGTTATTCTTCCTATCTTGCCTTATTATAGAATTCCACCTAGTGAACATGTTAAATTTGTAAAAGAAGTTATAGAATTGTTGAAAAGAGATTTAATTATGGAGTCTCTTAGTCCTTGTGTTGTTTCAATCTTATTAACTTCCAAAAGGACTAAAACTTGGAGGATGTGTTTTGATGATACTAGAGCTGATTTGCTTGATTACCTGTTTTGTGCTAAGGTCTTTTTTAAAATCGACCTAGATAACAACTATCATCATATATGAATTAGAGAAAATGATGAATGGAAGACAACATTTAAATTCAAAGTTGACCTCTATGAGTGGCTTGTTTTGCTGTTTGGGTTGTCTAATGAAAGTAGTAGTTTCATGAAATTAATAACTCAAATTTTAAAAAGTCTTTTGGGAAAGTATGTGGTGACGTATCTTGATGATGTCTTGATTGACATGAGGGGGAATTTAGCACTTAAACCATTTTCTTTGTGTTTTTCAAATGCTTCAAGGAAACTGGTTGTTTATCAATCTTGGGATGTGCTTGTTGTTGAGTGATCAAGTTGTGTTTTTAGTATATGATGTGAGTGCAATTGGCATACACTTGACTAATGAAAAGGAAAAGGCTATTCTTGATTGGCCTACTTCTAAAAGACTAATTGATGTGATAAGTTTTCAAGTCTTGTCTTCATTTTGTAGCCACTTCATTAAAGGTTTCAATTCCATTATTGCTTTGATGATAAATGCTTTGAAGAAAAAGGAGTTCCATTGGACTAGCTAAGCCAAAAGAAGTATACAGCAACTGAAGTTCAAACTTGTTAAAGCTCATTTACTAACACTACTAGAACTTTCTAAAGCAATTCAAGTGGAGTGTGATGAATCTAGTGTGGGCATAGGTGTTGTGCTTATGCGAGAAGAGTGAAAGTTCAAATATGTGTATAAACACCCTTGAACGTTTTGACCCCCAATTTACAAATTTCCAATTCAAACTTTATATCAAACAATTAATGTGCGGAACATGAACAAAAGCTTAATACAGAATTGGTAAACAATCTAAGCCAATTAAAATCACATCCACAGCAGAAAATAAAATGCAAAGATAAAGGGAAGAGAGATGCAAACACAAGGACAACACACGATGTGTTATCGAAGAGGAAACCGAAGCCCTCGGCGTAAAACCTCTCCGCCGCCCTCCAAGCGGTCAATAATCCACTAGAAAATGTAGTTGGGATACATGAACAGCAATAAACCCTCCAAGCCTAATCTACCCGATGTACCTAAGCCCTCCAAGCTTCTTGCTCCAACGAGGTTGCGCCGAACCTATTTCTTTTCTAGCTTCCCGGATTCCGCTACTTGACCATAGCATCCGCCATCCTTGGCATCTTCCAATGCTTCCCAAAGCTCCAAAAACACTCAACACTCTAAATGGGTGTGGGTAGTGTTTGGATAGAAATCTCCTCTCAATAGGTATGACAATGAGAGAGGGAATGAGAAGAGACTACAAAGATTTCTCTCTAAGAATGAGTAGCTCTCTCTAATTGGGTGGGTGTTTTGAAGAAACCTCTCTTAGGGTTTTTCTTTCTGAATAGCCACTCATATTTTGTGGGAATGAGGGGTATTTATACTGGTGTGAGAATGGAATGTGAAGAGTCAGTTTTTCCAAAAAAAGGGCTGGCTGGCGACTTGACCTCGCGACTTAAGTGAGTCGCGAGTTCAAGCCGCGAGCTAGCTAAAAGGCCAGTCTGGATTTTTGTCCTGTAGTGCTCCAGCTGGCATGACTGTTCGGCTCCCCTGCATGCTCTGCACGTGTGCAACTTTTGGCGGCTTGCAAGCCGCGAGCCACCCGCGAGTCCTAGCCGCGAGTCTCTGCTTCACTGCACTGTCTTGAGCATTTCTTCACACTCTCTCACACACTACCCTTACATGATTCCCACCTAAATACAAGGTTTCTAAGTGCTATATTACAAGCAAATTTGTCATGGAATAAAGCCAACACATGGTTGATTAAATTCAACCTTACAATCTCCCCCTTTGGCTATTCCATGACAAAACACCCTAAAACAGACTCTAGACTTAAACGTGAGTTTGGGAACAATGGCAAAACTCACTCACACCTAAATCTAGAAACTGTGCAGCTCTTCAATCATATGAACGTGAATCTCCTGAAACACAACAATACACCATGATCATTGTATGCAGAAAAGCATGAAATGCATATGAAGCAAGCAATATGTGATCAAGCAAAGATGGAGTTAAGAAACAAACCATGGCTTGATCAAACAAGCAATCACTACAAGGTAGTGATCACAATGCTCATTCACACTTGGAATGAACACTTGAACATACAAGCTAACAAGAACAATGCAAGTTACTTGTATGCCCAACACTCAACCAATGCATAATACACAAGATATATGCATCTAGGATCAATCCTACAAGGGCACAAGAGTGACATTACATAAATCAAAATGCAAGACATTTAGATTGAAGTACTGATTTCAACATAGCATAAAGGCTGCATTAAGCAAGGTACATACCATAAAGCCTACAAATATGCATAAAAACATAACCCTAAAAGCTTACAAAAGCACATGGGTACAAACACATTATATTGAATAAAAACTTAAACAATATAAACTAAAAGTGCATAAAGTTTCTCCCCTTCAAAGTGATGAGAAGCTGTGATGCACTTGGAACATATATACTTGTAACCTGAAACACTTGCACAAAACACATTAGACCCTCAAGGTAAAGCAAGTAATAAAAGGACAAGTATAATGTAACAAGCAAATTGCGATTAAGTAAACATGATGTAAAACATATGAGCAACTTGATCAAACACCAAAACAGTCATATAGAAATGACTACAATGATCACATAGCAAATCAATTGATCATCCGAACATGCATTCAATGAAGCACAATAGCATAAGGAAGAATGCATGTCCACAACAAAAACATGATGCGAAGAGAACCACAAAACATAACTCAAAGCACCATAAAGCCTGTGCTTGTTCAAAACAAAGTTTTCTTATTATCTCAATGTCTTCTCCCCCTTGGTATATGCATCTCCCCTATAGAATATCTCTCCCCCTACAAATGTGCATGAGAAATAGAATTTCTCTCCCTAAGGATGTGCACAAGAGTCATATAGAAATGACAAAATACTCCGAAACATTCTCTAGAGTATACTCTCCCCCTTTTTGTCAGGAATAGACAAAGGGTCAAGAAGAAACGAGGGCAAGAGAAGAAGGTACGAAACATTCTCTAGAGTATACTCTCCCCCTTTTGACATTGTACTTTTGTTATGCCGAAGCATATAGATGTCATTTCATGATTGGCGGGCAACAATGGTGAGATGGTTATTTATGCCTTTCTCTTAGGATTTTCTAGTCCTTCCCGTCAAAAAGAGTGATACGAGTGTTAAGTACAAGAAATTACTTAATCTTACTCATCACAAATACGAGCCACAAAGCTCACTTGCTTAGTTGTGCATAGAGATGCTCATCTAAGCTACAAATGATACAAAGTTTAGAAACCTTTGTTTCATTGGCCATCCAAGGTACACAAGTACCAATGTACACAAACACACACTGTTTTTGTGTTTTCTGATTTTTCAATTTTATTTTTATTTTTATATGGAAAACAAAATAAAACAAAATGGAAAAGTAAACAGACAAAAACATGTTAAATAAAACAATGCATAAAACTAGACTGACTCAAGACATGAAGGCAAAACACACAAGTAATGCAAAAAAAAAAAAAAAAAAAAAAAAAAAACAAGAAGGGGAGAGAGAGAATAAGTGACAGAATCACTTGGAGCCCTTTTCCTTCCACACCTTGGAAGAACCTTTCCATTTAGCAAACCCTTAATTCGGCGATGAGGGGGAGGAATTTAAACTGTTCAAGTTCGAAAGGAACACGAGGGCTTTGAGAAGATCTCCAAGAGGAGCAAAGGAGGATGGAAACTGATTTTGGTTTCCCGAAACGATCCTGCTGTTGCTCTTTTGAATGGCTAACCACTTATAGCAATTAGGTCGAGTATGTCCAACTGCGCCACAATGATGACAGAAATGCTGCTTTTTCTGTTTGGGCTTTTGAGTATTTCCCTTCTTAGCCCTAGGGTTCTTAATCTCCTTCTTATCAAGTTTAGGGGGTGCTTCTAAGATAGATTTACCTTTGAAAGCTTGAAAATGTGTGAAAATCGAAAATGTGTGAAAAACACAAGGCTTGTTTAGACCCCTAATTAAAAATTACGGCTAGATTGCTTTTACTCTAACTTATCTAAGTGTGGAAACAAGAGTAAATGAAGCGCAATCAACCAAAACTACTCTAGTGCATAAACATGAACAACAAACAATAAAAGTAAAGCACAAGAGTAAGGGAAGAGAGATGCAAACACAAGATAACACGACGATGTGTTATCGAAGAGGAAATCGAAGAACTCGGCGAAAAACCTCTCTGCCACCCTCCAAGCGATAAATCAATCCACTAGACAATAAGTTGGGATACACGAATAGCAAGAGACCTTCCAAGCCTAATCTACTCAGTGTACCTAAGCCCTCTAAGCTCTTACTCTAACAAGGCTTCTCGGAATCGTATCTTGTCTAGCTCTCCGGATCTCGCAATACACCCAATTGCATCCACCAAGCCTCACTGGCTTCTTTTGGCAAATCCCCAAAGCTTCCCAAGCTCCAAAAAACTCTCTACACTCTGAAAAGGTGTGGGTTGTGTTTGGGTACAAATCTCCTCTCAAGGTATGACAATGGGAGAGGGAAGGAGAAGAGGCTAGAATGTTTTCTCTCTAAGGATGTGTAGCTCTCTCTCTAAAAGATGGGCGTGTGTGTTGTAGAAAACCTTGTTAGGACATATGTGATTCATTTGTTAGGAACATATGTCACTATTTTATGTAATTGGCTAATCTTTTCACAAAACGCACTTTAATTGTAATTGGGTAGATCTAGGATGTGTTTAATATTTCAAGAAACTTTGTTTCAAGATCAAGTGTTGAAGCCATGCAAGTTTGTCCAAGATTCAAGCTGAAAAATGTCTGTCATTAAAACTCGACAGCTAGCCATCTATCGAGCTTAAAGAGCTGTTCAGCCCGTGGCTTGACAGTAGCTCGACAAATAGGGTATCTGTTGAGGTTTATGAAAAACAGATTTTCAGTTCTATTTTGACTCTAATCCGTGATTATGTGTTTGGGATTTCTTTTCTCACAACCCTAGACATATAAAAGGATTATTTTAAGGGTCGTCAAAGTGTTCACAAGTTGCACAAGTGTTGAGCAAAGTTTGTTCAAGCAAATTGTGATTGGAGACATAATTTTTCCCTTGTTCATCATTCTTGTGAAGAAGTTGCTGTGTTTGTGCACCGTAGGGTTTTGTGACCAAGTATCTTCTTGATCTTCATCGTTGGGATGAATTGAAGAACTTTGCAGCCAACAACCTTCTCTAGTTGGTGATTGAAGTCACGTACTGGGATCCGTGCAATTGGTTAGTCATGTACTGGGAGCCGTGCATCAAAAGGAGAAATTGTCACTACAGAACAAGTCCAATTGGGTATTGGGGTAAGGGTTCAATTGTAGGTTGGTATAAGGTACTGAGATTCCTTTACTTGTAACCGCTTGTTGTGATAATAGTGGAATTTCGAGAGTGGTGACCTTAAAATCACCCGGTGGGGTTTTTTCCGTTAAGTTTTCCCCATTCATAAACAAATCACCGTGTTATTTATTTTCCGCTGCATGCTTAGTTTAATTGGTGATTTGTTTGTGCTACCACGCGTTTACATGTTAATTTGATTAATTATAAAACTTGGCTAATTAATCAATTAATCTATCACAATGGGTCAATTCGTTTTTGGCCTATCAAGTGGTATCAGAGCGGGCACACTCTGATTAGGTTTTAATCTTTGCTGTGTTGATTCATTGACCCCTGTTTGTCATGGATAGAGGACAGTCTTTAATCATACATCCTTTATTTGATGGCACTAACTATGCATATTGGAAAGTATGCATGAGAGCTTTCTTGCAGTCTCTAGATGTGAAGGTGTGGCATGCTGTTAAGATAGGCTGGACCAAGCCAAAGGAAGCACCGGCCGACTGGGATGAAGCCAAGATCAAGGCGGCGAACTTCAACAACAGGGCATTGAATGCTTTGTTCAGTGTAGTCACTAATGAGGAATTTAAGAAGATATTCTCCACTGAAACTGCAAAGGAAGCATGGACCATCCTCTAGACAACCTATGAAGGAACTAAGGCTGTCAAGGATTTGAAACTTCAGAGGCTCACTACAAGCTTTGAAGAGATTAAGATGGAGGAGGATAAGTCGTTCGATGAGTTCTATGCCAAACTCAAGGACATAGTGAACTCAGCTTTCAATCTTGGAGAAACCATTCCTGAGCCTAAAATTGTGAGAAAGGTGCTCAGATCTCTGCCTGAGAGATTCCATGTCAAGATTACAGTGATCGAGGAATCAATGGACATTGACAAGATTCCTTTGACAGAGCTGGTTGGTAATCTACAGACTTACGAGCTAGGGTTAACAAGGATTGGTAAGTCGGGCAAGAGCAAAAGCATGGCCTTGAAGACCAAGAGCAGTGACATGGATGAGTCTTTAGACGATGAAGATTCTAAGATGAAGTCCTACATCTCCAGGCAATTCAAGAAGTTCATGAAGAATGCAAATGGGAAGGGCTTCGACAAGAACCATAGGCAATCTAGTTCTTCTCAGTTCAAGAGCCAAGACAAAGGGAAGAAGGATGCTAAGGACGGCGGTCAGTACACTGTTCCCATAGGACCTAAGTGCTTTGGGTGTTAAGGCTTCGGTCACATGAAACAGGAATGTCCTACATATCTCAAAAGCATTGGGAAAAGTAAGGCACTAGCTGCTACTTTGAGCGACACTGAGCTTAAGGATGATTTCGACAATGAGGATGACGGAATCCTGAATGCCTTCACTGCCACTGTCAATCCTACTGAGGGGATTGTTGAAGATGTGGATGAAGAAGAGGAATTGGTGGAGTCCAAGTTTGAAAAGATGGATGAACAAGATGACATCCACACAGCCTATGTAAAGTTGTACTAAGTCTCAGAGAAGCATGAGAAGATGTATAGGTTGGCCTCTAAGAAACTTAGTGATGTGGAGCTTGTGCGAGAAGAGCTTTACACAAAGGTTGATAAAGCCAATCAGACTATTGGGGCACTAAGGTTTGAGAACAATTTCTTGGCTGAGAAGACCAAGAAGCTTAAAGCGGAGCTATTCCAAGTCAGAGCTCAATTGGAGAGGACTTCAAGTGCAAATCTTGATGAGATGCTCAGTCTTCAGAAATCTGCTTCTGATCGAACAGGTTTAGGGTATGGTTGCTCTTCTTCTAATACTGCTTCTATTAGTACTACTGTTTTTGTTCCTCCTAGTAATAATGTTGAAATCGAGAACAATGATGTTAAAACTGATTTAGCTAGTGAGAACATAGACAAGGGTAAATCTATCTTAGGAGCACCCCCTAAGCAAGATAAGAAGGAAGCTAAAAACCCTAGGGCTAAGAAGGCCTTCTAGTAATAATGTTGAAATCGAGAACAATGATGTTAAAACTAATTTAGCTAGTGAGAACATAAACAAAGGTAAATCTATCTTAGGAGCACCCCCTAAGCAAGATAAGAAGGAAGCTAAAAACCCTAGGGCTAAGAAGGCCTTCTAGTAATAATGTTGAAATTGAGAACAATGATGTTAAAACTAATTTAGCTAGTGAGAACATAAACAAAGGTAAATCTATCTTAGGAGCACCCTCTAAGCAAGATAAGAAGGAAGCTAAAAAACCTAGGGCTAAGAAGGCTAACTCTCAAAAGCCTAAACAAAAGAAGCATCTCTGTCATCATTGTGGAGTTGCCGGTCATACTAGACCAAATTGCTATAAGTGGTTAGCCACTCAATAGAGCAACGGCATGATAGCATCTGGAAGCCAGAATCTGCTTCAGTCCTCTCTTGCTCCTCTTGGAGATCTTCTCAAAGCTCTCATGTTCCTTTCGAACTTGAATGGTTTCAATTCTTCCCCCTCACCGTCCATTCAAGGGTTTAGTCAAAGGAAAGGTTCTTCCAGGGTGTGGAAGGAAAATGGCTCAAAGTGATTCTATCACTTTCTTCTCTCTCTTTGTGTTTTTGTTTTTGCATAACTTGTGTGTTTTGCTTTTATTTTGAGTCAGTCTAGTTTTATGCTTTGCTTTGTTTAACATGTTTTTGTTTGTTTTTAGTTTTGTTTATTTTGTTTTTCATATAAAAATAAAACAAAATTAAAAAATCAGAAAAATACAAAAACAGTGTGTGTTTTGTGTACATTGGTACTTTTGTACCTTGGATGGCCATTGAAACAAAGTTTTCTAAACTTTGTATCTTTTGTAGCTTAGATGCGCATCTCTATGCACAACTAAGCAAGCGAGCTTTGTGGCTCGTGTTTGTAATGAGTAAGGTTAAGTGATCTCTTGTACTTAACACTCGTATCACTCTTTTTTGCAGGAAGGACTAGAAAATCCTAATAGAAAGGCATAAATAACCATCTCACCACTGTGGCCCGCTAATCATAATATGACATCTGTATGCTTTGGCATAGCAAAAGTGGAATGTCAATGACATTTGTGTGCTTCGGCATAGCAAAATTGGAATGTCAAAAGCTTAACATAATTGGGTATTTCTTTTCTATCTCTTATATGTCCATGCATGATTTGCTTAAAAAGAAAAATATGCAAAGAAAATAAAAAGAAAAAAGATCAAATGCTTTATATATGATTGCAAGCGTGTATTCTAGGAGATGTGGGAGCTATAGGATGTACCTCGAAGGTGATAGTCCCCATCAAACAGTTATGATTGTGTGTGAGTTAAAGTAATTTTCTCATATCTCAAATCATCATAACATGTATACACTTATGCAATCTTGCAATGTTTTTCACACACAACACGCAATATTCTTTGCTACTTTTGATACATGTGCAGGTACAATATGATTTGGCCATCACAAGGTTTTACATGTGTTAATGTGTATGCTCACTAAACTGTCTTAACTTGTTTTTGAAATATAAAATTGGTTAGACTTGTTTAGTGTGTGTGTGTGTGTTTTTGGGATCTATGTGCTTAAAATTGTTGTTGAGAGATGATTATGAGAAGCTTAAAATGTTGTTTGGATCCTTGGTTGAGTTGTATGCTTGATTGCATTCATATCTGTGTTTTTCCCTTCTTGAAAAACTGTTTTTTTTTAAGCAATCTCGATACCTCCTCGACACCTGGCTATCTGTCAAGCTCTTAAGCTTTTTCTTATCGCAATCTTGACAGATCCTCGACAGCTAGGTGGATCGATCATGAAAGTTCTTGGACCCTCGATAGCTTCTCGATAGTTGGTGGATCGATCGAGACTCTGTTATTGTGTCTTTGCTTTGTTCCTCGACACCTTCTTAATAGCTACATCTGTCGACGTTGATTTTCTCGACACCTCTATTTGTCGAGAATTACTGAGGATCTATATATATGTTCTTTGCGATCTGGTTCTCATTTTCTCAATCTCTCTCGATCTTCCGCACCTATTCACCTCCCAAACACTTTCTTCTCTTTCAAAATCTTCAACCCATGTGATTTTCGGCCTTTCTTTGCTTCAAATCACTTGGTATGATCTTTTTCTCTCAATTCTTCATGCATTTCATGTTTTGAAACCTAAGTTTTGGGGTTTTTGAAAAATGTTGGGATTTTTCAAAATTGATGAGTTATTGTTGAAATTTTTGAGTTGGGTTGTACTTATGTGATCTTAAAACTTCATGCATTGCATTCCATGTGCATTATAACTGTATTTCCATGCATTTAGTTGTGTGTTATATATGTTGAACTGCTTGTGTGCTGGTAGGTTTGGATTGGGTTGAGCCCATGATGCAATTTCTTTTACATGTCACATGTTCATGCATTCCCCATGCATACGTACTCTTTTTTCAATATACTTGCAATATTTGAACTTTTTGGAGCTTTTCTGATTGTCTCTTTCTTCCCCCTCTCTCTCTTGTTTACGTTAGTCGTGTCTATGGCACCAAAACGTAAATCTGCTCTGTCCCAGAACCCTTTGCATTCTAAGGCCTCCACTTCATCTTCTGATCCTATCCCTTCTTATGTTCGGTTTCGTGATGAGGATGCCCAAAAGGACTTCTCGGAGAACTTTTCTCGACGAGGTGTTCATTCGGAACGCCAAGTCATTTTGGCGGACTTCGCCGACACTGACCTACCCGATGTCATTCACAATCGGGGTTGGGAGTCACTGTGTGACGTCCCGGTCACTTGTCCTTCCATGCTAATCCAGGAGTTTTACTCCAACATGCATGGATTCGATTATTCAGTACCTCTCTTTCATACTCGTGTTCGAGGTACGCGCATTTGTGTCACACCGCAGCTTGTTGCAGATGTGATCCATGTTCCGAGGGTAGAGCATCCTGACTACCTCGAATGTGATCGACTAAGGACTGTGTCCAAAGATGAAATGATCTTTGCTTTCTACGAGCGCCCTTCTGACTGGGGTGATCATCAGTTTACACCATGTAAGGCCTTTGCTAAAGGTCCTAGATTCATTAACATAGTGATGACTTTTGTTTTGCACCCATTCTCTCACTATAACTCTATCACAGAGCCTCGTGCTCGATTTTTGCTTTCTTTATTAGAGCACCTCACTATAGATTTTCCTTCACATTTTATTCTTTCTATTATAGATGTGTATAGGGATACGGCTACCCGTGATAAGCTCATCTTCCCTTCGGCTATCACATGGATTTTATGCCATTTTTCTGTTCCTTTTCCCTCTTCCGACCATTTTTCTATCATGTGTGCCATAGTCATTGTTACCGTTAAAAGTAGCAAGGCACAGTTTACGTCACGGTAGTCAGATTCAGTAGCTCCTCCCTCCCATTCGGCTCCATCTCGATCTGCTACATCCACATCCGCTCCCTCCGCTTCTTCGAGCGATGTGTCACTAGGGGACATCTTGGCACAGTTGTAGCACATGGATGCTCGCCTTGATACATTCTCTACAGAGCTGTATCAGGTGAACATTTGTGTCGATTGTATAGAACGACGGCAAGAGACCATGGGTGGCTTTGCTCCTGAGGCTTCTCCTCCACCTCCTCCTGTGGCTTCTGATTCTGCGGATGAGGATGATGATGATGGTGATGACGATGATGCTTCCGATGATGATGATGGAGATGCTAGCTCTACCGATGAGATGTCTACTTGACACTCTTCCCTTTGTCACTCGTGACAAAAAATGGGAGTAGTTTTGGCTATGAAAGTAGTCATACTTAGGGGGAGAGTTAGTATAGGACATTTTTGTTAAGGGGAGTGTTGATATTTTTGAGGGATGTAGTGAGGATTATTTGTATCTTTTTCTTTTCTCTATTTTAGATACATTTATTCTTGTATATGGGTCTTGTGACCATTATTGATATACATTGTACTTATTTTCTTTATATGTTGATGTATGTTCTTTCACCTATCCTTGCATGTGTTATTTCTTTTCTCTCTTTATACACATGGTTCTTGATGATGCCGAAAAACCAGTAAGCTACACGGTCCTCACATACTCGAAACAACACCTACACAACACAAAAAGAAAAGACCTCACAAAGAGCACCGGTGTGGTGCCGGCCAAATACCCTCCGAAGGTCAAGTTAGAACTTCTCACAACTCTAGAGTGCCAGAGCAGGTAAATTATGCGTACCTTGGTTAGTGAAGGTAGTGGGGCTTTTATAGTAGAGAAAGGTTGACCTCTCTTTCCTTGGCTTAGAAGTCTTTTCCATATAAGAATCCTTATGAGCGTATTTTTTGAAATCCTTTCCTTATAGGAGTCTTTTTTATCATCATTGGGCATGGGGCACAAGAAACTTCCTTATACGTATGCGTGGAGACCAAGTTAGGGTTATGTCAGAACTGTCAACCTAGTTCCTCCCTTCATCACGGCAGCATCAGCTTTCAATCCCTATCATAAGTTAACCCTGTCATCTTTGTAGACATATGTGCTGATAGACATAAAGCCGACGGGTTGATTTGGGGCGTCACTCTACACCTTGCCATGGGTAAGTCCCATTGTTACAAATTATCCTTATCAGCTGCCTCCTACTCCATAACCTCGTCAGCTAAAATTGACGGGTTGTGGAGTTCAGTTTTTTTTTTTTTTTTTTTTTTTCTGACTTTTTGTTTATTTAATTTTATTTATTTCAGGAATAAGAAAGAGGCATTTATAGGTGCTCCCTCGAGCATCCTGCATTAATTGCTTGAATACGTGTCACATTCTAATTGGATCCGCCTCTAGACGAGGGTGTCGCTTCGTCTTCTGTGCACCCTTTGATTCTATATATACCTCAGTTTTTTCATTCTCCCCATTTTATTGCCGATCTAGAGAGAGAGAGCTTACTGTTCAGAGAACCTTGTTCCTATCGTCTTTCTTCATCCGTTTATTGAGTCCGTCACTTTTCCCAGAAATCATTTACTTGGTAAGTCTTCTATTCTCTTCTCCTATCTATCAGTTTATTATTGTGCTTTAGTTGGTAGTGTAGCTTTTTAGTGAGGCCGTCAACTTAGGTGCATAGAATAACTTCGTCGCTTGTAAGTAAAAAATGTCTAGGGAAGCGATTAGTGAGCAGTCGTCAGTCCATGAAGGAGCGGGCTACGATGAAGTCTTTCGAACAGGACAGGAGCCCGAAGAGGGCCATTCCTGGTTGTCAGAAAGAGAGACGTCAGCCTGTTCTCCTGACGAGGACGGGGATTATATAGGAGAGGAAGATGAGGAAGACATAGATGAGGGAGAAGTTGATGGTGAGGGAGAAGTTGACGGTGAGGAAGAGATTGAAGATGATGGGGTAATGAAGGGTGATGGGGATGAAGATGACGCGGGTGGTAGGACCCCCGAGGTTGGAAGTTTGGTAAACCCTGAAAGTGGGCACGTTCGTCCATTCATCAAAAGGAGAAATTATCACTACAGAACAAGTCCAATTGAGTATTGGGGTAAAGGTTCAACTGTAGGTAGGTATAAGGTACTGGGATTCCTTTACTTGTAACTGCTTGTTGTGATAATAGTGGAATTTTGGGAGTGGTGACCTTAAAATCACCTAATGGGGTTTTTGCCGTTAGGTTTTCCCCCATTCGTAAACAAATCATCGTGTTATTTATTTTTCGCTACATACTTAATTGGGGATTTGTTTGTGCTACTACATGTTTACATGTTAATTTGATTAATTATAAAACTTGGCTAATTAATCAATTAATCTATCACAAGGGGTTAATTCGTTTTTGGCCTATCAAACCTATCTAGGGTTTTTTCTCTCTAAAATGGCCTCCTTTACATTTATGGGTAATGAGGGTATATATAGTATGGGTGAAGGGTAAGAAAGTCACACTTAAAAATCCTCCAAGCAGAATGTTTCGCGACTATTTCGCGGGAAGGCCTTACCCGTGAGACATTCGCGAAACTGACATCTTAGCATGATTCTTCAGCTTCCAGTCATGTGCTTCTCACGTGGCTACTTTGCAGGTTAGCTTCTCACCAGCTTCTCTCGAAATCCACTTGATCTTCAATTAAGCTTGAGTCTTCACCAACTTAATACTAAACCCAATACAATAAAATCCCACAAAATACAAGGAACAAAATTAAAGCAATTACAACACTTTTTGTCATGGAATAAAGCCAACATAAAACATAGTTGTAAATCACAACTTTACAATCTCCCCTTTTGGCTATTCCGTGACAAAACACCCTATAACAGACTCTAGACTTAAACGTGAGTTTGGGAATAATGGTAAAACTCACTCACACCTAAATCTAGAAGCTATGATAAACTTGAAACATGTATACCTGTAACTTGAAATACTTGCACAAAACACATTAGACCCTCAAGGTAAATCAAGTGATTAAAGGACAAGTATAATGTAACAAGTAAAATGCGATCAAGTAAACATGTTGTAAAACATATGGGCAACTTGATCAAACATAAAACAGTCATATGGAAATGACTACAATCATCATAGAGCAAAACAAATGACCATCCGTACATGCAACCAATAAAGCACAATAGCATAAGGATGTATGCATGTCCAACATATAACCATGATGCGATGAGAGCAACAATGCATAGGTACTAAAGATAACTCAAAGCACCATAAAGCAATGAGAAAACAAGCATAAAGTAAAACTAACAAAACAAGGTTTTCTAAAAAAGGAATGTCTTCTCCCCCTTGGTATATGCATCTCCCCTATAGTTTTCTCCCTCTATGAATGTGCACGAGGTAGAATTTCTCCCCTAAGAGTGTGCACATGAGTCATATAGAAATGACGATACACACCGGTATACTCTCCTCCTTTTTGTCACGAATAGACAAATTAATTAAGAGGAAGGAAGGAAAGAAAAGAAGATATGAACAAGGGAAAAAGATGATGCATGAGGGGTGCAAGATGAATGAGAAAATGAAGATCAAACAAAAGACAAAAACATTTTTAAAAAATGCTACAAAGCATAAAGAACATGACATGCTAAGGATGACGGAATATGATATAGACCTAGGTATGACATAGACACAAAGAACATGTTACATGTGCTAAAAGGTCTTAAAAAATTTAACTAGCATGAGTAAATGCAAAACATGTCAAGTGTTAGAGTGTGTGCAGCAAAGGTGCATCAAATGTGCATGTGAGATGCATGACTAATGCGTGAGTAAGCACTTACGGGGAAAAGTGTATAAAACACATAACCAATTATTAAAACATGATAAACATGAATAATTATGATGATCCCCAAAATTTGGTACTCATCGGAGTCCAAAACAACAACAAAATACCATTTGGGCATTTTATCAAACACTTAGAGTGCACACACTACACATGTATGTTAAACAATGCATGAACATATGAAAATCTTACCTAAATACAAATTATTTTTTCCACAAGGGGCCAACATCCAAAGCAAATCATCATATAAAAGCTGAAGGACGAATGCAAAAGGTCGCGAACTTTTGCTAAATACATGATTTGCTTTTAAAGGCCGTCATATAAAAAAATACAAGGAGAACGAATGCAAAAGGTGACCAATGTGTTATTCTCTCTAAAAGAAGCTACTGCGTCTTTGCCCCTTAAGGTTTTGTAACCAAGTACTTCTTGATCTTCATTGTTGATGAAGTGAAGAACTTTGCAGCCAACATCTTCTTCAAGTTGGTGTGTTTGTTACGTACTGGGAGCCGTGCATCATTGGTTAGTCACGTACCGGGATCCATGCAAAAAGGGTGGCGTTCATATATTGAAGAGTTCAGAGGTTCTGAAGTGGTAGAAGGTTTCTACTGTGAGTTCATCTACGGGGATTATAAAGTTTAGGGACAAAGGTTTTGTACTAGATCTGAAGCTTCTCTTTACTATAGTGAATTGCTTTTTGGCAAGGCTTCTCCCCAGGTTTTTCTCTTCTTAAAAAACTGTTTTTAAGCAATCTCGACAGCTCTTCGATACCTCTCGACACCTAGCTTATCTATCGAGCTCTTTAGTTGCTTTTTATTGCAATCTCAACACCTCTCGATAGGTAGATGGATCAATTGAGAAACTTTTTGTCCCCTCGATAGCTTCTCGATAATTGTTCGATCCATCAAGGTTGGCTTCTTCTCGACACCTCTCGATCCATCGAGATCCTTTTGCATGCATTGATTTTCACATGTTTTGCATCTTTCTATTATCTTGTCATCCATAGCATCTTGTTTCATTACATTCATGCATTTTTATGGATTCCTTGTACCCCGTTGATCATCTTTGATCATCTTTATGTTTCTTAGGTGAAGCTTTATAGCTTCCTGTACCCTTTGTCAATCATGACAAAAAGGGGGAGAAATTGTGGAGAAATTGTGGTTTCTTTTTTTAAGATTCTACATGTTAGGGGGAGAAATACATGTCTCTGTAAGGGGGAGATGTATTTCATCTTGTTAGAGGGAGCTTCCTTTAGCTTATTCTTCTTGTATACTGGTCTTGTGACCATATTTACATACATTGTGCTTATCTTTGATATATATATATATATATATATATGATGTATGTTTTTTTCACCTACCTCTACATGTGTTTTTTCTTTTCTCTTTTTATACACATGTTTCTTTACTTGTATGCAATCTATTATTCTGTTTCACACAAAGATGCCTTGATGAGTTTTGTTTAAAGTGTTTCAGAAATACAGGTTGTCAAAGTCTACCTTGCCATGAACTCTCTTCTTGCAAAGTTTTTCGAGAGTTTGTGTTAGGATAGATTTTATTGTATTCAACAAGTGAATATGAGTTAAGTGATTTATGACTTCTCTCATATGTTCATTTGTTTGTTGTGGTTTTGTCACGAATTGCCAAAGGGAGAGATTGTTAGGACATATGTGATTCATGTTAGGAACATATGTCAACATTTTATGTAATTGGCTAATCCTTTGACAAAACGCACTTTACTTGTAATTGGGTAGATCTAGGATGTGTTTAATACTTCAAGAAACATGTTGTTCAAGTCTAGTATTAAAGCCATGAAGATTGGACCAAGAAACAAGTGAAGAAAAACTGTTCATTAAAGCTGAATAGATATCTCGACATATGCTCGATAAATAGCTATCTATCGAGAGATTTAATGAATGAAGCTCGACAGATTCTCGACAGATCAAGAATCTATTGAGATCTATGAAAATCAGTTTTTCAGATCTGATATTCGACCCATGCTTATGTATTTGTGTAGGGTTTCTTTTTTCACAACCCTAGACATATATAAGGCTTATTTTAAAGGCCATCACATAAGAGAATACAAGGAGAACGAATGCAAAAGGTGATCGATGCCTTATTCTCTCTAAAAGAAGCTACTGCGTCTTTGCGCCTTAGGGTTTTGTAACCAAGTGCTTCTTGATCTTCATTGTTGATGAAGTGAAGAACTTTGCAACCAACATCTTCTTCAATTTGGTGTGTTAGTCACGTACTGGGACCCGTGCATCATTGGTTAATCACGTACTGGGATCTCTGCAAAAAGGGTGGCGTTCATATATTGAAGAGTTCAGAGGTTCTGAAGCGATAGAAGGTTTCTACTGTGAGTTCATCTACGGGGATTGTAGAGTCCAGGGACAAAGGTTTTGTACTAGATCTGAAACTTCTCTTTACTATAGTGAATTGCTTTTCGGGAAGGTTTCCCCCCGTGTTTTTTATTGTGAAACTAGTTTGTTTCATTGGTTTTCCTAGGTTATCATATCTT
Organism: Quercus tomentella; assembly: GCA_028535165.1. Lineage (NCBI taxonomy): Eukaryota > Viridiplantae > Streptophyta > Magnoliopsida > Fagales > Fagaceae > Quercus > Quercus tomentella. Next base: position 43,040,083 of record JAPQVY010000155.1, read on the forward strand.
GTGTTATTTAATTTTCCGCTATGCATAATTTTGACATGATATTAATGTTTGTTTGTTTTAACAAGGTTTATTCATAATTAATCTAATTAACAATTTGGGTTTAAAACTTATTAATTCTATCAACCGGGGTCTAAATTTCCCAACTTTGTGAATTAATTTTAGCCCAATAATGTACACACCAATTTTAGCATTAAACCAAGGCTACACCTTATGTTCTTTTTGTGCACGTGCTACACTTTCTCGAGCACAAAATCTTATGATATGCACTAAGGTGTTCATGATTGGCTAGTAAACAGTGGTGAGATGGTTATTTATGTCTTTCTCTTAGGATTTTTTAGTCCTTACAATCAAAAGCATGTGACTTCAAGATCAAGATCATGTGATCAAAAACTATAAACAACTCCCACACAAAATACACTACAAAGCTAAAACTAGCAAGGTGCAATAAAATAAGCCCATCCAAGCTAAACAAGGTACAAAAACATGTTATGTAAAGATAATATAGCCAACCTTGATTTCAAATCCAAGAAAAATAATGCAAAAAACATTTTTCCTTCATTTCCTTTTTAAAATTTTTTTTTTTTTTATTTTGAAAAGAATTAATAGAAACAATCTAGCATGAAATGCATGAATGTTATGCAATGCAAATCCTAAAAAAAACAAAGAAAACAAAAACAACAAAGAAGAATGTTCACAAAGTATAGAAAGATGAAGCACAAGGACCATGAGAGCCAAAGATGACTAAGGACACAGAATCACACTAATTACTTGACGAAGTGCCTCAAACTTACTTCTATCAAGAGGCTTGTTGAAGATGTTAGCATTCTGACGTTCAGTAGGGATATATTCAAGAGCCACAATCTTTCTTTCAACCAAATCCCTAATAAAATGATATCTAATCTCTATGTGCTTAGTCTTAGTGTGTTGAACAGGGTTTTTAGAGATATCAATAGCACTAGAATTATCACAATAGACAACCATGGTGTCTTATGATATCCCATAATCACTCAAAAGCTTTTTCATCCAAAGAAGTTGTGAACAACAACTTCCAGCAGCAATATATTATGCTTCTGTAATAGATAGAGAGATAGAATTTTTCTTTTTATTTATCCAAGCAACAAGATTGGCTCCTACACAAAAACACCCACTAGTGGTGCTTTTTCTATCATCGGCATTGCCGGCCCAATCTGAATCAGAAAATCCAGCAAGAGACAGATTTGACTCTTTTCTATAAAACAATCCATAATCACAAGTTCCACTAACATATTTTATGATTTTTTTAACAGCATTCAAATGAGAAATCTTAGGATTAGATTGAAACCTAGAACATACACCAACACTGAAGGCAATATCAGGAGTTAAATACAAAAGACAACCAATCATGCTTCTATATAATGTAACATCAACAGACTCACCCGATGGATCATTGGTTAACTTTGCATTTGCAGCCATTGGTATTCTAGCATGTGCAGCTTTGTCAAGTCCAAATCTCTTGACTAGATTTCTAGCATACTTGGCTTGGTTAATGTAAATTCTAGGATCCATTTGCTTCACCTGTAATCTCAAGAAATAAGTTAATTCACCAACCATACTCATCTCAAACATCTTCTTCATTTCATCTGCAAAAGATTGAGCAAGTGAATCATTATTAGCACCAAAAACAATATCATCAACATAAATTTGAGCTACTATAAAATAATTCTTATCATTTCGTATGAAACGAGTAGTATCTGCAAATCCTCTTTTCTTGAACCGGAAGAGTGTTTTCTGAATGAGGTTCTACACATAGTTCATCATTGATCACCACATTTAAAGACTCCATGGCTATTTTAGTTCTTAGATTGTATACTCTGTATGCTCTACTAGTGGAAGAGTATCCCAGAAAGTATCCTTTGTCACTCTTTGCATCAAACTTTTCTAAGTTCTCCCTATCACGCAGAATATAACAGTCACCGCCAAATATCCGGAAATATTTGACAACAAACTTCTTTCCTCTCCGAAGTTCATAAGGAGTTTTCTTGGAGTCAAGTCTGAAATACACCTGGTTGAGTGTATGGCAAGTAGTGTTAACTGCTTCTCCCAGAAGGACTTGGGCATCTTTTTGTTGTGTAGCATGACACGAGCCATCTCTTGAACAACCCTATTCTTCCGTTCCACTATTCCATTCTATTGTGGTGTCTTGGGTGAAGAGAACTCTTGATGAGTGCCTTGATCATTGCAGAAGGTAGCCAGCTTTGTGTTTTCAAATTCTCTTCCATGATCACTTCTAATTCTAGCTATCATAGTACCTTTCTCAGCTTGCAATTTCTTGCACAAGTGTATCATCTTTTTAGGAGCCTCAGCTTTATCTCTCAAAAGCACAACCCAAGTATATCTAGTAAAATCATTCACAACAACTAGAATATACCTCTTTCCCTATAAACTCTGAACTCTGGCAGGACCCATGAGATCAATGTGCAACAACTCTAGAGGCCTTGAAGTTTGAACTTCAGTTACAAATGGATGTTTGGACTTCACTTGTTTACCCATCTGACATGGTCCACATATGCACTTTTCTATCTTTTCAAACTTGGGCAAACCAATAACTGCATCACACTTGGAAATCTTCTCTAATTGCTTGTGACTTGCATGTCCCAACCATTGATGCCATAAGTCTACTTGATTAATCTTTGTACTAAAACACTTGTTGCTTAAACTTGGAGTTATACCATAACAGTTGTTAGCTGTCCTCACACCAATACATATACATTCACCTCCTCCATCAAGTATCTCACATTCATACTTGGTGAAGAGAACATTCAATCCATTGTCACAAATCTGACTGATGCTGAGTAAGTTAGCCTTCATCCTATCAACATACCAGACATCTTCAAAAACCGGCAACCCTAGAATGTCCACAGTTCCAATGCCTCTGATCACATATTTGCTTCCATCTCCAAATGTGACTGTCCCTATCTTTCCTTCAAAGAGTGTCTTGAATAAAGCTTTATTTCCTGTCATATGCCTGGAACAACCACTATCCAAATACCAAAGACAAGAATCACATGCCTGTAAGGCAGTTAAAGCAATATAACACACATAATTATCATCACATGTAATTATACCAAGATACTCAAGGAAAGACTTAACAAATGCAACAAGAGACACAAACCACAAGTAGACAAGTTGGAATATTAGCAATAAGAACTTCCAAGAATCTATGACAACAGGGGTCAAGGATCAACTCTTAGATCAAAAGATCTAAATACTAGAGCTAACCCCCTCTGATACCACTTGTACATTTTTAGATCCTTTAAAACACAAGTTGATTAACCTAGTTATTTATCCAAGTGATTACTTAGGTAAATTTTTCAAAACTAGGTTAATACAAGTAAATCATATCAAGTAAACAATGTGGAAAATAAAGAATACAACGATATGATAACCTAGGAAAACCAAATCGGTAAAAAACCTAGGGAGGATTTAACCTAGCTATCCTCAAGGTAAAACGGATCCATAATGAAAGAATTGAAGTTTTACAATAACGACTTAGACCACTAGCATCCTATTACTACCTCGAGTAGAAAACTTACTACCATGACCACATGATAGCTCCAAGTCCACGCACTACTTCTTTCTTGGATTCACAACAACCACAAGTACTCCCACTTATGTTTTTCTTTAAGCTCTTTATGCAGCAACTGAAGCAATCACCAAGCTTTCGAAATCAATCTTGATCTTGATAACCTTAAGTATGTATGAAGGCAAACACCTCTAGATCTCACAAGAGATTCACACACACAGTATAAACAACAACCAGTTAAATGTGACTAGGGTTTTTCCTTTTATACTTAAGGCAAAACATAAAACCCTACACGTCATATGGGCTTGGGCTGAGTTGGAAAATTCTGCAGAAAAACATTTTGCACGAGGTTCGATTGATCGAGTCTAATTTTCGATCGATCGAACCTTATAGAAATTGAACAGTAATTTTTTGCAATTACTCAATTCCAACATTACAATAAACATACTTTAAGCAGCCTAAATCTAGACTCTAAGTTTTGATCATGGTTTGCGAACATTACATATTGAAGTTCTAATACATTTAGATCCTAAATCCTTAGAGCCTAACATAATTCTTGATAGATCTAGCTTGTGTCGAGCTTGTCCATTAATCCTTGAAAGCAGCTCGTGTCAAGCTTTAATGAAACAACTTTTCTTCACTTATTTCTTGGATCAACCTTCATGTCTTTAATGATACCACTTGATGTGTTTGAACAACATACTTTTTGGTACATTAAACTCAACTTAGATCTACCTAATTATAAGTAAAGTGAATTTTGTCAAACCAATTACATAGAAAATATGACTCTAACAAATTAAATATGAATTACCAAAATTGAGATGATTTTACTTTTTTTTTTTCAATCTCTCTTGAACACTAATAATATGTTCACTGCACAAAAGTATTATTGGACTCACACACATAATTTATTCTTTTATTTATTTTGAAAAGAAAAAATCAAAGGAATTAAAGTAAATCTAGGTTTGAGTGAAATAGAAACTAGGATTATTAAGGATGAAGATTAGTATTGAATGACAAGTTGTGTTAGGAGTTTTTGTCATCTATGACATGTTTGTAGGGTGTTGCTGGTTTTTTATGTGTTAACAACTTACAATGCTACTAATTGTGTATAGTTAGTCTTTGTACATAACTAACGTGGTACTGGGCAGAGGCGGTGCCACGTTTAGCCTAGGATGGTCACAGGACCACCCTGACCCGGGAAAACTTTTTTATATATATAATAATTAAATTTTTTTATATTTGTCCACCCTTAAAAAAAAGTTGTGAGACCACCCTAGATATCTTTTTTATTTTATTTTATTTTATTTTATTTTTCTTTAAGCCCAATAAAAATAAATGTTGGTCCATAATTGGTCCCCTTAAGAGCATCCCTAATAGACTCTTTATACTTTTCTACTGTTTGGAGAGTAAACAACAACTTTTGCCTTTTACCTACCCACTTTTTCAAATACACTTTTCAATAGATGATAGGTCTTTGTTTCCATACTTGATGACTTTTAAAATAAGCCTTATATATGACTAGGGTTGTAAAAAAGGAAACCCTAATCATTCAAGTCATCATGGGTCGAATTTCAAATATGAGATTTCTGAAATCATAATTCTTAATAGATCAAGCTTGTGTCAAGCTTGTCCATTAATCCTCAATAGCAGCTTGTGTCGAGCTTGTGTCGAGGTTTAATGAAACAACTTTTCTTCACTTGTATTTTGGATCAACCTTCATGTCTTTAATGATACCACTTGATATGTTTGAACAACATACTTCTTGATACATTAAACTCATCTTAAATCTACCCAATTACAAGTAAAGTGCGTTTTGTCAAAGGATTAGCCAATTACATAGAAAATATGACCCTAACAATCTCCCCCTTTGGCAATCCATGACAAAACCACAAGCTTAATTATGAGAGAAGTATAAAACAAAAATCTCCCTAATTTTTATACAGAAAATTACATAAATCTAACTAATACAATGAACTCTTGAAAAAATTTGCATGAAGAGAGATCACGATATGAAAGACTTGCAACCTATCTTAGCTGAAACACTAATCAAGATCCATCAAGGTATCGAGTGTGAAATATAGACAAGTTATATAAACCAAGAAACATGTGTATAAAGAGAGAAAAGAAACAACACATGTGAGATAAAGGTGAAAACCACACATCATCATCATATATATCAAATAAGTACATTGTATGTGTAAAGTTGTGATTTACAAATATGTATTTTGTTAGCTTTTATTCTATGCCAAATTTGATTGTAAGTTTATTCAATCTTTTATACCGTGTATTTATTGTGGGATTTGATTGTAAGGGTTGTGTGATAGAGAGAGAGTGTGTGAAGACTCAAGCAATTGAAGCCAGAAGATTTCTCGCGGGTAGCTCATGACTAAGCATCCCGCGAAGTGAAGCATGTGCCTTGCACATGACTGGAATGCGAAGAGTCAGTACAGATGGAGACAGCTGTGTTTCGCGAGTAGCTCGCGGGTAAGGCCTTCCCACGAGACACCCGCGAAACATTCTATTCTGCCAAACTGTACTATCTGATACACACTTTTTGTACCCACACTATTTATACCTTCATTACCCACAAATGTTAAGGAGTGCTTCTGAGAGAAAACCCTAGCCAAACACCTTGAGAGTTAGAGATTATCATACCCATATATCTCTACACATAAGCTTGTGGATTTCCTTAATTACTACCTCTCCAATTCCATACCATTGAGAGGTTGATAACCCAAACACTTACCACACCCTTTCAGAGTGTCCAGTGAGGTCTTGGTGCTGCTGGGAAGCATTGGAAGAAGCCAAGGATGGCAGATGCAACATGGAGCTTGTTGCGGGATCCGAAGAGATAGATAAGACACGGTTCCGAGAAGCCTTGTTGGAGTAGGAGCTTGGAGGGCTTAGGTACAGCGGGTAGATTAGGCTTGGAGGGTCTCTTGCTAACCCATGTATCCCAACTGATTGTCTAGTGGATCGATTACCGCTTGGAGGGCGGCGGAGAGGTTTTTTGCCGAGTTCTTCGGTTTCCTCTTCGATAATACATTGGCGTGTTATTTGTGTTTGCATTCTTCTCCCCTACTCTTTTACATTTCATTTTACTGCTGTGTTTATATGAATATGTGTTAGAGTAGCTTGTTTTTTTAGCCGCTCATATTTACACTATTTCGCACTTAGAATTAAGTTAGTGTAAAATCTATTGAGCCGTAACTTTGATTTGGGGGTCTAAACAACTCTTGTGTTTTTAACACATTTTCGAGCTTTCAATTGGTATCAGAGCGGGTACACTCGCTGTGGTTTAAATACCTGAGTGTGTTCCTTGACCCTTTTGTGATGGACCGGTCACAATCTCTTAATACCCCACCATTCTTTGATGGAGGCAACTATGCTTTTTGGAAGGTCCAAATGAGGGCTTTCTTGTGTGCTATAGATGAGTCCGTATGGGACTCTGTTGAGAATGGGTATGTTAAACCCACTACTGCCAAGTCCGAATGGGACAAGGCAGCTCTTGCATTAGCTAATGCGAATAGTAAGGCCATTAATGCTATATTCTGTGGTATGTCCCCTAATGAGTTTCACAGGATATCGCACGTGAAGATAGCTAAGGAAGCTTGGACGATCCTTGAAACAACATATGAGGGTACCAAGAAAGTCAAGGACACGAAGCTTCAAATGCTTACCACCAGATTTGAAGTACTTATGGAAAGCTCAATGAAATTGTAATTGCCAAACTCAATCTCGGAGAGAAGATTGAAGATTCTAAGGTGGTGAGAAAGATTTTGAGGTCTTTACCAGAGAGTTTTCGAGCAAAAGTCACAGCTATAGAAGAGAGTAAAGACTTGGATGAGATTAAAATCCAAGAGCTAATTGGATCTCTCTAAACATATGAGCTGGGACTGCCTTCTCATAAATCGAGCAAATCACTTGCCCTTAAAACCATCACCGAAAGAATGGACAACTCCTTCAAAGAGGATGATGTGGAGAAGGAAGTATCTTTCCTTGCTAAGAACTTCTAGAAATTTCTGAAGATGAAAAATGGTGGGAAGCCTTTCAACAAAGGGAGGTTTTCATCTCACAAGGGTGATAGGAAGGAATTCAGGAAGAAAGATGAGAAGGAGCCTCAATCTACTTAAGGAATCACTTACTTCGAGTGCAATGGACATGGACATGTCAAGAGGGAATGTCCTAATTATTTAAGAATGAAGGGCAAGGCATATGCCACAACTCTTAGTGATTCTGATTCTTCCAATTCAGATTTAGAGGATAGCTATGATGAAAAAGGGAATTTCTCAGCATTTATAACTATTGCTCATGTTGAATCTTCAGAGGACTTGAATTTGCTTGGGCAAGAACTTGGGGTGCATAGTGATGAGGAATCCATGGGAATTGTAGAAGAATCGAATGCTGAAGTAGATGAAGATACAGCCGGTCTTCGAGAGAATTACAACTCTCTACTTGAGAAGTCAGTAGAGCATGCTAAGGTGGCCAAGGTGGCTGTGAAGAAGATGAAGAAAGCAGAGGAGGACTATAGAAGTCTCCTAGTAAGATATAAGGAGGCCAAGTTTGAGATTGAGACGTTGAATGGTGAGTTAACCGAGGCTTACACAAAGGTGAAATTTCTTGAGCTTGAAGTGGTTCAAGCCAATGCTAAAGTAGAGTGAGTCTCCTTCAAGAAGCTCGATGAAGTCCTTTCTCATCAAAAACCTTTCTCCGACAAAACTGGATTGGGATACACCGGAGAAAGTAGTTCAGCTGTGAATGTCTCCAATGAAGTGAAGTTTGTGAAGGCCACAGAGCCAATTATAGTTACCCCTACTGTGGAGAAGGCAGAGGTTGAGAAAAAGAAGAATGTGGCTAATCAAAGGGTGTTGAACAAGCCTCGCAACCAATCGACGGTCAGTTTTGAAGCCAAAGGGAGATCACCTTCAAATTCACAAAGAGGTTCGAGAACGAACCATGTATGCCATCATTGTGGACTTCAAGGACACACCAGACCTAATTGTCATAAGCTGAGAGCATTGAATAATGCTAGGGATCAAAGGTCAAGAGGACCAAAAGATGACAAAAGGAATTGGGCCGTTGGGCAACCAAGAAGTCAAAATGGAGATTACGGTGTGATGGATGTAATGAAGATGATTGAGGCATTCACCACATGTTTGGCAAACTTCAACACCAGGTTTGAAGGTCACAATTCACGTACCCAATCCTATAGGGATATCACCTCAAACGCACGTGATGTATGGGTGAAGAGGGGTACTCATGCATGATTATCTCCTATGTCCATGCATCAATACTTCCAATGCTTAGGATCATAGGTTCATGCATCATATCATGCATTGCTTTCTGTTTATAGCATGTTTCTTTTTCAAGTTTTGTTTTCTTGTTGTTATTGATCTTACTTTTCTTGTTCTGTTTTTGAGTGTGTTCAAAAATTCAAAAACCCATAAAAATTGAAAAAACTTCAAAAAGTTTGATCACTTTTTTTTGTGTGTATCACATGTGAGTTTGGCCTAGTACCTTCGTACTAATGGCATAGTGCATTTATGAGCCTAGCTTGTTTTGTATGCAAATTTATCTTTGTGGGAGAAATCTTGAAATCTATGTGTGACTGTTGTAAATAGATCTTCAAGCTTGTCATGAATGATTGGTCAATAGTCTTGATGGTCTTGATACTTGCATAGACTTGTGCTTATATCTCTTCCCACTTTATTTTTATGTTTTTGCTATAGAGCTCTCCAAATGTAAATCTCCAAATGAAAAGAGATAATGAGCTGCAAAAGCCTGTCGCACATACTAGTATTTGACTAGGAAAAAGGGAAAGCGACTTTTGTATTAAAATGTATGGTGCTCAAAAAGCCAAAGGCTAACTCTACATGTTGAAATATCAAAAATTTCAAGCACCGTTCTCAAAAAGAGATGTATAATCCAAAAAAAAAAAAAAAAAGGATCAATTGTTATGATTTATGCGGAAGCCAAATGAAAAGGTTCTAAGTTTTGTAATCATTCTCTTATGGGAGGTCATATATGTTCATTTCTATAATTGAGATTGACCACTTGATTTTGTATCAGTTGTGTATGACTTGATTGAATTGATCATTGAAGCTTCACTCTAGTCATGGACTATTCCACATTTGATACTCACACACAACACACAAGACTTTGTTCAGATAATGTTTATCTCATTTGTGTGATTGTACATGTTCAAATGTGATGTGTATGCTCAAATACTTGCTGATCAAACCCAAAAAGATTTTTGAGTGTTTTATATGTTTTTGAAAGTGATTTTATACTTTCGTGCTTTTAGTTTTTGATCAAAATGTGAAAGTTCAAAAACGTGTAAAAACACCTTTGAACGTTTAGACCCCCAACTTACAACTTAACCAATTCAAGCAATATGTCAAACAACTAGTGTGCGGAAACTTAACATATGCTATAATATGAAATTGGTTAAAAACTATCTAAGCCATAACAAAATAAAATCCACAGCAGATAATAAAAAGGCAAAGATAGAGAGGAAGGAAGATGCAAACACAAAGACAACACGCGATGTGTTATCGAAGAGGAAACCGAAGCCCTCGGCGTAAAACCTCTCCGCCGCCCTCCAAGCGGTCAATAATCCACTAGAAAATGTAGTTGGGATACAAGGACAGCAATAGACCCTCCAAGCCTAATCTACCCAGTGCACCTAAGCCCTCCAAGCTTCTTGCTCCAACGAGGTTGCGCCGAACCTTTTTCTTTTCTAGCTTCCCGGATTCCGCTACTAGACCATAGCATCAACCAATGAAGATTGGTTCCTTCCTAACTGCTTCCCAGAAATCCAAACAACTGTCTCACAGTGATGATGATGGTAAGAACCAGGTCTGGTATAATGCCTCTCAAGGATTTGACAATGGAGAGGAAGAGAGTTGGGGAATTTGGAGAGACTCTAAGGTATAGATTGTGGGTGAATCAATCTTGTTTTTCTTTAGGGTTTCTCTCTTAAAATTCTCTATGGAAGCTCTCTTTCAATCGTGGGTAAAAGGGGTATTTATACTGGAGTGGGAGAGGAATGTGAAACGTCAGGTTTTACAAAACAGGGGTGGCTCGCGGCTTGACCAAGTCGCGAGATCTAGTCGCGAGATAACCGTATGGCCAGTTGTCCTGTTTTGTCCTGTAGTGCTCCAGCTGGCATGACTGTTCACCTTCCAGCATGCTTGGCACGTGTGTTGCGTCTGGCGGCTTAAAGCTGCGAGTCACCCGCGAGTCCCAGCCGCGAGTCTCTGTTTTCTTGCACACTCTTGAGCAATCTTCACTCTATCTCACTCACTACCCTTACATCAAACCCACCTAAATACAGGGTTACTAAATGCTGAATTACAAGCAAATTTGGCACGGAATAAAGCCAATTAGATGGTTTAATAAATTCAACCTTACAATCTCCCCCTTTGGCTATTCCGTGACAAAACCCTAAAACAGACTCTAGACTTAACATGTGAGTTGGGAATAGTTGAACAAAACTCACTCACACCTAACTCTAGAAGCTGTGAAGCACTTGAATCATATGAACATAATACTCCTGAAACACAACAATACACCATGATCATTGTAAGTAGAAAATTATAAAATGCATATGAAACAGGCAATATGTGATCAAGCAAAGATAGAGTTAAGAAACAAACCATGGCTTAATCAACCAAGTGAACACCACGAGGTAGTGATCACAGTGCTCATTCACACTTGGAATGAACACAAGGACATACAAGTTAACAAGCACAAGGCAAGACACTTGTATGTTCAACACTCAACCAATGCATAACACACAAGGTATATGCATCTAGGAACAATCCTACAAGGGCACAAGAGTGACAGTACATAAACCAAAATGCAGAACATTTAGATCAAAGTACTGATTTCAACATAGCATAAAGCCTGCATTAAGCAAGGTACATACCATAAAGCCTACAAACTATGCATAAAACATAAACCCTAAAAGCTTACAAAAGCACATGGGTACAAACCACAAAACATCCTGAATAGCAGTTTACAAAACACAATATATCAACTTAAAGTGAAAACTTAAACTGAAGAAGAATGTAAAGACACTCCCCCTTAGGTAATATCCTCCCCCTCTGATCATGCCTATCACTCCCCCTTTTTGTCATGGAATAGGCTATTCATCCTCTTCCAGCTTTCTCTGAATTTGATCCAATTGAGTTTGAAGAGAAGTAAACTTCATATCCCATCGAGTGCTTTGATGGTGTAGAGAAGCTGTGAGTCCAGACATCTTTGTATTCAGCTCGTGGACAGAGGATACAATGTGATCAAGTTTCTCATCTATGGAGAGACTGCTGAAATGAGATCCACTGTGAGAAGCAGAAGTTTCTGGTTTGGCTCTCTTCCGACTATGTCCAATGCTTGCATTGAATGTACGCATGTTGATTGGACTTGGTTTTGAGATAGGAGATTCTTCTGCCGTTGGGTAAATTCCCTTGAGCTTCAAGATCCGTGAAATGAGACTGCAGAAGGGAACGCATATCCGAGACTCAGTTCGAAGAACCGTTTTGCGCAGAACATGAAAGATATGTGCATAGATGTCTATTTCCACATCAGAGATTAGATCATGAAGAAACAAAGCACGTCCGAGGTTCATATACCCAGTGCTTGATAAGGGGTACAAATTGTGAAACATCACAATTGTAAGCACTCTCAGTTTTGGAGACAGAGAGGAAACACTGATGGATTTCCTATTTGGTGAGAACTCCAAATCTTGACCAAGACTTTCTTTGAGAAGCTCCTCATCAGGACATAGATCATCATAAACCGGTGAATGTCGGATAATTGGTCTGTTGATGTGAAGTATTTCTGCCAGATATGCAGGAGAGACAGAAAAGCTCTTTTTCCGAACCCAGCACTTAAGTTCATCTCCTTCCACAATTGCGTTGGCATAAAATTCTTTTACCAAATCTTCATACGCGTCATCCAGATCAGAGAGAAGGTAATTCCAATCCTTGTGAGCAAACCATATCGGAATGTCAGTGTCATGAAGTGAGGGCTGATCCACAGCTCTTTCTAGTAATGGTGTGGCATGTAGAAAGTAATTCGCATAAGACTGATAGGCTGCATATGATCTGAACTTGTTGGGATCGAAGCTCTTTGATGAAGAGCGAGTCCCTTTTGTTTGAGGAGGGTAATCATCAACATCAATTACTGGTTCCTTCCCTTTGGAACTACCTCCTTTCACAGCAGCTTTCTTGAATGGAGACATGACTAGTCTGCATTATGAATAAGAGGAATGACAGAACACAATCCAACAAACTTTATTAGCAGTGGGTTAGCGGAAATTTAGGGACAATGAAGAAACCCTAATAGCTGGATGAGAATGGCCAGAAAATATCAATGAGGGACACGAATGGCCCAAATTGAACTACACAGTAGAGGGAGTCAAAATAAAACCACACAATCATCTGAAAAAAGGACCCACATTCAACAACACATCAGCAGGATACTACACAGGATCAATTAGAAACACCACATCAACAGCAAATCAGACAAAAATAGCTAACCCTAGCTAAGCACAAGATGACGAACAAGACCAACAGTATAAAATAGCTCAAAACAGAAACGAAAATTTCCATAAACTAAGCATGGACAAAGAGTAATAGCTGAGCTAAACACCCATCTCAAAATCACAATGAAATACGAATAAACCAGAGGGAAAACCATAACAACAAGTACAACAGAGTTCAAGACAGAAAATCCATACCTGTTACTTGATGATTTTGAGCTGAAAAGAGGCAAACAATGGAGATCGAAAATGGAGGTACGGTGTGAATGGGTAAGAGCAGATGAGAAAGACAATGAACAGTTCACAAAAAGATCGAGGGAAAAGCAAAAAGTTTAAACAAAACTGTCCCTGTATTTCCAAAACACGCGATTTTCGCGACTGAGGTGAGTCGCCAGCAAGTCGCCAGGTTGAGCCGCCAAAACACTCAAGGACAAAAATTTGAAAAATTTTTCTAAGTGTTTTTCGCGACTGGAAGGTCTACCCGCGAGTGAGTCGCGATATGAGCCGCGAAAATCTCTGAGTAACCTCGCGACTGGACCTTTCACTCGCGAACAAGTTGCCAAAATGGACCCGCGAACATGCGACTAAGGCTCGCGACTTGACATACCCGCAACTAAGCCGCCAAAACAGGGCAAAACTGGATTTTTGAAATTTTCAGATTTTTCAACAAAATACTTTCCAAAAACACCTAAAACACTCGAAAATCTTTTTGTGCTTGAAACAACAAAGATTGAGTATGTGAAAATCATATTTTATCAAGTACAATTACACAAATGATTATGGCATTCATTGAACATAAACTTGTGTGTTGTGTGTGGATATCAACAGTGAGATATTCCTTAGTCTATTGTGAAGCTTCAATGATCAATTCAACCAAGGCATACACAATTAGCACTAGATCATGTGATCTATCTCACTTATAGAAATATGTATATATGACCTCCCACAAAACTTGATAACATGACTTGGAGCTTTACATTTGACTCCACTTTCAATCATAACATTTGATCTTTTTGATCCTTTTGAGACACCACCTCTCATTGTGAGAGTGATATTTGATAAATCTCTTTAATGATCAAGCCTTTGGCCTTTTGAATAAACATTTCTCTTTAATTTTTGGTCGCTTTCCCTTTTTCCTAGTCGAATACTAGTATGTGCGACAGGCTTTTGCAGCTCAATATCTCTTTTCATTTGGAGATTTACATTTGGTGAGCTCTTTTTAGCAATAACAAAAATAAAGAGTGGGAAGATATATAGACACAAGTCTATGCATGTCTCAAGATCAACAAAACCATTCACTAATCATTCATGACAAGTTTGAAGATCTATTTACAACAATCACAAAGATTTCAAGATTTCTCCCACAGAGATATGAGTGCAAAGGAACAAGCAATGCTCGAAAATGCACAAAGCCATAAGTACAAAGGTACAAGGCAAAACAAGTTTTGAGACAAAAACTCAACAATGTCAATCAAGCTTTTTGATTTTCTAATTTTTTATGTGATTTTTGGATTTTTGACATAAAAGAAGAAAATGATTGAACAAACAAAGACAGAAGCAACCGTATTCACAAATGGACAAACAAACGATAAACATGTTGCACAAAGAGTTAACAAAGAAGTGTGTGCCCCAACACAAACAAACCTATAATATTATAAATATGTGAAGCACACAACACACAAGAGAGTCAAGGAATTGTACGAATACCAATGGTCTTACGGAGTGATTCAAACCGTGGACCATCAAGAGGCTTGGTGAAGATGTCCGCCTTTTGATTGTCGATGTGTATGAAATCAAGACACACAACTCTTTCCTCTACCAAATCCCGAATGAAATGGTAACGTATCTCTATGTGTTTAGATTTTGAATGCTGGACAGGATTCTTGGAAAGATTGATGGCACTGGTGTTGTCACAGAAGACACACATCGTTTCTTGAGGAATTCCATAGTCATGAAGTAATTTCTTCATCCAAAGAAGCTGAGTGCAGCAACTTCCAGCAGCGATGTATTCAGCTTCTGCAGTAGATAAAGACACTGAATTCTGCTTCTTGCTCATCCATGAGACAAGATTGTTACCAAGGTAGAAACAGCCGCCTGAAGTACTTTTCCGATCGTCTACACTGCCAGCCCAGTCAGCATCTGAATACCCAGCAAGACAAGCATTTGAGTCTTTTGAATACCACAGACCATAGTTTGCAGTACCATTCACATATCGAATGATTCGTTTAGCAGCAGTCAGATGAGATTCCTTTGGATTAGCTTGGTACCTGGCACAAACGCCAACACTGAAAGCAATGTCCGGTCTACTGGCTGTAAGATAGAGCAAACTCCCTATGATGCTCCTATACAATGTAGGACTTACTTCGACTCCAGACGAATCAACATTCAGTTTAGTGGATGAGCTCATGGGAGTGGAGGCATGTTTTTTGGAGTCTAGTCCAAACTTCTTGACAATGTTTCTGGCATACTTCTCCTGAGATACAAATATACCCTCCTTCTGTTGTTTGACTTGAAGGCCCAAGAAAAATGTGAGTTCCCCCACCATACTCATCTCAAACTCCTTCTTCATCTCCTCAGAAAATTCAGTAGCACGATCTTCGATGGTTGCCCCAAACACTATGTCATCAACATAGACTTGTGCCACAAGGAGATAATCTTCATCATTTTTGACAAACAGAGTTCGGTCGGCATACCCTCTTTTGAAACCTCTATCTAGAAGATAATGTGTAAGACGATCGTACCAGGCTCTAGGCGCTTGTTTTAAGCCATAAATGGCTTTCTTCAATCTTAATACATGATCTGGAAAAGGAGGATCCTCAAATCCTTTTGGTTGCTCAACAAATACTTCTTCATTTAGATATCCATTCAGAAACGCGCACTTTACATCCATTTGATAAAGTTTGAAATTCAAAGTGCACGCAATGGACATGAGGATTCGAATGGATTCGAGTCTTGCCACCGGAGCGAAAGATTCATCAAAATCTACTCCTTCTACTTGAGTGTATCCTTGAGCTACTAATCGAGATTTGTTTCGAATTATCTCTCCCTCTTCATCAGTTTTGTTTTTAAAAATCCATTTTGTGCCTATAACATGAACGTTCTTAGGCCTTGGAGCAAGTTCCCACACATCATTCCTCACAAACTGATTCAGCTTTTCATGCATTGACTCAACCCAATTCTCATCTCGAAGAGCCTCTTCAACCCTTTTTGGTTCAAACTGTGCGAGATAGCAGTGATAAGTTACATGATTGGCTAGCAGAATGTTTCCTTTCCTGAGGCGAAGACCTTCATCAAGAGATCCTATGATGTTACTTTCCGGATGATTCTTGATGACTCTTGAAGATGGCCTTTTTGAAGTGGAAACTTCATCACTTCGAGAGATAGGAGGATGGACTTCTGGAGGAGTAAGAGGACTTGATGTTCTAGACATCGATCTCGTTTCCATTCTTGGGTTGATGGGAGTCGATTCTGCTTCTGGTATAGGTTCTTCACCTTCTATATCCAAAGCTTCTACCTCAACATCGGGCTCTTTGGTGCTCGGCCCTTCTACATCATCAATCATTTCCACCTTAGATAGGGAATCATCAATCTTTACATTTATGGACTCCATCACAGTCTTTGTTCTCTTGTTAAACACTCTATACGCTCGACTTGTAGTAGAGTACCCAAGAAAAATACCCTCATCACTTCTCGCATCAAACTTCCCAAGATTTTCCCGATCATTTAGGACATAGCATTTACTTCCAAACACCCGAAAATACTTCACTTTAGGCTTCTTCCCATTCCATATCTCATAGGCAGTCTTCTTTGTACCAGCTCGAAAGAAAATCCTATTGCCAATGTGACACGAGGTGTTGACAGCTTCTCCCCAAAATTTTTGAGGTATTTGCTTGTTAAGCAACATGACTCTTGCCATCTCCTGAATCACACGATTTTTTCTCTCTACTACTCCATTTTGTTGTGGAGTTTTGGGAGCTGAAAATTCTCTCTTAATTCCATTCTTCTCACAGAAGGACTCGAATCTTGCATTCTCAAATTCCCTCCCATGATCACTTCTAATTTTGGCAATCGGAATCCCCTTTTCGTTTTGTAGTTTCTTGCACAGAATCTCCAACCTCTCACATGCTTCTGATTTTTCTCTAAGGAATTCAACCCAAGTGTATCTTGAGTAGTCGTCCACAATCACCATAATGTATCTCTTCCCCCCTAGGCTTTCAGTTCTGGTAGGCCCCATTAGATCAACATGAAGTAACTCCAAGCACCGAGAAGTGGCTATCACATTCACCTTGTGATGACTTGCCTTAGTTTGCTTCCCCATTTGACATGCACCACAAACGGTCTTCTTCACTTTACCAAACTTAGGGAGTCCCTCGACTGCTTCAAGTTTGGAGACTTTTGCTACTTGTTTGAAGTTGGCATGCCCAAATCTGTGATGCCACAGCTCCAACATATCCACACGAGCACTTCTACACGATAGGGGTGCCGTGGGAACTATTCCATAACAGTTATCTGTAGTCCGACTTCCTTCCAAAACCTGAATCCCCTCTTCATTGATGATCAAGCATCCCTTCTTGGAGAATTGTACCAGGAAATCATCATCACAAATTTGAGTGATGCTCAGCAAATTCGCCTTCAGGCCTTTTATATACAGTACATCTTTCAACAGCGGCAAACCAGGTATCTCAATGGTTCCTTTGCCTAGGACTTGAGCATGACTTCCATCACCAAAAGTCACATAGTCACCAACCTTTTCTTTGATTGTCTTAAACAGTGACTTATCCCCTGTCATATGGCGAGAACACCCACTGTCAAGATACCACAAACACGCATTAAACACCTTCAACGAGGTATGCACAAATAGGTTCACATGTGACAAACATTCTTGACCTTCAAACACAAACTCATCATCAGTTTTCATGCTTCTTTCAGATTGATTTTTCATTTTCAGATTCTCAATCATCTCACACAACATTCTATTCTTTCTTTTATACTTCTTAATCAATGATTTAGATTCAGATATGCTACTGTTTAAGACATGATTCTGATTTTCAAGATATTCCAGCATGTGAACAAATACTCTAGCATGTTTCTTAGTTTTTAACAACTCTATGAGATCATTAGTAAAACACCTTTCAGACATATGCATAGAGTCATTTTCACAAACACTTAAGCTATAATTCAGCATGGTATTTTCCATAACACAGGGGTCTAGGATCACACTTAGGTAATAAAACCACAACAAGTGTACCTGCTCTGATACCAATTGAAAGTTCAAAAACGTGTAAAAACACCTTTGAACGTTTAGACCCCCAACTTACAACTTAACCAATTCAAGCAATATGTCAAACAACTAGTGTGCGGAAACTTAACATATGCTATAATATGAAATTGGTTAAAAACTATCTAAGCCATAACAAAATAAAATCCACAGCAGATAATAAAAAGGCAAAGATAGAGAGGAAGGAAGATGCAAACACAAAGACAACACGCGATGTGTTATCGAAGAGGAAACCGAAGCCCTCGGCGTAAAACCTCTCCGCCGCCCTCCAAGCGGTCAATAATCCACTAGAAAATGTAGTTGGGATACAAGGACAACAATAGACCCTCCAAGCCTAATCTACCCAGTGCACCTAAGCCCTCCAAGCTTCTTGCTCCAACGAGGTTGCGCCGAACCTTTTTCTTTTCTAGCTTCCCGGATTCCGCTACTAGACCATAGCATCAACCAATGAAGATTGGTTCCTTCCTAACTGCTTCCCAGAAATCCAAACAACTGTCTCACAGTGATGATGATGGTGAGAACCAGGTCTGGTATAATGCCTCTCAAGGATTTGACAATGGAGAGGAAGAGAGTTGGGGAATTTGGAGAGACTCTAAGGTATAGATTGTGGGTGAATCAATCTTGTTTTTCTTTAGGGTTTCTCTCTCAAAATTCTCTATGGAAGCTCTCTTTCAATCGTGGGTAAAAGGGGTATTTATACTGGAGTGGGAGAGGAATGTGAAACGTCAGGTTTTACAAAACAGGGGTGGCTCGCGGCTTGACCTCGCGGCTTGACCAAGTCGCGAGATCCAGTCGCGAGATAACCGTATGGCCAGTTGTCCTGTTTTGTCCTGTAGTGCTCCAGCTGGCATGACTGTTCACCTTCCAGCATGCTTGGCACGTGTGCTGCGTCTGGTGACTTGAAGCCGCGAGTCACCCGCGAGTCCCAGCCGCGAGTCTCTGTTTTCTTGCACACTCTTAGCAATCTTCACTCTATCTCACTCACTACCCTTACATCAAACCCACCTAAATACAGGGTTACTAAATACTGAATTACAAGCAAATTTGGCATGGAATAAAGCCAATTAGATGGTTTAATAAATTCAACCTTACAAAATGTATTTTTGCGTGTTTCTCCAAAAACTGGTTCAGAGGTGGTTTCGCGAGAAGCTCGCGACTTAGAGCTTCCCGCGAAATGTGCTAAAGGGAAATAAAGTTTTTTCAATTCATACAGAGAGTCTCGCAACTGTCTCGCGCGTATTTCGCGACTAAACCTTTCTCGCGAAATGAAATTAGGCAAAATCTAGAAATTTTTCAATTTCATATAGAAAGTCTCGTGACTGTATCGTGACTGTTTTGCGAACAACAGCTTCTTGCGAAAGCTTTTTAGCTTCAGTGGTCATTTTTGCGACTGTCTCGCGGTTGTATCGCTATTGCCTAACCCGCGAAAAATGCGTGTTTTCAGTTTTATGTAGCAGATGTGATAGTTTTTCACACACTTACACTTTCCCTCGCACTGTCTCTCTTCGAACCCTTCTCAACCCAAAATCATTTTTCACTCAAACCCTATCAATTTCAAGCAAAAATCTCTACAAAATCACTTCAAGGTATGTTTTTCTAAACATTGCTTTCATTTTTCCTTCAATTTTGCAGATTTAGCTTAGGGTTTTCAAAATTGGGGATTTTTTCGAAAAAGGGTTGGGTTTCTCAATTTTGTGAAAAGTTTTCCAAAATTTTGATTGGGCTAAGTCCCATTTGATGTTTTTGCATCTGTGTTGGCCCCTTGTGGCATTCTTAGCATGTATTGAGGCATATTTCATCATGTTCATGCATTATTCATAGTTGAAATGCATTGTTGCACGATAGGTGTTTGTCAAAATGTCCTAGTGACATGTTTGTGTTGAATTCAAATCAAATGAGTTTCAATACCTGTTTTTTGTCTTTTGATTAAACATGCTAGGCATGTTTTGGTCATTGTTTGTGTGTTTTCACACATTATGCTCTCTTTGTGCCTCAATGCCATGCCATGCACACACCAGGCACACACTAGGGCCCTCTAGGCACACCTCATACATCTCATGATGCACACACATGCACAGTGATTCTCTTCATGAATTTTGTTGTTGTTTCCACAATTGAACACTTAAAGCATACTGTTTTGTGTCTATTTAATATGTTTTAGGTTGTTTTACCCTTTTTTTGAACTAACTTGAATCTAATCGAGTTTTGTGTTCTATGTTTGTGTTTTTGCACTTCTTTCTTTTCTATTTCTATCCTCTCCTATGCAATGTCTCCGTTTAAAAGCTCAACTGTGAAAGGAGGCTGCAACAAAGGGAAAGAGCCGGTAATAGATGTTGATGAACCTTCACCAAAGTCAAAGAGAACTCGTTTTTCAACAGGAATGTATGATCCTGATTTATTCAGATCTTATGCTGCATTCCAGACCTACATGAGCCAGTTTCGAGATGCTCCATTGCTGGTTGAAAGGGCCGTTGATCAACACTCTCTCCTAGATATGAATATTCCAATATGGTTTACCACCAAAGATTGGTATTTTCTTCTCTCAAATCTTGAGAATGCATATGAAAACTTAGTGAAAGAATTCTATGCAAATGCCGTTGTTGAAGGAGAGGAAATCAAGTGTTAGGTGAGAGGAAAGCGATTCTCGGTCACACCCGTCTACTTGGCCGACATTCTACACATCAACAGGCCAATATTACCCATCCCACCGGTATATAATGAACTGAATCCAGATGAGGAGATTCTTCGAGAAGCTTTAGGAGCGAATTTGGAATTCTCCTCCAATGGGATGTCAATAAGTGTGGTATCTCTTTCTCCTGAATTAAGGCTGCTCACGATGATCATGTTTAGCAACCTCTACCCTCTGTCCAGCACCGGTTACATGAATCTTGGTCGAGCATTATTCTTGCATGATCCGATCACTAACGTAGAGATTGATGTGTGCTCTCATATTTTACACATTGTGGCAAAAACGGTTGACCGGACTGCTTCAAGGAATTGTATTCCTTTCTGTCACCTTATCTTAAGGATTTTAAAGCTCAAAGGTGTACATCCTTTAAGAGATGAGCACCCTTATCCAAGGCCAAGTCCAATTAATATCTGCACTCTCCATGCAAGCATGAGTCACACTAAGAAGAATACCAAGCAAGAAAGTCATGCTACTCAGGGAAGCTCAAGTTCTACATCCCATGTGTATCATGAACAGCTAGGCAACATCATGGTTGCTCTCCAGGAGAATACTTCCAAGATATCCGGACTGGCTACCATCATGTACTCCCAACACACTCGTTTCGACACTAAGTTCACATCTCTTCAAACTCAACTGGACCAAATTCAGAGGAAGCTAGAGGAACATGATAACTAGCTATTCCATGACAAAAAAGGGGAGATGGTGTCGTTGTTAGGGGGAGTGTAGTGAAAGGGGGAGTGCAGTGAAAGGGAGAGTGCAGTGAAGGGGAGGAGAAGTCTAACTACTGTTTGGTTTACGTGTGTCTATTTTTGTAGCTTCTACAACTGCTGGTTTATGTTTATGCTTTTACTGCGTTTGCTTAAAACTTCAGTACACTCTATTTTTAATTTCTGTTTATATTCAGTTTATGATTATCTCAGTGCTTAGTAGCATTTTTTTGTGCTTTTAAGATATTGCCAATATGTCTTGAGTACTTTACACTTGTGCCCTAGTAGGATCTTGTTCCTAGATGCATATACTTCTCGTATTTTGCATTGGTCATGTGTTGGACATACAAGTGATCATAAGTGATTACTTTTTTTTGCATGTCTGGATGAACACTTACTTGCTAAATGTTCATTGTAGTCATTCCTTAATGACTGAACTTGTTTGATCAAGTTTTTGTTTACATGATATTTGATGTTTACATACTTGATTGCACTATGCTTGCTCATGTTCATACCTTGTATTCAACTTGTCATAAGCTTAATGAAAATTTTGTCTCTGTGCGAGTGTTTCAGGTTACAGGTATAAACGTGCAAGTGCTTCACAGTTTCTAGATTAGGTGTGAGTGAGTTTTCCCATTGTTCCCAAACTCACGTTTAAGTCTAGAGTCTGTTTTAGGGGTTTTGTTATAGAATAGCCAAAGGGGGAGATTGTAAAGTTGTGATTTACAAATATGTATTTGGTTGGCTTTTATTCCGTGCCAAATTTGATTATAAGTTTATTCAATCTTTTGTACCCTGTATTTATTGTGGGATTTGATTGTAAGGGTTATGTGATAGAGAGAGAGAGAGTGTGTGAAGACTCAAGCAATTGAAGCCAGAAGATTTCTCGCGGGTAGCTCGCGACTAAGCATCCCGCGAAGTGAAACATGTGCCTTGCATATGACTAGAATGTGAAGAGTCAGTACAGCTAGAGACTGCTATGTTTCGCAAGTAGCTCGCAGGTAAGGCCTTCCCACGAGACACCCGCGAAACATTCTATTCTGCTAGACTGTACTATCTGATACACACTTTCTGTACCCACACTATTTATACCCTCATTCCCCACAAATGTTAAGGAGTTCTTCTGAGAGAAAACCCTGGCCAAACACCTTGAGAGTTAGAGATTATCATACCTATATATCTCTACACATAAGCTTGTGGATTTCCTCAACTCCTACCTCTCCAATTCCATACCATTGAGAGGTTGATAGCCCAAACACTTACCACACCCTTTTAGAGTGTCCAGTGAGGGCTTGGTGTTGTTAGGAAGCATTGGAAGAAGCCAAGGATGACAGATGCAACATGGAGCTTGTTGCGGGATCCGGAGAGCTAGACAAGATACGGTTTCGAGAAGCCTTGTTGGAGTAGGAGCTTAGAGGGCTTAGGTACAGCGGGTAGATTAGGCTTGGAGGGTCTCTTACTAACCCATGTATCCCAACTGATTGTCTAGTGGATCGATTACCGCTTGAAGGGCGGCGAAGAGGTTTTTCACTGAGTTCTTTGGTTTCCTCTTCGATAACACATCGGCTTGTTATCTGTGTTTGCATTCTTCTTCCCTACTCTTTTACATTTCATTTTACTGCTGTGTTTATATGAATATGTGTTAGAGTAGCTTGTTTGTTTATCTGCTCACATTTACACTATTCCGCACTTAGAATTAAGTTAGTGTAAAATCTATCGAGCCATAACTTTGATTTGGGAGTCTAAACAGCTCTTGTGTTTTTAACACATTTTCGAGCTTTCAATATGTAAAAAGGTCACAATACCAAGGTATATGTAATGAGAACTATACATCAAAAACCTTACTAATCTCAAAAGCACTCTCCCCCTATCACTAGTCTTGCTTTTCCCCTAACAACAAGATTACTCTCTCATAACCAAAATTACTCCCCCTTTTTGTCATGAGTGACAAAGGGTGAATCACTGAGAGATAGTCATCTCATCATCTTGTGCAGAGCCAGAAGCATCATCACCATCATCATCTCCACTAGTCAAAGATTCCACTAAAGGATCATGCTCGAGAAAAGGAATGAAGCCACCAAAACGAGACTATTAGCGAGTGATTTGGCCAATCTTGGTGTTCATCTGACACATCTCATCAGAAAGATGGTCAAGACAACTACCAAAATCAGCTCTCATATGTTGAAGTTGATCAAAGATGGCAGCAAGAGAGATATCTATCATAGATACTATCATGTGAAAATGCATGTGTTAGGTGAAGAAAAGATGGACTTATCACGTGTAGCGGTGTCTTGATAGATATCTATTATAGACACTTTCATGTGTGAAGGAAAGTCTATAAAGAGACTCTTTAAGAGAGAGAAAAGAAAATGAGCACGTGGCTCAATGATGGTGTTATAGTGAGACCGTTGAGTGAGTACAAAGGTCATCACCATATTAACGATCCTTGGACCTTTAGCAAAGTCATGGACCTCTCATAGAAGCGTGAGGCCAGCTCGTCTCGAGAGATAGAATGGAGATGAGGATGACTAGGATAGTCCAGATGAGCCACCCTAGGGATGTGTAGTACAATGAGTTCCGGTGTAACTACGATATGTGTTCCTCAGAATACTGTAGTAAACTAAGGGATAGAGATATCGATAGCATGTATGTTGGAGTAGAACTCTTGTATAAACATGCTGGGACATCTAAAAGGTTTCTCATAGAGAGATTCCTAACCCTGAGGGGTAAATGCATTGGGTAGAGGAGTGTTTGAAAAATTAGATAAAATAACCTGCTATTCCGAATGAATAGACTGGTCACAAAAGTTCTCCTCAAAATACTTTTGGGATTTTGAATTACAGAACCTGTCTTGAGAAGGGACAGAAGAAGAAGAGGATGAATCACTATAAGATATTGGGTTCTTCGAAAGAATGGATTTCTTGGGTGCCATAGCAGGAAACTAAGGAAAGAGCAAATAGAGAGACGCAACAAGAAGAGATGCTCAAGAAAGAAGGAAAAGAAAACAACAATGCATGGTAATGCATGAACATGTTACGTGTAAAACAAATAGCATCATGCGAAAAACCCAATCCAAACTACAGCACTCACAATATTATAATGAAGCACATAACCCAGAATGCATGAAAGCATGATTATAATGCTAGGAAATGCAATGAATGAGCATGTGATAGCATTTCTACAACACCCAACCTAAAGATTTCATCAAAAACACAAAAATCCCAAAATTTCCCAAAAAACTGAAACCTAGGTCACAAATGCATGAAATGCATGAGAAAAGAGAAAGAAAAGAGTTTTAGAACACTTACCAACATATTAGAGATCGAAATAGGCCAAAATCTAGAAGGGATGGAAGATTTTGATGAAAAGAAGAGGTTAGGATTGAGAGAGAAGAGAGAGAGAGAAGAGATATTTGAGTGTGAAATGAACCGTGTCGAACCTTGAGTATATATAGATCTAGGCATCTCAATAGATCGAGGAGGTATTGAGAGGCGTCGAGAAAAAAATCTCGATAGATCGAGAGGTATCGAGGAGGTGTTGACGGCTAAAATCTTTGATGTATCGAGGAAGGTGTGGAGCTTCTATCAAGAAAACAAAAAGTTTAGAAATATGGCACAATAGATCGGGCTACGTGTCGAGAGGTATCAAGAAAACCTAGAAAACCTTGATAGAAGAGGCTTGTGTTAAGAAGTATTGAGAAGGTATCGAGCCTGCTATCAAGCTAGTATTGAGCAACTAGAAACATTAAATTTCAAGGGAGAAACAACATGAAATGATGCAAGCAAGATAAACAGCATTCCAAACATCAAAGTAGCATGTTAAGCACTCAAACACAACAAAAAATCTAGATGCAAAGCATTCTTAGAACCATAAACACTAAACAAGTCTAACCAATTTTATTTTCAAAAACAAGTTAAGATAGTTTAGTAAGCTTATACTACCGTGTGTATTTCTTATGATGGCGAAATCACATTGTACCTGTACAATAGTATCAAGAGTAGCAAAGAATTGTGTGTTGTGTGTGAAACTTTTTCAAGAGAGCATACGTTTTCATCATATGAAAATAGTGATATAAGTGAATCAAGAACACTCACACATAATCATAACTTTTTGATGGGGACCATCACCTTTGAGGCACATCATATAACTCCCACATCTCTTGGAAACATGCTTGCAACTATATAAAATCATTTTGATTCTTTTTGCTTTTGATGTTCTTTGCATATTTTTCTTTTAAGTATAAAAAGGCATATCATGCATGGACATATAAAAGAGAGAAAAGAAATACCCATTTATGTTAGCCAAACATCTTGTTCTTGCTATGCAAGTGCTACACCTTAACGAGCACGACTTTTATGAATTGCACACATATGTTGTATGATTGGAGAGTTTTTAGTGGTGAGATGGCTATTTATGCCTTTCTCTTAGGATGTTTTAGTCATTCCCGTCAAAAAGAGTGATATATATATGGATGATAAAAGATTAACCAAATCATACAAATCACATAACGAGCCACAAAGCTCACATTGCTTAGTTGTGCATGAAGATGCTCATCTAAGCTACAAGAGATACAAAGTTAGGAAACTTTGTTTCAAAGGCCATCCAAGGTACATAAGTACCAGTATACACAAACACACTTTTTTTGAATTTTTCAAAATTTTTTAATGAAAAAAAACAACACAAACAAACAAGCATATTAAAAAGCAATAAAAACTAGACTAACTCAAAAACAACAAAAGCACACAAGAGATGCAAGATAAGTAAATGAATCACTTAGAGGAGTCTTTTTCCTTCCAAACAGGAGATTTGGAGGAAGGAGAAGTTTTCTTTTTCTAAGACCACTGCTTATGTGGATAAGAGGGAGGATTGAACCTATTGAAATTTGTCTGAAAAGGAGCTAAAGTGTTTTGAAATTGATTTTGACCTCCAAAGGATGACACATTATTGTTTTGTTGAGTAGCAAACCACTTATAGCAATTTGGATGAGTATGTCCCGATGCTCCACAGTGATGACAGAAGTATGGCTTCTTCGGTTAAGACTTCTAATTAGAGGAGTGATGATTGTTCTACTTAGTCTCCTTCTTAACAAGTTTAGGAGGTGCTCCTAGAATGGATTTGCCCTTATCATTTTTATCCTCATTAACTATTTATATCTTAGACTTATTTATCTCTGATTTAGCATTAGAAGTAGGAGACACAAACTTGACATTACGTAAAGCACTAGTGGAAGTACTATAAGAAGAGAGAGAGAGTGATCATACTCGAGACCAGTTTTATTAGATGCAGCCTTTTGAAATTTGAGCATTTCATCCAGCTTAGCACTTGAAACTCTTTCCAGTTGAGCCCTTACTTGGAACAATTCTGCAACCAGTTCCTTGGTCTTCTAAGCTAGGAAGTTGTTTTCAAACCATAGTGCTCCTATGGCTTGATTTGCTTTATCAATTTTAGTGGAGAGTTCTTTTCATTCCAACTCCACTTTACTTAGCTTCCTTGTGGCTGGCTTATAAAGCTTCTCATGCTTCTTAGAATTCTTGTAAAGCTTTGAAATGGATGTCATCTTCTTCATCCTTCTTCTCAAATTTTGACTCCATCAGTTCTTCTTCCTCATCAACCAGTTCTTCAAATTCCTTGGAGGATTCAATAGTTGCTGTGAAGGCCATGAATGTTCCTTCTTGATCACTATCTTTTGAATCTACGTCTGGTTCAGTATCACTCAAGGTGGCAGCTAGGGCTTTGCTTTTGCCAGTTGACTTGAGATAGGTAGGACATTCTTGCTTCATGTGTCCATACCCTTGACACCCATAACACTTTGGACTAGCTGGAGTGTTGCTACTTTGTCCAATTTCTTTAGATTCTCTCTTGAATTTATCTTGAGACTTAAATTGAGAGAATCCAAACTGTGGACTAATGGAGTTGCCACCTAGATTAGGTCTAGGAACCATATTGGGCCTTTTGGGTCAATCATTACACACATGAATCCAAGTACCAAATTATGGGTCCGGAGTTTGTGTACAGCTTGGGAAGGTGTTAGGCACCTAAGACCGCCCGGTTTGTGGGCCGGCTTTCATTATGTATAGTTAGACCATATTTAATTAAAGAGTTTGTTAAGAGAGCCCTAATCCTTAACCTAAACATACATCAAGCACTTTAAATAAAAATAACACATACAACATATTAAAAACATATCACAATATAAAAAAATATAAAAAAAATACAATCAAACATATTATATTATACATGGCAAGTTGACAATTAAATAAAACGCACAAGAAAATATTATCATATATACTAAATATGGCAAAAATACCACATATTAACCTAAACAGAGTAAAAAAGAATCAAATAACATGTTAAAAAGTGATTAAAATAATAAAATAAAATAAAGATTTAGCCCTAATTTGGGTTTGGGGTGTGTACACATACTCAATCATGTGTATCATATCATCTCATCCAAGACAACAAACAAATAAATATATCACATGGTTATGGCTGCATCAAAAAATTATTGGAGAGCATCAAGAACATCAAGAGCACAAACATATTCCAAGTTCACATATCATATTCATCAAACCTAAACAAGATCATATCCCAACCAAATGCATGTACATATGAATGCATGACTTACCTACATACCTTATTGCATCTCAACACTTATGCATCAATAAATGGACATGTGAATGCATGTTAATGGTATTAAAGCAAGAAAAGAAAAGAAAACCCTAATCTAGCATGTTAAAGGCAAACAACAATTAAATAGAGGAATAGAGACTCAAAAACATAAAAAGGAGCCAAAACAGAGGCATATGACACAAGGAAATAAAGAAAAAAGAAGCAAAAAAATTCGGATTAGGGTTTTGGGTCGAAGTATGCATGTGCATACATAAGCCTGCGTACACGGGCTAGTTGTATGCGTACGCATGCAAGAAGCATGCGTAAGCATACCACCCAGAAAGCCCTAGTCTAGAAACCATAAATACAGAAACCTGAGCAGAACCTAAAACAATTGTAAAGTTGTGATTTACAACTAATTTGTGTTGGCTTTAATTCCATGCCAAATTTGATTGTAATTTTGTTCAATCTTTTGTACCCTGTATTTTATGTGGGATTTCATTGTAAGGGTTGTGTGTGTAAGAGAATGTGAAGACTCAAGACTCATTGAAGATCAAAGAAGTTTTCGCGGGTAACTTGCAAGAAGCCTTCCCGCGAAGTGAAGCATGTGCTTAGCACATGACTGGAATGCGAAGAGTCATGACAAATGGTGCAGTTGGTTTTCGAGAGTGTTTTGCGGGTAAGGCCTTCCCGCGAGATACCCGCAAAACATTCTGTTTTGCCAATTTGTCATATCTGATACACCAAGTCTCTACCCACACTATATATACACCCATATTACTCACATATTGAGAGGAGTGCTTTTCAGAGAGGAAACCCTAGCCATTACCCTTGAGAGTGAGAGATTGTCATACCCATAATCTTCTACACAATCCATTGTAGTTTTCCTTAACTCTTACCTCTTCATATCCAAATCCTTGAGAGGTTGATAGCCTAAACACATACCACACCCATCTTGAGTGTAAAGTGAGGTTTTGGCGTTGTTGGGAAGCATTGGAAGAAGCCATTTGTTTGGTGGATGCAATCGGGCTGAATTGCGTGATCCAGAGAGCTAGAGAAGACAAGGCTTCATTAAGTCAGTTGGTAGCAGGAGCTTGGAGGGCTCAAGTACAGGGGTAGACTAGGCTCGGAGGGTCTTTTGTTATTCGTGTACTCCAACTCATTCTCTAGTGGATTGATTTACCGCTTGGAGGGCGGCGGAGAGGTTTTTTGCCAAGTTCTTCGGTTTCCTCTTCAATAACACATCGGCGTGTTATCCTGTGTTTGCATTCTTCTTCCCTACTCTTTTAGCTTTCATTTTACTGCTGTGATTTGATGAATATGGCTTAGAGTAGTTATATTGTTTATCCACTCGCATTTACTCTATTCCGTACTTAGTTTAAGTTAGAGTAAAATCAACTGAGCCGCAATTTTAATTTGGGAGTCTAAACAGCTCTTATGTTTTCACACAAATTCGAGCTTTCAACAATAAAACTAACAACCTAACATGCTTCTAATATAATATTAAACAACCTAAACTAACAATAAAGATATCCAAAATAAACAAGGCAAAATCTATTCCTAAACATGCATTGGATCAAACAACAAACAAGAACAACACTTAACACATCAAAACATGTTCATCAATATATCCAATCATCCAAACTCTCCAATTAAAACATGATGAGACACAATAAAACAAAATCAAACAGAGAAAAACATATTTCTAAGCATATATAACAAATAAATAAATCAAGAACACAAGAACACGAATTATAAAAGACCCAATGTAAGGAAGAGCCATGAAGAGAGGCTCACCTTACTTATGGAACACCACTTGGTCGATATTTAACTTGAAAGCTTGAATTTGTCAAAAACACAAGAGCTTGTTTAGACCCTAAATTAAAAAAATACAACTCGGTTGATTTTACTCTAACTTAACTAAGTGCGGAATAAGAGTAAATGTGAGTGAACAAACATTACAACTACTCTAAGCCATTTTCATTAAATATAAATAATAAAATGAAAGCTAAAAGAGTAGGGAAGAAAGATGCAAACACAAGATAACACCGAGACGTGTTATCGAATTGGAAACCGAAGAACTCGGTGAAAAACCTCTCCGTCGCCCTCCAAGCGGTAAATTGATCCACTAGAGAATGACTTGGAGTACACGAATAACAAAAGATCCTCTAAGCCTAGTCTACCCCATGTACTTAAGCCCTCCAAGCTCCTGCTACCAATTGACTTGAGCCTTGTCCTCTCTAGCTATCCAAATCACGCAATTCAGCCCGATTGCATCCACCAAAAAAATGGCTTCTTCCAATGCTTCCCAACAAAAACAAAACCTCACTTTACACTCAGAATGAGTGTGGTAAGTGTTTGGACTATCAACCTTTCAAGGATTTGGATATATAGAGGTAGGAGTTGAGGAAAACCACAAAAGATTGTGTAGAGGATTATGTGTATGACAATCTCTAACTCTCAAGGGTTATATCTAGGGTTTGAAAAGTACTCCTTCCAATATGTGGGTAATGTGGGCATATATAGTGTGGGTGAAGACATGGTGTAGCAGATATGCCAAAATAGCAAAAAAGAATGTTTTGCGGGTATTTCGCGGGAAGGCCTTACCCGCAAAATACTTGAGAAAACCAGCTATCATGACTCTTTGCATTCTAGTCATGTGCTCTACACGTGGCTCACTTCGCGGGAAGGCTTCTCGCGAAACTTCTCTCGAAATCCACTTTGTCTTCAATAGGTGCTTAAGTCTTCACACTCTCTCACACACACAACCCATACAATAAAATTTCATATAAAATACAAGGTACATACGATTGAACAAAAATACAATCAAATTTGGTATGAAATTAATGCCAACAAAAAATAGTTGTAAATAACAACTTTACATAACCGACCCCTTAGTGCCTACAACACAAAGATTAAGTTGGGAGAACAAGATTAGTTCAGAAAAAGGTTTTGAGAAATCAATTTAGAAAAATAGTTTCTGCCTTAGAACTAACTAAAGTGAGGTTTTTAATTTGTAAAAAACGTGCAAGGGTGTTGTGTGGGTGTTTTAGAAAAGGGAATTAAGGTTTTAGAGAAGACGGAGGCTAAAAAATGATTCTCTCTAGCTAGAGTTTTGATTGGAGGCATAAAATGAGTATTTTAGAATTTTCTAATGATATTTAGACGTTCTCAAGGGTCTATGGGCCAGCCCACATCAAAGCATTATGTTTTGGGCCTTTAAAATGAAGTTTTAAAACCCAGAAATTCGGACTACCTAGTTAGCCCAACATCAAACAATCATAACTCACTTAATATGAGTCCAAGTTAGGTAAAATTTATGTTCAAATTAAAGCTCAGGATGACTACTTTCCAACGAAACAAAATTCACTCAAAAATTCTTTGTAGATCAAAAGTTATGGTCAAAATAGTGAGCAAATGTCATTTTCAGTATCAATTTCAAAGCAATTTGAGCACTTTTGAGTTGTAATTTCTTTCAAACTATTGTGAACTCTTTAATTACCCTTGGTTGACATATGTCAAGCTCATCATTGGGGCCGGGACTAAAATTTATTAATGTGTACAAAATGCGGTGTCTACACAAACTATTTGCAATCCTTGTCATTTGCCTTGACATTCGTATTCTTGATGAACTTCTTGAATTGTTTGGTAATGTAAGATTTAAACTTTGAGTTCTCATCTTCAGAAGACTCATCTCCTTCATCATTCTTGGCTTTTAGAGACATATTCTTGCTCTTGCTACCCTTGCCAATTCTCACCAAACCTAATTCATAGGTCTACAAGTTTCCAATTAGCTCTATCAAAGGAATGGTATCAATGTCTTTTGATTCTTCTATGACAGTGATCTTAGCATGGAACTACTCTGGAAGTGATTGAAGGATTTTCCTTACAATCTTAGGCTCTAGAATCTTTTCACCTAAGTTGAAAGTTGAATTCACTATGTCCTTGAGCTTGGCATAAAATTCATCGAACATCTCATCGTCATCCATCCTGATTTCTTCAAAGCTAGTGGTAAGCCTTTGAAGCTAGGAACCTTTCACAACTTTGGTACCTTCATAAGTGTTTTGAAGGATTATCCATGCTTCTTTGGCACTCGTAGTGGATGAGATCTTCTTAAACTCCTCATTAGTCACAGCACTAAACAAGGCTTTCAATGCTCGACTATTGAAATTTGCAACTTTGATCTTGTCATCATCCCAAGACGTTGGCAGTTCAGTAGGTTTGGTACATCCAATCTCAACATCCAGCCATACCTTTTTATCTAAAGACTAGAAAAAAGCTCCCATGCATACTTTCTTGTATGCATAGTTAGTACCATAAAAAGGAGAAGGTATAATTAATGATTATCCACAATCCATAACAACAGGGGCCAATGGATCACACAGCAAAGATTAAAACATAATCAGAGTGTGCCTGCTTTGATACTACTTGTTGTATTAAAATAGATTGATCCCAGTTAATTAATTTAATTACCCAAGCTGACTAATCAAGTCAAATTGAATGCAAATTGTGGAGGCACCAACAAATCACCAAATAAGTAATATGCAGCAGAAAATAAATTAAAATGGTGATTTGTTGACAAATGGGGAAAACCTTTCGCAAGGCAAAAGCCCCACTGGGTGAATTTAAGGTCACCACTCCCAAGAATCCACTAATCAATAATCAAGCGGTTACAAGTATGAGGAATCTTACCACTACCCTGGCCTATCCCAAAGTACCAACCTACAATTGAACCTTTACTCCAATACTCAATTGGACTTGATCTTGTAACAGACTTCTTTCCTATGTTGCACAAATCTCCAATCTGTGACTAAGTCCTTTGCACGGATCCCAGTACATGACTAACGCCAACAACTTGATTAATTATTGTTGGCTGCAATGTTCTTCACTTCATAAATGATAAAGATCATAAAACACTTGGTACAAGACCCTAAGGCGTACAAATGCAGTAGCTTCACACAAAGTATATGAGCTCTAGGTCTCTGTTTCCGTACTTGATGACTTTTAAAATAAGCCTTATATATGACTAGGGTAGTAAGAAGAGAAACCCTAATCATTTAAGTCATTATGGGCTGAATTTTAGATCTAAGATTTCTGAAATTGTAATTCTCGATAGATTGAGCTTATGTTGAGCTTGTCCCTTATTCCTCGACAGCAACTTGTTGTAGACACCGCATTTTGTACCGCTTATGACTTGGACCCCCGTTCCCTAATGATGCTCAAACTCTAAGGCCCAAGGCTAGTTTAGAGCCCAATTAGATATTAAATTGACTTGAAGAGTGTTAAATTGGAAAATATAACCTTTTAAATGAGTAAAAATCTATTTTTGGAAAATTAAATGACTAAAGTGGCCCTCAGCCTACGTATGTGAGTCGTGGCCTACGTACACGAGCTAAAGCATGTGTATGCATTCACATTCTTACATATGCAGCTAGGGTTTCAAAAGCATATGAAAAGGAAGTTTTCTGCAATAATGGCTGAGATTTGGAATGAATCCCACATCGTCCAGGAGTTGTTCCAAACCTCATTTTTTCAACTATAAAAAGCCTTACATGGTATATTTTCAAAACAAACAAAAATCCCACAGGATAAACCTATGATTCACTAGAAAATAGTGAATCAAAAGGGAGTTTTTCACAAAACACCCTCAAGTATTTTTTATTTGATTGTGACCCTTTCTAGCCCCAATCCTTTGAGTTTAAGATTACTAATCACTATTTTATTGAATTGTGATAGATTTGATTGAAAGGAACGGTCAAAAATCAAGCCTAGGAGCTTTTGCTTTAAGGTATTCTTTTGAACTTTTCTTTTTTGCTTTAATCTTTTCTTTATTTTGTTTCTTTGTTTAGTTTATGTTTATATATGTTTGTTTAGATTGGTTTTAGGCTTTCTTTATGTTTTTTAGCATGTTAGGTTACTAGATTTACGTTTTTCTATTTTGTTTGGTTTCTGCTTTGTTTCTATGTTAAGGACAATCCTCAAGTTCAAGAGGCCGTGGCAAAAGGAGCAATACCTCTAGATGCACTCTAGATCATCCTTGAAAGGATTGATGGACTCTTAGATGACTAGAATGAGCAATCTGATAGGCTGGCCTCTATCGAAGAGCAGATGAACCTACTTTCAGCAAAGTTTGACAGCTTTACACCCAGTAGTAGCCCTTAGGCCATTCTGGTCAAAAAAGGGGAGATTTTTGGAGGGTAGCTCTTGAGGGGGAGTGCCATTTTGAGGGGGAACAAGTCAAAAACTTATTTTAAGCATTTCTACTTTTATGTCTTTATGTCATCTATGGTTTTTGAGTTTATGTTTTGGATAATTTTTATGGGTATGCTAAGTACTTTGTTAAACAGTTTGGTTATATACTTGGTTTAAACTCATGGATGGTTTTAGTACTTTTTGTTTAAAACTTTTGAAACTCTTGGTACATTGGTTTATATATATATATATAAGTTTATATTCAGTATTTAATTTGTACCCATGCTTTGGAGCCTAGTACTTGTTGTTAAATGTTATGCATTTTCTTTAAGTACATCACTCTTATGCCCTTGTTGGATTTTATATCCTTGATGCAATTACTTTGAGTTTTTGTATCGGTTGAGTGTTGGACATGCAAATGATACTTTGCATTGAGCTTATTAGCTTGCATGTCCGGATGTTCATTCCTAGTGTGAATGAGCACTGTGGTCACTATTTATAGTGATCGTTTTTTTTTGGTCAAGCCATGCTTTATTACTTTAATCTAAATTGCTTGATCATATTGTGCTTGCTCCATATACATTACAAGTTTGCTGCATACAATGATCATATTGTGTTGTTGTTTTTCAGGAGATACTTGTTCTTATGGTTCAAGAGCTACACAAATTCTAGAGTTAGGTGTGAGTGAGTTTTGTTCAACTGTTCCCAACTCACATGTTAAGTCTAGATTTTGTTTTAGGGTTTTGTCACGGAATAGCCAAAGGGGGAGATTGTAAGGTTGAATTTAATCAACCATCTTGTTGGCTTTATTCTCTACCAAATTTTCTTGTAATTCAGCATTTAGAAACCCTGTATTTAGGTGGGATTCATAAGGGTAGTGTGTGAGAAAGTGTGAAGAAAAGCTCAAGAGTATGCACTCGGCAGGGCCTCGTGACTGGATCTCGCGACTGGCTCACGGCTGGCAAGTCGCTAAAGCTGGTACATGTGTGAAGCATGCAAAGGAGCTGAAGAGTCACACCAGTTGGAGCACTACAGGACAAAACTTCCAGTTTGGCCAGGTAGTTAGCTCATGACTTAGACTCGCAACTCAGTCAAGTCGCGAGGTCAAGTCGTCAGACCACTCTGTTTGGGAAAAACTGACCTTTCGCATTCCAAACACACACCAGTATAAATACCCCTTATACCCACGTATTGTAGAGAACTTTGAGAGAGCAACCTTAGAGAAAACAAGATTACTCATCCACAATCTTCATCCTTTGATTCTCCAAATTCCTCTACTCTCACCCTTTCCATTGTTACATCCTTGAGAGATACATTTAGCCAAAACCTTTTCTCACCATACCCATATCTGTGAGGAGGCTATTTGGTGCTTGGGAAGCAGTTAGGAAGGGACCAATTGATATTGGTTGATGCTATGGGCTATAGCGGGATCTGGTAAGTTAGAGAAGACAAAGGTTCGGCATAACCTCATTGGAGCAAGAAGTTTGGAGGGCTTAGGTACACTGGGTAGATTATGCTTGGAGGGTCTTCTGCTGTTCATGTATCCCAACTTCATTCTCTAGTGGATTATTTACCGCTTGGGGGGCGGCGGAGAGGTTTTATGCCTAGGACTTCAGTTTCCTCTCCGATAACACATCGCTGTGTTGCCTTTGTGTTTGCATCTCTCTTTCCTTAATCTTTGCCATTTAATTTCTGATGTGTTTGTGATTTTATTTGGTTTAGACTGTTTTATCAATTCTGTTTTAGCTTATTTTCATATTCCGCACATACATTGTTTGATGATAAGTTTGAATTGGTAATTTGTAATTTGGGGGTCTAAACGTTCATAGGTGTTTTATACACTATTTGAACATTCAAATTCCCTTGGGATATGTGCACAAATTATGTACTTTCTCTTCTGACTTGTATGGGTTCTATGCCTACATATTCAATTCCCGGAGGATATGTGCATAAGTTCTATATTCTTTTCTTCTGACTGGTATAACCGACCCATTAGTGCCTACAACACAAAGATTAAGTTGAGAGAACAAGATTAGTTCTGAAAAAGGTCTTGAGAAATCAGAAAAATAGTTTCTGCCTTAGAACTAACTAAAGTGAGGTTTTTAATTTGTAAAAAACGTGCAAAGGTGTTGTGTGGGTGTTTTAGAAAAGGGAATTAAGGTTTTAGAGAAGACGGAGGCTAAAAAATGATTCTCTCTAGCTAGGGTTTTGATTGGAGGCATAAAATGAGTATTTTAGAATTTTCTAATGATATTTAGACGTTCTCAAGGGTCTATGGGCCAGCCCACATCCAAGAATTATGTTTTGGGCCTTTAAAATGAAGTTTTAAAACCCAGAAATTCAGACTGCCTAGTTAGCCCAACTTCAAACAATCATAACTCACTTAATATGAGTCCAAATTAGGTAAAATTTATGTTCAAATTAAAGCTCAGGATGACTACTTTCCAACGAAACAAAATTCACTCAAAAATTCTTTGTAGATCAAAAGTTATGGTCAAAATAGTGAGCAAATGTCATTTTCAGTATCAATTTCAAAGCAATTTGAGCACTTTTGAGTTGTAATTTCTTTCAAACTTTTGTGAACTCTTTAATTACCCTTGGTTGACATATGTCAAGCTCATCATTGGGGCCGGGACCAAAATTTATTAATGTGTACAAAATGCGGTGTCTACACAAACTATTTACGATCCTTGTCATTTGCCTTGACATTCGCATTCTTGATGAACTTCTTGAATTGTTTGGTAATGTAAGATTTAAACTTTGAGTTCTCATCTTTAGAAGACTCATCTCCTTCATCATTCTTGGCTTTTAGAGACATATTCTTGCTCTTGCTTCCCTTGCCAATTCTCACCAAACCTTTTTTTATAGGTCTACAAGTTTCCAATTAGCTCTATCAAAGGAATGGTATCAATGTCTTTTGATTCTTCTATGACAGTGATCTCAGCATGGAACTACTCTGGAAGTGATCAAAGGATTTTCCTTACAATCTTAGGCTCTAGAATCCTTTCACCTAAGTTGAAAGTTGAATTCACTATGTCCTTGAGCTTGGCATAAAATTCATCGAACATCTCATCGTCATCCATCCTGATTTCTTCAAAGCTAGTGGTAAGCCTTTGAAGCTAGGAACCTTTCACAACTTTGGTACCTTCATAAGTGTTTTCAAGGATTATCCATGCTTCTTTGGCACTCTTAGTGGATGAGATCTTCTTAAACTCCTCATTAGTCACAACACTAAACAAGGCTTTCAATGCTCGACAATTGAAATTTGCAGCTTTGATCTTGTCATCATCCCAAGACGTTGGCAGTTTAGTAGGTTTGGTACATCCAATCTCAACATCCAGCCATACCTTTTTATCTAAAGACTAGAAAAAAGCTCCCATGCATACTTTCTTGTATGCATAGTTAGTACCATAAAAAGGAGAAGGTATAATTAATGATTATCCATAATCCATAACAACAGAGGCCAATGGATCGCATAGCAAAGATTAAAACATAATCAAAGTGTGCCTGCTTTGATACTACTTGTTGTATTAAAATAGATTGATCCAGTTAATTAATTTAATTACCCAAGTTGACTAATTAAGTTAAATTGAATGCAAATTGTGGAGGCACCAACAAATCACCAAATAAGTAATATGCAGCAGAAAATAAATCAAAATGGTGATTTGTTGACAAATGGGGAAAACCTCTCGCAAGGCAAAAGCTCCACTGGGTGAATTTAAGGTCACCACTCCCAAGAATCCACTAATCAATAATCAAGCGGTTACAAGTATGAGGAATCTTACCACTACCCTGGCCTATCGCAAAATACCAACCTACAGTTGAACCTTTACTCCAATACTCAATTGGACTTAATCTTGTAGCAGACTTCTTTCCTGTGTTGCACAAATCTCCAATCTATGACTAAGTCCTTTGCACGGATCCCAATACGTGACTAATGCCAACAACTTGATTAATTATTGTCGGCTGCAATGTTCTTCACTTCATAAATGATAAAGATCAGAAAACACTTGGTACAAGACCCTAAGGTGTACAAACGCAGTAGTTTCACACAAAGTATATGAGCTCTAGGTCTCTGTTTCCGTACTTGATGACTTTTAAAATAAGTCTTATATATGACTAGGGTAGTAAGAAGAGAAACCCTAATCAATGAAGTCATTATGGGCTGAATTTTAGATCTAAGATTTCTGAAATTGTAATTCTTGATAGATTGAGCTTGTGTTGAGCTTGTCCCTTAATCCTCGACAGCAACTTGTTGTAGACACCGCATTTTGTACCGCTTATGACTTGGGCCCCCGTTCCCTAATGATGCTCAAACTCTAAGGCCCAAGGCTAGTTTAGAGCCCAATTAGATATTAAATTGACTTGAAGAGTGTTAAATTGGAAAATATAACCTTTTAAATGAGTAAAAATCTATTTTTGGAAAATTAAATGACTAAAGTGGCCCTCGGCCTACGTACGTGAGTCATGGCCTACATACACGAGCTAAAGCATGTGTGTTCATTCACATTCTTACGTATGCAGCTAGGGTTTCAAAAGCATTTGAAAAGCAAGTTTTCTGCAATAATGGCTGAGATTTGGAATGAATCCCACATCGTCCAGAAGTTGTTCCAAACCTCATTTTTTCAACTATAAAAAGCCTTACATGGTACATTTTCAAAACAAACAAAAATCCCACAGGATAAACCTATGATTCACTAGAAAATAGTGAATCAAAAGGGAGCTTTTCACAAAACACCCTCAAGTCTTTTTTATTTGATTGTGACCCTTTCTAGCCCCAATCCTTTGAGTTTAAGATTACTAATCACTATTTTATTGAATTGTGATAGATTTGATTGAAAGGAACGGTCAAAAATCAAGCCTAGGAGCTTTTGCTTTAAGGTATTCTTTTGAACTTTTCTTTTTTCCTTTAATCTTTTCTTTATTCTGTTTCTTTGTTTAGTTTATGTTTATATATGTTTGTTTAGATTAGTTTTAGGCTTTCTTTATGTTTTTTAGCATGTTAGGTTACTAGACTTACGTTTTTCTATTTTGTTTGGTTTCTGCTTTGTTTCTATGTTAATTAGGGTTTCTAGGTAAGGATCTGCGTACTCATGATCTAGCTTGCACACGAAGGCTGAACTCATGCATACACAGACTTGTTCTAGCATGCTTGATGTCGTTACCCAGAATCCCTAATTTTTGTTTGTTTTGTTTCCGCTTTCATATGTTTGTTCTGTATAGCTTCTTTTTCATATATTTTAAGCCCCATAACTACTCCGTCTTTTAACATGTTTGTTTGTTATCACATGTTTATTTTAGGATTTCATGCTTGTTTCTTACTTTGATGCCATGAACATGCATTCACATGCCCATTCATGATGCCATAGGTGCTGAGGTGCTGCGAGGTAAGTAAGTCATGTATTCACATGAACATGCGTGTTGATTGTTTAATTTGCCTTTGATATATGTGTATAAAGTTGATGCCTTGTTTTGATTTATGATGTGATTTGCTTTGTTGCCATGTTTGGGTTGTTGCCTTGCTTTGAGATGTATGATAGGGTTTCACATGCTAGAGTTTCTCATATGTGTTTGGCTCTTTATTACTTTAAGGATGGATATGTGTTTTGGGATGAATGATGCCATGATTGTATGCTTAGATGTATGCTAGTGTGTGTGTGAGTACAGATGCAAGTGTTGAACATGTTTTTAATAAGGTTAGGACGTAAGACACAATGATGGGAGGCAAACCTTAGGGTTGGGCTATCTTGGGTGCTTAACACCTTCCCAAGAGCATACCTAAACTCTGAACCTATACTCTAGTAGTAAGACCAAAGGTCCTTCCTCGAAAGGACACTATATTCATGGTTCCTAGACCATATAACTAGGTGGTAACTCCGACACTCTTTCCCTTGTGCCCACACTACCCTAAGCATGTGAATTTTAATGCAATGGTTGCTGAAGATAAGAGTGGCCAATTTGATGAAGAAGTTCTCAATAGGGTAAACCTCTTACAATTGCTGAATGCACTTAGTGCATGAGGTACTTCTAAGGGGTTGTCTTATGTGCAAGTAGAGATGAATGGGAATGGGGTCGAGGCAATGCTTGATACTGGTGCTACCCACAATTTTGCTAATCAATGTATGGTCCAACAACTTGGTCTAAAAGTGAGCAAGTGTCCAAGTAAGATCAAGTCAGTAAACTCAGAAGCAAAACCTGTTTTTAGAATTGCTTTTGGTGTGAAGTTTAAGGTTGGTGACTTCGGCACTCTTTCCCTTGCGCCCACAATTGCCACTCCATTGGGGATAGTGAGTTTAATTCCTATGTGTCTTGTTTCTTAACCTTAACCAAAAAAAAAAAATAATAATAAAAAATAAAAAAAAAAAAAAAATCAATACTTGTTTAGCACACACATCACCGGTTCTTTTGTCCCTTAACCTTGGTTGTTGATGAGTGGGAAGATGGAAGGCTCTATTCAGACCCAAAATTTTCAAAGTTCATCCCACCAACTCACAATCAGTGTCATTGCCTATAATGGGCCTTGAGTACGTGAAAGGTTTGCTACCAATCCACTATGGGGTCCATTTAGGCCCTCGGTTGGAATCATAGCCCACCTAGTTGTGAGTGACCTACTTATCTATCCCTTTAGCCTTAGGGAGCCTACCCACACTAGAGAGATCCTAGATCCTACCATGTAGGGTACCCTTTATATATCTTTTCTTTGTTCAACCATATATCATGTGTTCTCCTAATTCTAAAGGACAAATAAAAGGTATAGAAGTGGAAGGGATGGCCCTAAAGTTATGGTATGCCCTAAGATGTTATGGGACAAAAGAATAAATAAAGTTCTCATATATAAGAGGCTTGTCCTTAAATCCAAAGGTATATCTTAACTTCAAAGATTCATAAGACCATAGCTTAATTGCTATCGTAGGGCCAAGTGGAAAATGGCTTTTTGAAAAAGAGGACTTTGGGCCTAAGATAACAAATACGTTATGGACTTAGCATCCAAAATTCTTCAAAGCCAAAATGAACTTCCCTAATCTTAGGCCTCTTTGTTGCATGTCTAAGCCCAAGATGATGAGAATTTCATAAACTTTGAGAGGGAGGTTAAAATGTATTCTAGGTAGAGGGCTATTCCAAGAAAAAAATGATGAAATAATGAATAAAGAATAGGAAGCCTAAAAGTGATGAATACATTGTAAGCCCAAGTTTGAGACAATGGGTTGAAAATTCCTAAGTGCATTCTAATGAAAGCCCAAGAGAGTAAGATGAGAGCTTTTATTGTAACCAAAGCCCAATAAAACAAGGGGCAGAGGTCCATGAGAGGAAAGGGAGTGGCATTGTAATTGGGCCTTCATTAAAATAAACTTAAGGATTTTCTAAGAACATCTAAGTTTAAAAGGAACCTTTTAATTGGGACATGAACTTTGAAAGTTCAATTAGTGTAAAAACACCCTTGAACGTTTAGACCCCCAAATTACAAATTACCAATTCAAGCTTAATATCAAACAATTAATATGCAGAACATGAACAGAAGCTTAATACAGAATTGGTAAACAATCTAAGCCAATTAAAATCACATCCACAGCAGAAAATAAAAGGCAAAGATAAAGGGAAGAGAGATGCAAACACAAGGACAACACACGATGTGTTATCGAAGAGGAAACCGAAGCCCTCGGCATAAAACCTCTCCACCGCCCTCCAAGCGGTAAACAATCCACTAGAAAATGTAGTTGGGATACATGAACAGCAATAGACCCTCCAAGCCTAATCTACCCA
Source organism: Quercus tomentella (assembly GCA_028535165.1). Taxonomy (NCBI): domain Eukaryota; kingdom Viridiplantae; phylum Streptophyta; class Magnoliopsida; order Fagales; family Fagaceae; genus Quercus; species Quercus tomentella. Next base: position 43,082,428 of record JAPQVY010000155.1, read on the forward strand.
GTGTACCTAAGCCCTCCAAGCTTCTTGCTACAACGAGATTGCGCCGAACTTATTTCTTTTCTAGTTTCCCGGATTCCGCTACTTGACCATAGCATCAACCAATGTAAATTGGTTCCTTCCTAACTGCTTCCCAGAACACCAAACAGCCCTCTCACAGTAATGGATATGGTGAGAAAAGGTTTTGGTAAAATGCCTCTCAAGGATTTAACAATGGAGAGGAAGAGAATTGAGGAATTTGAAGTGGGGTGAGAATGGAATGTGAAACGTCAGGTTTTTCAAAACAGGGCTGGCTCGCGGCTTGGCCTCATGGCTTAACTGAGTTGCGAGATCCAGCCGCGAGATAACAGAACGGCCAGTTGTCCTATTTTATCCTGTAGTGCTCCAGCTAGCATGACGCTTCAACTTCTGGCATGCTTGGCACGTGTACTGCTTCTGGTGGCTTGCAGCCGCGAGTAACCTGCGAGATCCAACCGCGAGACTCTGTTTTCTTGCACACTTTTAAGCATTCAACACTCTATCACACTCACTACCCTTACAACAAACCCACCTAAATACAGGGTTACTAATTGCTGAAATACAAGCAAATTTGGCACGGAATAAAGCCAACAAGATGGTTGATTAAATTCAACCTTACAATCTCCCCCTTTGGCTATTCCCTGATAAAACCCTAAAACAGACTCTAGACTTAACATATGAGTTGGGAACAGTTGAGCAAAACTCACTCACACCTAATTCTAGAAACTGTGAGGCACTTGAATCATATGAACATGAAACTCTTAAAACACAACAATACACCATGATCATTGTATGCAGAAAACATGAAATGCATATGAAACAGGCATAAAGTGATCAAGCAAAGATGGAGTTAAGAAACAAACTATGGCTTGATCAAATAAGTAATCACTACAAGGTAGTGATCACAATGCTCATTCACACTTGGAATGAACACTTGAACATACAAGCTAACAAGAACATTGCAAGTTCCTTGTATGCCTAACACTCAACCAATGCATAATACACTAAGTATATGCATCTAGGAACAATCCTACAAGGGCACAAGAGTGACAATACTTAACAAGAAAATGCATGACATTTAGTTAGAAGTACTGATTTAACAAAAACATAAAAGCTGCATAAAGCATGGTACAGACCATAAAGCCTACAGATAACCCTAAAAGCTTACAAAAGCAACATGGGTACAAAACACATTATAAATTGAAAAACAACTTAAAATAAAGTATTGAAACTGCTTGCAGAAACACTCCCCCTTAGGATTTTCTCCCCCTCTGATCAAGCTATCACTCCCCCTTTCATTGTATTCCCCTTATGACATCATCTCCCCCTTTTTGCCACGGAATAGCTACATATCCTCTTCTAGCTTCCTCTGAATCTGATCCAATTGAGTTTGTAGTGAGGTAAACTTCATATCCCATCGAGTGCTGTGATGGTGTAGAGTAGATGTGAGTCCAGACATCTTGGTACTCAACTCGTGGACAGATGTTACAATGTGGTCAAGTTTTTCGTCAAGGGAGAGAGTACTGAAATGCGAACCATTGCGAGATGTGGAAGTTTCCGGTTTTGCTCTCTTCCGACTATGACCAATGCTTGCGTTGAATGTACACATGTTGATTGGACTCGGTTTTGGGCAAGGAGATTCATTTGCTGTTGGATAAATTCCTTTGAGCTTCAAGATCCTTGAAATTAGACAACAAAAAGGAACACCTATCCGGGATTCAGTTCGTAGAACCATTTTGCACAGAACATGAAAGATATGAGCACAGATGTCAATCTCTACATCAGAGATTAGGTCATGAAGAAACAAGGCACGTTCGAGGTTCATATACCCAGTGCTGGGTAGGGGGTACAAATTGTGAAACATCACAATTGTAAGCACTCTCAGTTTCGGAGGAAGAGAGGAAACACTGACTGAGTTTCCATTGGATGAAAATTCCAAGTCTTATCCAAGACTATCCTTAAGGAGTTCCTCATCAGGACAAAGATCATCATAAGCCGGTGAGTGTCTAAGCATTGGTCGGTTGATGTGAAGGATCTCTGCCAAATATGCAGGAAAGACTGAAAAGCACTTTCTCCTAACCCAGCACTTGAGTTCTTCCACAATTGCATTGGCATAAAATTCCTTTACCAAATTCTCATAAGCTTCATCCATATCGGAGAGAAGGTAATTCCAATCCTTCTGAGCAAACCATTTTGGAATGTCAGTGTCATGAAGTGACAATTGGTCAAAAGGTCTTTCCAGTAATGGTGTAGCATTTCGAAAATAATTCTCATGAGTTTGAAAGGCAGCATAGGATTTGAACTTGTTGGGATCGAACACTCTTGATGAAGAACGAGTCCCTTTTGTTTGAGGTGAGTAGTCATCGACATCAATGACAGGCTCCTTTCCTTTGGAACTACCTCCTTTCACAACTGCTTTCTTGAATGGAGACATTTCCAGTCTGTATCATGTAATAGAGGAAAAGAAAGAACAATACAATCCAATAGACATTATTAGCAGTGGGTTAGTTTCAAATTATGGGTAATGAAGAAAACCCTAAGAGCTAGATGGAAATGACCAGAAAATAGCAATGAGGGACAAAAATGACCCAATGTGGCCACAATATAGAGTGGATCAGATTATTATCACACAAAAATGAAACCACCAGACACAAAAATGATCAAACACGGGTAAGAGATATACAAATACCAAATAAAACACAAAATCCATGAGAATGGTAACAAATAAAAAGTAGAGGACAAAACCCATACCTTTCCTTGAAGATTGAGAGAATGGTAACAAAATGGTGGAAGATTTTGGAGATTACTACAGTGATGTTGAAAAATTGAAAGTAAGAACAGAAAGTGAATAGTCACAGAATGCAAGACAATCAAATAAGACCCTTTTTGAGAATAGTGTTGAAAATGAGCTCATTTGCAAAACACGCGATTTTCACGGCTGTTGTAAGTCGCTAGGAAGTCGCCAAAATAACCAGCCAAAACACTTCAAAATTTTTTTTTTTTTAAAATTTGCTAAGTGTTTTTCGCGACTGGAAGTCTCACTCGTAAGGGAGTTGCGAGATGAGCCGCGAAAATCTCTGTGTACCCCTCGCGACTGGACCTTCCACTCGCGAACAAGTCACCAAAACTGACCCGTGATCTCGCAACTGTGGCATGCAACTTCACTAACCCGCGACTGAGTCGCCAAAACAGGGTAATATTGTTTTTGAAATTTTCAGATTTTGAGAAAACAAAATACTTTCCAAAAACAACTGAAACACTCAAAAATCTTTTTGTGTTTGAATCAACAAAGATTGAGCATGTGAAAACACATTTCATCAAGTACAATCACACAAATGAATATGGCATTCATTGAACATAAACTTGTGTGTTGTGTGTGGGTATCAACAATGAGATAGTCCTTAGTCTAATGTGAAGTTTCAATGATCAATTCAACCAAGGCATACACAATTAGCACTAGATCATGTGACCCATCTCAATTATAGAAGTATACATATATGACCTCCCACAAGACTTGAATACATAACTTGGAGCTTTACATTTGACTCCACTTTCAATCATAACATTTGATCTTTTTGATCCTTTTGAAACAATCACCTCTCATTGTGAGAGTGATAGTTGATATTTCACCCTGATGAGATAGCCTTTGGCTTTTTGAATAAACATTCACTTTAATTTTTGGTCGCTTTCCCTTTTTCCTAGTCAAATACTAGTATGTGCGACAGGCTTTTGCAGCTCAATATCTCTTTTCATTTGGAGATTTACATTTTGTGAGCTCTTTTTAGCAAAAACAAAAAAAAAGAGTGGGAAGATATATAGGCACAAGTCTATGCATGTCTCAAGATCAACATAACCATTCACTAGTCATTCATGACAAGTTTGAAGATCTATTTACAACAGTCACATAGATTTCAAGATTTCTTCCACAGTGATAAGAGTGCAAAGGAACAAGCTATGCTCGTAAATGCACAAAGCCATTAGCACAAAGGTACAAGGCAAAACAAGTTTTGAGACAAAAACTCAACAATGTCGATCAAACTTTTTGATTTCTACTTTTTATGTGGTTTTTGGATTTTTGACACATAAGAAAGAAAAGATTGATCAAAAGCAACAATGTAAAAACAGCAAAAACAAACACAGCAATTAACATCCAACAGAAACATTCTATACAAAAAAGAAAACAGCAAAGTAGTGTGTGCCCCAACAAACAAAATAACACATTGCAAATATGTGAAACACACATCACACAAGAGATTCAAGGAATTGTACCAACACCAATGGTCTTACGGAGGGATTCAAACCGTGGACCATCAAGAGGCTTGGTGAAGATGTCTGCCTTTTGATTGTCGGTGTGTATGAATTCAAGACACACAACTTTTTCTTCTACCAAATCTCGAATGAAATGGTAACATATCTCTATGTGTTTAGATTTTGAATGCTAGATAGGGTTCTTAGACAGATTAATGGCACTGGTGCTGTCACAGAAGACACACATCGTCTCTTGAGGAATTCCATAGTCATGGAGTAATTTCTTCATCCAAAGAAGCTGGGTGCAGCAACTTCCAGTGGCTATGTACTTTGCTTCAGTAGTAGAGAGAGACACGGAATTTTTTTTTTTACTCATCCATGAGACAAGATTGTTACCAAGGTAGAAACATCCTCCTGAGGTACTCTTCCGATCGTTCACACTACCAGCCCAGTCAGCATCTGAATACCCGACAAGACAAGCATTTGAGTCTTTTGAATACCACAGACCATAGTCTGAAGTTCCATTGATATATCGAATAATTCGCTTAACCGCAGTCAAGTGTGATTCCTTTGGAGCAGCTTGATATCTGGCACAAACACTAACGCTGAATGCAATGTCCGGTCTACTAGCTGTAAGATAGAGTAAACTCCCAATGATACTCTTATATAAGGTAGGACTTACTTCCACTCCGGAAGAATCAACATTCAGTTTAGTAGACAAGCTTATGGGAGTAGAGGCATGTTTTTTGGAGTCTAGTCCAAACTTCTTGACAATGTTTCTAGCATACTTCTCTTGTGAGACGAATATACCTTCCTTCTGTTGTTTGACTTGAAGGCCCAAGAAAAATGTGAGTTCCCCCACCATACTCATCTCAAATTCTTTCTTCATCTCCTCAGAGAATTCAATAGCTCGATCTTCAATGGTAGCCCCAAACACTATGTCATCAACATATACTTGTGCCACAAGGAGATAATCTTCATCATTTTTGACAAACAAAGTCCGGTCGGCATATCCTCTTTTGAATCCTCTATCCAGGAGGTAATGTGTAAGCCGATCATACCAAGCTCTAGGTGCTTGTTTTAAGCCATAAAGGGCTTTCTTCAATCTCAACACATGATCAGGAAAGTAAGGATCCTCAAAGCCTTTTGGTTGCTCAACAAACACTTCTTCATTCAGGTATCCATTTAGAAATGCATATTTAACATCCATTTGATAGAGTTTGAAGTTCATAGTGTATGCAATGGACATGAGAATTCAAATAGACTCAAGTCTTGCCACAGGAGCGAAGGATTCATCAAAGTCTACTCCTTCTACTTGAGTGTATCCTTGAGCTACTAACCGAGATTTATTCCATATTATCTCTCCATCTTCATCGGTTTTGTTTTTGAATATCCATTTAGTGCCTATGACATGAACATTTTTAGGCCTTGGGGCAAGTTCCCACACATCATTCCTCACAAATTGATTCAGCTCTTCATGCATTGACTCAACCCAATTCTCATCTTGAAGAGCTTCTTCTACCCGTTTTGGCTCAAATTGAGCAAGGTAGCAATGATATGTTACATGATTGGCCAAAAGGATGTTTCCTTTTCTAAGGCGAAGACCTTCATCTAGAGACCCTATAATGTTGCTTTCCGGATGATTCTTAATCACTCTTGACGATGGCTTCTTTGATGTGGAGACTTCATCACTCCATGAGATGGGAGGATGGACTTCCGGTGGAATGAGAGGACTTGATGTTCTAGACATCGATCTTGTTTCCATTCTTGGGTTCATGGGAATTGATTCTTCTTCCGGTGTAGATCCTTCAACTTCTATATTAAGAGCTTCGACCTCAACATCGGGTTCTTTGGTGCTCGGCCCTTCTCCATCATCAATCATCTCGACCTTTGTTAAGGCATCATCAATCTTGACATTGATGGATTCCATCACTGTCTTAGTTCTCTTGTTAAAAACTCTTTACGCCTGGCTAGTAGTAGAGTACCCAAGGAAAATACCTTCATCACTTTTTACATCAAATTTCCCAAGATTCTCCTGATCATTTAGGATATAACACTTGCTTCCAAACACTCGGAAATACTTTACTCTGGGCTTCTTTCCATTCCAAATCTCATAGGCAGTCTTCTTTGTTACTACTCAAAAGAATATTCTATTGCCAATGTGACACGAGGTGCTCACGGCTTCTCCCCAAAACTTTTGAGGTATTTTCTTTTTAAGTAACATGACTCTTGCCATTTCCTGAATTACCCGATTCTTTCTCTCTACCACTCCATTTTGTTGAGGAGTTTTGGGGGCTGAAAATTCCTTTTTGATTCCATTCTTTTCGCAGAAAGACTCAAATCTTGCATTCTCAAACTCCTTCCCATGATCACTTCTTATCTTGGCAATAGGGACCCCTTTCTCGTTTTGTAGTTTCTTGCAAAGAATTTCCAGCCTTTCACATGCTTCTAATTTTTCTCTAAGAAATTCAACCTAAGTGTATCTTGAGTAATCATCCACAATGACCATAATGTACCTCTTTCCTCCTAGACTTTCAGTTCTTGTAGGCCCCATTAGATCAACATGAAGTAACTCTAAACACCGTGAAGTAGCAATCATATTCACCTTGTGATGACTTGCCTTTGTTTGCTTTCCCATTTGACATGCACCACAAATAGTCTTTTTCACCTTTCCAAACTTAGGAAGTCCCTCAACTACTTCAAGTTTAGACACTTTAGCTACTTGTTTGAAATTCGCATGCCCAAATCTGTGATGCCACAGTTCCAACATGTCAACGCGAGCACTTCTACACGAAATGGGTGCCGTAGGAACTACTCCATAGCAATTGTCTGTAGTCCGATTTCCCTCCAAGACTTGAATCCCTTCTTCATTGATGATTAAGCATCCCTTCTTAGAGAATTGGATAAGGAAATCCTCATCACATATTTGAGTGATGCTCAAAAGATTTGCCTTCAGCCCTTTGATGTATAAAACATCTTTCAACAGAGGTAATCTAGGTATCTCAATGGTCCCTTTACCAAGAACTTGAGCATGACTTCCATCACCAAAAGTTACATAGTCACCAACCTTCTCTTTGAGTGTCTTAAACAGTGATTTATCCCCTGTCATGTGACGAGAACACCCGCTGTCAAGATACCACAAGCATGAATTAAATACCTTCAATGAGGTATGCACAAATAAGCTCACATGAGACAAACATTCTTGACCTTCAAACATAATCTTATCTTCAGTTTTCATGCTTCTGTTAGATTGACCTTTCATTTTCAGACTATCAATCATCTCACACAACATTCTATTTTTTCTTTTGTATTTCTTAATCAACAATTTAGATTCAGATATGCTATTGTGTAAGATGTGATTCTTATTTTCAAAATATTTCAGCATGTGAATAAATATCCTAGCATGTTTCTTTGTTTTTAACAACTCTACGAGTTCATTGTTAAGACACCCTTCAAACATACTCATAGAGCCATTTTCACAAACACTTAAACTACAATTCAGCATGGCATTTTCCATAACAGCATCCATAATAAAGGGGTCTCGGATCGCACTTAGGTAATTAAACCACAATAAGTGCACCTGCTCTGATACCAATTGAAAGTTCAATTAGTGTAAAAACACCCTTGAACGTTTAGACCCCCAAATTACAAATTACCAATTCAAGCTTAATATCAAACAATTAATATGCGAAACATGAATAGAATCTTAATACAGAATTGGTAAACAATCTAAGCCAATTAAAATCACATCCACAGCAGAAAATAAAAGGCAAAGATAAAGGGAAGAGAGATGCAAACACAAGGACAACACACGATGTGTTATCGAAGAGGAAACCGAAGCCCTCGGCGTAAAACCTCTCCGCCGCCCTCCAAGCGGTAAACAATCCACTAGAAAATGTAGATGGGATACATGAACAGTAATAGACCCTCCAAGCCTAATCTACCCAGTATACCTAAGCCCTCCAAGCTTCTTGCTCCAACGAGGTTGCGCCGAACCTATTTCTTTTCTAGCTTTCCGGATTCCGCTACTTGACCATAGCATCAACCAATGTAAATTGGTTCCTTCCTAACTACTTCCCAGAACACCAAACAGCCCTCTTACAATAATGGATATGGTGAGAAAAGGTTTTGGTAAAATGCCTCTCAAGGATTTAACAATGGAAAGGAAGAGAGTTGAGGAATTTAAAGAGTCTCTTATGTGAAGATTGTGGATGAATCAATCTTGTTTTACTCTAGGGTTTCTCTCTCAAAATTCCCTCTGAAAGCCCTCTTTCTTTCGTGGGTATAAGGGGTATTTATACTGGGGTGAGAATGGAATGTGAAATGTCAGGTTTTTCAAAACAGGGCTGGCTCGCGGCTTAGCCTCGTGGCTTGACTGAGTCGCGAGATCCAGCCGCGAGATAACAGAACGGCCAGTTGTCCTATTTTGTCCAGTAGTGCTCCAGCTAGCATGACGCTTCAACTTCTGGCATGCTTGGCATGCGTGCTGCTTCTAGCGGCTTGCAGCCGCGAGTAACCCGCGAGATCTAGCCGCGAGACTCTATTTTCTTGCACACTCTTAAGCATTCAACACTTTATCACACTCACTACCCTTACAACAAACCCACATAAATACAGGGTTACTAATTGCTGAAATACAAGCAAATTTGGCACGGAAAAAAGCCAACAAGATAGTTGATTAAATTCAACCTTACAAACTTAATGAAAATGGGGCTTCTTTTCAGGCATCATTTCTCTGCCAAAGTCAAGAAAACACATCCCCACTCCCATTTGGATTCGGGAGAAAGGAAGACGCTTAATCAAGATTAAGGACACACATCAAGAAGAAGAATTCTTCCAAGAAACAATGTTGAAAGCTCGGATTTGTGTTAAAAACACAAGAGCTGTTTAGACCCTAATATTAAAAATTACGACTAAATTGCTTTTACTCTAACTAATCTAAGTGCGGAAACAAGAATAAATGAAATGCAATCAACCGATACTAATCTATTACATAAACATGAACAACAAACAATAAAAGTAAAGCACAAGAGTAAGGGAAGAGAGATGCAAACATAAGATAACACGCTGATGTGTTATTGAAGAGGAAACTGAAGAACTCGGCAAAAAACCTCTCCGCCGCCTTCCAAGCGGTAAATTGATCCACTAGACAATAAGTTAGATACACGAATAGCAAGAGACCCTCCAAGCCTAATCTACCTAATGTACCTAAGCTCTGCAAGCTCCTACTCCAACAAGGCTTCTCGGAACCGTGTCTTGTCTAGCTTTTTGGATCCCGCAATACGCTTGATTGCATCCGCCAAGCCTCACCAGCTTCTTTTGGTAAATCCCCAAAGCTTCCCAAGCTCCAAAACACTCTTTACACTCTAAAAAGGTGTAGGTCATGTTTGGGTACAAATCTCCTCTCAACGTATGACAATGGGAGAAGGAAGAAGAAGAGGCTACAATGATTTCTCACTAAGGATGAGTAGCTCTCTCTCTAAAAGATGGGTGTGTGTGTTGTACAAAACCTATCTCGGGTTTTTCTCTCTGAATGGCCTCCTTTACATTTGTGGGTAATGAGGGTATATATAGCATGGGTGAAGGGTAAGAAAGTTACACTTAAAATTCCTTCAAGCAGAATGTTTCGCGACTACCTCACAAGAAGGCCTTACTCGCGAGACACTCACAAAACTGATAGCCTGGCATGACTCTTCAGCTTCCAGTCATGTGCTTCTCACATGGCTACTTCGCGGGTTAGCTTCTTACGAAATCCACTTGATCTCTAATTAAGCTTGAATCTTCACCAACTTAATACTAAACCAAATACAATAAAATCCCTCAAAAATACAAGGAAACAAATTTATGCAATTACAACACTTTTTGTTATGGAATAAGCCAATACTAATGTTATGATAAAAATCATAACTTAACAAATGTCTACTTCCATGAAAGACCCAATGGCACAAAAGATCCTTAAGGATTTGGAAGAACATGGAGAAGCCCTTAAGAAAATGGGAGGGCGTCTCACTAGGTTGGAAGAATCTAGACTCAAGAAATCCACACATGTGGAAATCCATGATGATAAGGAGGAAGATGAAGAATGGGACGAAAAAGACAAAGTGGAGTATGAAAGAAACAAGCAATTTGAGAAGCTCACCACGGAGATAGTAGCTATGAGGGAAAAGATGGAAAATATGCAACTTGCCTTCCGTAAAGCACAAGGAATGGATGACTACCTTTATAACATAAGAGGGGGGGGGGGGGGGGAGTAAGCTTAAAGGCTCCTATTACATTGCCTCCCAAGTTTAAGATCTCTGATGCAGAAAAGTTTGATAGGATTGGGGATCTAAAGCAACATATAAGAAGGTACCTTAGCATTGCTGAAATGTAGGGGCTAGATGAGAAGCAAACTTTGCATGCATTTCCCTTCTCACTCACAAGAGGTGCATCAAGGTGGTACTATAGCCTTGACCCAAGGAAAACTATGTGTGGAATGAACTAGTAGAGTTGTTTATAGACCAATTCATCTTCAACACCATGATTGATGTGATGCTAAGGGATTTGGAGACTACCAAGTAAAGTGTGGGGGAGACTTTTTCCGAGTACATGACTATATGGAAGACCAAGGCATCTGAAATGGTCAATAGTCCAAATGAGAAAGACCAAATCAACATAATCATCAAGAACTTGCTTCTGGTTTATAGTAGTTGGCTATTGTCATTGCCTATTAGCTCATTCGGAGAATTATGTGATTGTGGGACAAGAATTGAAGATGCTCTCAATAATGGACAATTAGAGAAAGGGGAAAGCAAGCCTCCAACCAAAAAGGAATATGGAGAAGGGACCACCACTAAAGCACCCAATCCTGTAAATGTATGCGCCATCATACCCCAACAAACACTAGCCTACCCAAAGAAAGCTCATCGAGAATTTTCTGACCTAGGAATGAGCCTCACCCAAGCATATGAAAACCTATCCTCCAAAGGGTTCATCAAGCCTTTAGACCCTACACCCATGCCCATTCCCATACCTCCGACTTAGAATCTCAATGAATATTGCCACTAAAATAAACAATTGCTTCTGCCTCAAACACGAAATACAAAACCTCATAGACAATGGAACCCTCCCAAATCCCAACAACATTACTAAACCCAACATTAGAAAGAACCCTTTGCCCGATTACCATAGGGCTTCCCCTCCATATCAAAACTGGGTTCAAGTAGATGAAATTGAATGGGATTGCTCGAAGTTGATAGAAACTACAAATGTCAATATCAATGCCTTGGAAATCCAAGGAATATGGGATGAAGAAGATGAAGTCCTAAAGGAAGCAATAGCAATATGGGGAATACTTCCTAAAGGAGTGATGGAATTGAAGAAAATAGTTTTGGAGGACAATGTTGCAAATATCACTAGGAATGGGAAGCATTACAAGCCATCCTTTTTAGAAAAGGATCATCCTGGTATGGATCTAAGGGAAGGGTCAAAGCCCACGGAACCTAGAGGAAAAGAATATAAAGAAGAGGAAGATAGGGTCTTGACGAAATTGAAGAAGACCCAAGGTCATGTGTCTGTATAGGGCTTGCTCATGGCCTCGTAAGGCCCTTTTGGACAGCTTGAATGGGAAATATGTACCTATAGAAACTACACCATAAGAGGTTTTTTCTCTCATGGGAGTTAAAGGTTCCTCACACCCTCTCCTTGCTTTTTATGATGAAGATCTCCCCCTTGAAGGAGCTACTCACACTAGACCCTTGCAAATCACCATCAAATGCATAGGTGCCAAGGTCCCAATGGTTTTTATTAACAATGGATCCGCCTTGAATGTTTGTCCATTTAGGACTGCCCTCACTGTTGGCCTAGACATGGAGACCATTATTCCTTCTCCCTTGATTGTAAGGGCATACAACAACATTTCAAGGAAGGTCATGGGCACTTTCAAGGCCCCTTGTAAGATCGGGCCAATGGAAACCATTGTGGAGTTTCATGTTATGGACATCACCCAAATTACAACCTTCTCTTGGGAAGGGCTTGGCTTCACCATTATGGGGCTATCCCATCCTCACTACACCAAAAGATGAAGATCCCATGGAAAGGAGGGATTGCCATAGTGCTTGGAGATGGTGAGATCCTAGCACTAGTTGGTGGACTCGAGGAAGGAGGGAGTGAGCTTTAAATCAGTGGCTTTGAGTTCGTAAATATGATTGACTATGGGTTGAAGGATGAAAGGTATGCTACCGATTTGTTCCCATATTGTAGCTATGAGGTGATTGCAATGATGAAGAACATGGGATACATGCTTGGTATGGGCCTTGGAAATGAAGGAAACGAGGTAGTTAAGAGTCCTAATATCAAGACTCAAATGACCAAGGAAGGTCTAGGATTCCTTGAAGACTGCGATGGAATCAAGAAAAACCATGGCACTCTCGATGGGAACTTTGTGAAAGAAGGAGGAGACTTCCCTTATTATGTCTTCCCTGAACCTTGGGTAGGTAAAGATGGAAGGATGTATCCAGGTTGGGAAATGTTCTTTAATGAAAAAGTTACTTTCAAGGAGAAGCCTGCCGTAGTGATCAAAGAAATGCAAGAAGAGGTCGATTGGGTGAACTATATGGATGTTGAAGCAATGAAGACCATGATGAAGACAAGCAGGCACATGTTCGCCATCACCAATGAAGAGCCAAGTGATCCTTCCAAATTCATCATGCCTACTATAGGGCCCATTAATAATTGGACTTGGGTCGAGTTTTCTGAAAACATAGGGAAAAAGTTTTGTAATGCAAGTTCTAATGTACTTTTCAATATTTTCAATAAGATGAATTCTAATCTGGCTTACTTTGATGTGTCCCATAACATTGAAATTCTGCACTTAAATTATTCAAATGAATTTGAAAATGAAATTAATAAACAATTGGAAAAGAAAATTGAACCTATGGAACCAATTCTTGAAACTATTAATTTGGGCAATGATGAGAATCCATGCTTAATTAAAATTGGCTCAACTCTAAATGAAAAAGGAAAGAAAGATCTTCAAGAACCCCTCATGGAATTTCAAGAGGTGTTTGTATGGTCCTATGAAGACACGCCTAGAATTGACCTTGAGATAACTCAACATCACATTGATACTCATGACCACAAGGTACCTTTCAAGTAAAAATTGAAAAGAATGAGGATCGAATGGCTCTTAAAAATCAAAGAGGAAGTCACTAAGCAATTAAAGGTCGGGTTCATCAAACCCGTACACCAAGCCGAATGGGTAGCCAATGTTATGCCCATACCTAAGAAGGATGGGAAGGTGAGCATGTGTGTGGATTTTAGGGACTTGAACAACACATGCCCTAAAGATGACTTTCCTTTCCCTCACATTAATGACTTAGTGGATAACATGGCAGGAAGTGCATTGATGTCCTTCATGGATGGTTTTTTGGGGTACAACCAAATCAAGTTAACTCTCAAGGACATGACCAAAGCCACCTTCACTACCAAATAGGGAATCTATTGTTGCACAGTAATGTCGTTTGGCCTCAAGAATGCTAGGGCAACCTACCAAAGGATGGCTATGGCCTTGCCACATGATATGATGCATAATGAGGTAGAGATGTATGTTGATGATATGATAGTAAAATCCAAGGATAAAGGAAGCCATGCCATAAACTTGAGGAAGTTCGACAAGAGGATTAAAGAATATAGATTGATATTGAACCCACAGAAGTGCACCTTTAGAGTAACCGCTGGAAAGTTGTTAGGCTTCCTAGTGAGTAATAGAGGGATAGAAATTGACCCATCCAAGATCAAAGCCATATTGGAGATGCCACCACCCAAAAGTGAGAAAGAAATAAGGGCTTCTTAGGTTGACAAAAATACATTAGTGGATTCATTGCCAAGCTCACCTCTATTTGTGAGCCTATCTTCAATCTGCTAAGGAAGAATGAACCACATACATGGAATGATGAGTGTCAAAAAGCCTTTAACTTATCAAGGAGTATCTCCTCCACCCGCCTATCCTAGTGCCTCCACAACAAGGAAAGCCCTTACTTCTATACCTCTCCATCATAGGAGATGTAGTTGGAAGTATGCTTACATAAGAAGATGATGAGAAGAACCAGAGGGCTATATATTATGTGAGCAAGAGATTCCATGATTACGAGACTAGGTACACTCCCATAGAAAAGTCATGCTTTGCACTTGTTTGGGCAATACAGAAATTAAGGCATATCATTTTACCTTTCCAAATAGGGGTGGTAGCAAGAATGGACCCATTGAAGTACCTCTTTGAGAAGCCCACTTTGAGTGGCAGATTGTCATGATGGTTGATTTTGCTAGTAGAATTCAATTTGAAGTATGTGGCTAGGAAAACTATCAAAGGAAGTGTCGTGTCAGATTTTTGTGCGTAGAATCCTATAGAAGGTGAAGGTGGTAGAAAAGACTCTCCAGATGAGGACATTTAGGATGTTGAGTTAGGGACATGGAAGATGTATTTTGACGGAGCCATAAACTAATGTGGGAATGGGATAGGGATACTCTTGATCACTCCCAAGGGGTTTCACATGCCTTTGGCAATTAAATTGAACATTGAAGCAACTAACAACATGGCTGAATATAAGGCTTGCATTGCTGAAATGGAAGCTCTTTGAGGACTCAACTTTGGTTATACCCCAAACACAAACATTATGGAAGGTGAAGGAGGAACATTTGAAACCTTATCAACAATATTTAAAGAACTTGACCAAGACCTTTGACAAGATTAAGTACACATCATGAAGTTCTTGGAAGTAGGGACATATCCGGATAGTGCGACACGAGAGAACTTCATTCCATTAGGATGATGGCAACTTAATACATCCTATGTGGGGGATAACTCTATAGAAGGTCCTACGATGGTATACACCTTAGTTGCTTAAAGAGAGAAGAAGCTGAGAGAGTAATGGAAGAAGTTCATCAAAGGATTTGTGGCCCTCATATGAATGGGAGAATGTTAGCCAAGAAAATCTTAAGGATAGGGTACTACTGGAATACAATGAAGACCGATAGTGTGGATTATGTGAAAAGTTGTCATGATTGTCATACACATGTCAACTTGATGTTAGGATTAGTGCCCTTAAAGCCTTTTGTATGA
This sequence comes from Quercus tomentella, assembly GCA_028535165.1. Taxonomy (NCBI): domain Eukaryota; kingdom Viridiplantae; phylum Streptophyta; class Magnoliopsida; order Fagales; family Fagaceae; genus Quercus; species Quercus tomentella. The sequence continues at coordinate 43,097,789 of JAPQVY010000155.1, forward strand.
TACTATGTATGCCACTATGTATGACTTAATGTTGTAATTAATAAAGTTGTTTTTATTATTATCTAAAATAATGGTAACATGAATATTTGGACATTATCATTTAGTCCATGAGATGCATAGTATGTGATTTAAGTGATTTAGTCATAGAATATATAAATCACAAGTTCTTTGTAAACTCATAATTTTAGTTCATAGTCGGTGATGAAATTGGGCATTTTATCTACGAAGACTATAACATATCAATTAAGATGATTTGTCTTGATCATAGAAGTGGAGACTTCTAGTTGGTATGTTGATATATTTTAAAAGTTAAGACATATTGAACTGGACAATTGTGAGATTTATTATTCTTCTAATGACTGTCAAATGAATAATAAATCTCACGACTTCTATTAACATGAACTCTTAATCCTGAGAGAATAATGGACCTAATCATGAAGTGTAGGTTTCTTTGATATATCAGGAGTGAGATCTAAAGTCACGATCAAAACCTCAGTATGTTGGGTAGCCACATTTAGTGTTGATGGAACATATACTCTCAAGATGAAATTCATAATCTCTTAACGGAGATATAAATATTCCCTTGAGATAAGTTTAATGGGTTTGGTTATTTAGAGTGTTAGGCCTAACCACTTTCGTAAGGAGTTACTAAAGTATATATTTATGAAATTAGATTTCATAAATATATGATGAATAACTTAAAGGATTAAACCAGGTACTCAAGAATTAAGATGTAGTAATCTTCAAAGTGGCAGTCTACATTCATGACTGTGTATTACTATGAATATTTTATGAAGGGGTTGCATGTACAATAAAGTCTTAGGATATAATTTATTAATAAGGCCTAGAGTGCAATTATATTTATATAGTGGTATTAAAAATAATTAATGGTAACTTTGGACTTGTCAAGAGTTGACAGAAAAGCCCAAGGCCCATTAGAGCTAGAGTTTTATTTGTTCCCACTCCAAGCCACATACTAAATCCCAATTGGAATGGCTCAAAAGGTTAGCCCAATTAGATAATCAGTTATAAGGAGAGAAACATACAGAATTTTGTAAGAAAATGAAATGGTTTGTATTTGAATATAGGACACTCACTTATTCTCCCTTGAACACACATATATAAACTGATTGAGAGACCACACTTCTTGGGCATAAGTGGAATTGGAGTGAAGATTAAAAGTGTTCCCAAGTATTTCTAATCTTTGGTTTTGAATTTCACCACACCAAGGAATACTCTCTTGTTCTTATATTCTGAAATTTACATAATACATGTTATCAATTGTGAATGAAGTAGATCCGTTAATTTTCCGCTGCGTATGTTTTGTATGCGATACAAACATGTGTTTTTCTAAGACTTGAACCATGTACCACCTAGTGAGTTATAAAGAATGACTTCTCCATGGCCATTCTCGATCTGGGGCATAGATGTGATTGGAAGGATAGCTCCTAAGGCTTCAAATGGGCATGATTACATTTTAGTGGCAGTCGGCTATTTCACTAAGCGGGTGGAGGCAGCCTCCTATTTTGTGTTAAAGGCTAAACATGTTGCTCAATTCTTAGAAAACAACATCATATGTCAGTTTGGGGTGCCCTAAGAGATCATTTCCGATAATGGTTCCCACTTTAAAGGTGAAGTCCGAAGGGTCATGGAAGAATATGGCATTGAGCATCACAAGTCTTCACCATATCGACCACAAGCAAATGGGGTCGTAGAAGTAGTCAATAAGAATGTGAAGAATATCCTAGCCAAGATGGTAATGAAATACAAAGACTGGACTGAGAAGCTCCCATTTTCCTTGTGGGGTTATAGGACTTCTATCTGTGCATCGACTGGGGCAACACCTTAGTTCTTAGTCTATGGTAGTGAGGTGGTACTTCCTATTAAGGTGGAGATACAATATTTGAGGGTATTGGTAGAAACCAAGGTCCTAGAAAAGGATTGGGCTAAGGCGGGGTATGAACAATTGGCTTTGATAGATAATAAGAGAGCTAGGGCACAATACCATGCACAAGGGTACCAAAAAAGAATTGATAGAGCATTCAACAAGAAAGTGAAACCAAGAAACCTTAAAGAAGGGGACTTGGTCCTAAAGGTGCTTAAAGAAGAAACTTTTGATCCAAGAGGAAAAATGAAGTGTAGATGGTTTGGACCTTTTATCATTAAGAAGATCATGCCTAGAGGTGCTACAAGAATCATAGATTTGGATGGGGAAGAGATGCTTCACCCCATTAACATGAATAGGCTCAGAAAATACCACATTAAAAGAAAAAGAAAAAAGCCTGCTAGGTTGAAAACCCGACAGGGCGGCCTACGCAAAAATTATGGCAAAAGAACTTCGCTAGATTGAAAACCCAAAGGCCGGTCTAGGCAAAAGTTAGGGGAAAAGACCATGGGCATGGTGAAAATTCCTCAAATGACATCATGGGCAAAAATTACATGGCAAAGGAAAAAGAAAAGAAAAAACTAATAATAAAAGAGATGACAATAAGCAAAGATAATAAAAAGGGAAATTCTTTCATTGCTCAAATTAAAAGATAATAGTTTTTTTTTTCAAAGGGGATTTGGAACATTCTAATCCATTATTAAATTCAAAAATTAAACATGAGAATCACAAAAGTGCAAAAAAGTAAAACATGGGGCATATCAAGGAGGTCACTCAGTCCTCTTTATTTTCTAACTAGTCTTCATGTAAGCCTTCTCATCATTTAGAATCCACTTCATGTCATCCTCCAACCATTGCTTGTAGCTTGCAATGGGGTAGATGTATTTGGGAGAAACAATGTCTTTCGTCACCCTACGACGTGGCCAAGCCTTACTAATCTGGCCTAAGATCCTATTGGTGAACACCGCGATGTGGAAGGTACCCTTACCATCAGGAGCACCTTGATGCTCTCCAAATTACCTTGAGATACAACAAGTAGAGTAGTAAGAACAACATCGAAGCCCAACTAAAGTCACACAATGATCCTTGTAGCAACTATGGACCATGCTTGAGATATGCCACCATTACTCAACCCACTAAATGTCATTCTCCTTAAGGTGACCCATAAACTCCATGTACGTTTCAAAACCCATGACATTCTAAAGCCAGCAGTCTCTAAGATGACTAGGAAGGTAGGTGTTGAGGGGCATAGTAGGAGGTTGAAGCAACCGTAGCCTCTCTTGTAGCCATTTTTGGGGGGAAAAAAAAGAAAAGAATGGAAAGCATGAGTGAAAAAAATAATAAATAGAAAAACTAATGATGAAAGACGATATAAGGTGCCTCTATGGGTTGAAAACCGAAAGGCAATCCATGCAAGATTAGAGGAATCTCGCTAGGTTGAGAACCTAGGCAAAAGTTAGGGATTGTTAAGGAACATATTTTATATAATTGGTTAATCCTTTGAAAAAATGCACTTTACTTGTAATTGGGTAGATCTAGGATGGGTTTAGTACCTCAAGAAACAAGAGTTCAAGTCAAGTATTAAAGCCATGAAGATTGGACCAAGAAATAAATGAAGAAAAGTTGTTTAATAAAGTTCGACAGATACCTTGATAGAAGCAGTATCTATCGAGATTTAAGAACAAAGCTCGACAGAAGCTGGATCTGTCAAGATCTACGAAATCAGAATTTCCAAATCTGATTTTTGGCCCTAGTTGACATGTATGTGTAGGGTTTCTTTTCTCACAACCCTAGACATATATAAGGCTTATTTTAAAGGCCGTTATACATGGAGAACATATGTAGAAAGTGACCTAGTGCCTTATTCTCTCTGCAAGAAGTTACTGCATCTTTTGCACCTTAGGGTTCTATAACTAATTATTTCTTGATCTTCATTGTTGATGAAGTGAAGAACTTTGCAGCCAAAAACATCTTCAAGCTACTGGAGTTAGTCACATACTGGAATCCATTTAAAAGGGCGGCGTTCATATATTGAAGAGTTTAGAGGTTTTGTAGCGGTATAAGGTTTTTGCTGTAAGTTCATCTTCGGGGATTATAGAGTCTAAGGACAAAGGTTTTGTACTAGATCTGAAACTTCTCTTTACTATAGTGAATTTCTTTTTAGGAAGGTTTCCCCCCAAGTTTTTATACTATGAAACTAGTTTGTTTCATTGGTTTTCTTGGGTCATCATATCTTGTCTTATTAATTTTTTCGCTATGCATGATTTTGACATGATATTGATGTTTATTTGTTTTAACAAGGTTTATTTATAATAAATCTAATTAACAACTTGGGTTTAAAACTTGTTAAGTTTATCAACTGGGGTCTAAATTTCCCAATACAGATTATACCTGAACAAGAAAAGGACTTCTCGCAAAAAAGCTTGCTTCCTTCCTCTAAAAGGCATCCAAACCATTGAGAGTTTCCGCCAAGATCAAGCCCACCGGATTACCTCTCTTTAGCTCATAAGCCACCATGCATATCCGAAGGTCCACACAATATGACTGTTGGACCAAGAAATACCTTGCAAGGACACATAAGCAAAAGGCACGAAGGTAGTACAATCGTGGCCTCCCACCCTGCCGAAGACACACCACCTATTGGCTATGGTTTCAAGGATGCCCAACATAACTTGCAGTAAGGAAGGAAGATCTACACCCATGGTAGGAAAGATAAGATCATCAATCTCTGATTCACCCATGATGGCAGCAAATTCCTCGATAATGGGGCATAATTCTATTCCATTGAAGCGAAATACATCCCAAAAAGGAATCCAATAGTTAACAGCAGCACGAAGAAGAGGCTAATCCTCTGGGTTGGAAATACGTTGATGAGGGTTTTGGACTCAAACGGCTACTTTTATACCTAAGTAAGTCAGCTAGGGTTTTTCTAATTCGCGACCCACGTACACAGAATCAACCCTGTGTATGCAAAGTTAAAGTTGCATATGCAGGCTCATTTCCATATACGCACAACGCTTGGCAGAAGCCTATGTTCCCCTGTTTTGAACAGAGTTTTCTACTCCCAAGCATTTCTAGGGTTCCTGTGACCTAAAGAACCATTCAAGACATATTCCAAGCATCAGGTTGCAAGCATCAAAGAAGCAAAGTTGTATAGAAACATACAATTTATCATTATCTTGTAAATTAAGTGCTAAGTTCCAATCAAAAGCATAAATGTAAAAAGATGTTCTTAAATACAATCCTTTGTCTCAAATCAAACTCAAATGTCTGCTAAACAGAATAAATAAATAAATATAAAAAAAATAAATAAAAAAACATTAAAAGAAAAAAAGAAAAGAAAAAGTTGTGTTCCTTGTTGTATATATGTTGTGACTGCAGGTGATCAACGGTGCCACCTCTTCCTTGGCTGGTCACCTCCAACTTAAGATTTCTGGCCAACCATACCAACTCCTCGTGCTCTTGGATAGTGGGCTACAATTTGAAGAAAGAAGGATTAGTGACTGAAACAAGAAGAGAAATTTGGCAACAAGAAAGGACAAAAGGAAAAAAGAACTCACCGCTCGAGTGATGGGAGGGAAAGGATAGCCTATGACATTAGAGTTGCAGGGCACGACACACTCCCTAGCAAAGCCGTCTAGGCCATAAGCATAGACCTTCCAAAGGATATGTGGAGAATCAATGGGCTCACTGGTAGCAGGTCCCCTTATTACAATTTCCCACATTAAGGGTCATGACAAAAAAAGAAAAAAGAGGGAGAAGAAGTACAACAGTTTGAGCATATACCTGAATAGTAAGAGAAGGCATAAGGCGAGTGATGTTGAACTCCTCATAGTCTAATCCCTCAAGAAACTGCTTGGCATAGGAAACACCACTCCCCCACGAGTTGTATTCAGCATTAGTCATGGAGTGTGGGGCAAGCATGAACTCAAGTGGGTCCATCAAAACCTATGGGTCATCCCTACCCACCAACTGGCACCTTACCCTTTTCGCTAAATATAAAGCCCTCAAGCATGCTCCTTCAAAGGGTCGGGTAATCTCTGAAGTAATGAGAGCAGCAGGATCCAAGTCTCAAGTAGCAGGAAGGGGCTGGCCGGCCCACAGGGCCCAGTTTACCTATAAAGGCACAAGGTTAGGAAGAGAGTATCGTAAGGGTAATGCAGGTAGAAGCATGAACGACTAGAACTCTTAAATTTACCTCATCTGAAGTCAATCTTGCAAGATGTGCCCTCACTTGGTGAAAATCCCTCAAAACTAGGTCGGTACCTAGAGTTATGAGGTCGTACCTAACAACCCACCACTACAAGAAAGAAGCATAAGCCACAGGTTAGATGCAAGATAACAGTTTGCAAGGTGACAGTTTACAAGACAATACAGTTTGCAGGACTATAAGATAGAAATAATAGTGTAAAAGATGAAAAGAGAACTAACTTCAAGGAGCTTCTAAGGCCCCACAAGTTGCAGCAAGGTGCCTCGGCTGAAAGTGTCGAGGGTGGAGTAAAGATAAGCAAGACATGCTTGCCCCCAGTTGGCCCTCTGTGCCTCTCAAAGTCCTGGAAGAGGGTTAGCCACCTCAAAAACACCGTTTACCCACCATTGGCAAAGAAGTAGGCCCCCAACAAGTGGAGAAGGAAAGCCCTAGCCATCCGAACGCATTCTTCCCTAGTGGATCACATATCTACACTAGTCCTCAGTGACTGCATCCATATTACTCCTTTGCAAGTTTCTTATCTCCAAACAAGTCATGAGAGGTAGATGATTCCTCCTCATCTACTCAACGAGTTCTCCACCATCCCTAGTGGATCCTACTCGTGCACATATCCTCTAAGAATTGAACATGCAGACACGATATAAAAAGGTAGAGATAGTGATAGAGAAAGAGGCTAAGGCCAACTCGAGGCAAAAGCCTCACCATAAAAGGTAGAGAAAGAAGTGAAGAAGACAAGAGGAACAAGTCACTTGGAGAAGTTTAAGGCAAGAGCCCCGGATGGACACCATAGAGACTATATCCTTTTGCTGTTTGTAGGGTTCGCTCGTAAACGCAGCTTTGCTTGTTTTCTTTTTAAGTGGCTCTAGGATAGTGAGTCACTCGCCATTTACTTGCAAGTGGCAAAACAGGTTCTGGGATAGTGAACCTGTCATTGCTCATTTCCCGAGTGACAAAGGTAGGACTTAAAACATATGAATCCCACGCAGCTCTTCGGAGTTGCACCCCGCCCTATGTATGCGTGATGTGTGTCGTGTGCATGGGTTGGGCCCAAGCCGTACGTCAAAACAAAATGTTTTGTCTCTTATTCTTTTGATTCCGTTAGCGAAGCTCACAAATCAAAATAAGGGCATCTATAGACACCGCATTTTGTACCCCTTACGACTTGGGCCTCGGTTCCCTAATGATGCTTGAACTCTAAGGCCTAAGGCCAGTTTAGAGTCCAATCAGATATTAAATTGACTTGAGGAGTGTTAAAATGGCAAATATAACGTTTTAAACGAGGAAAAATATTTTTTTGGAAAATTAAATGACCAAAGTGGCCTGCGTACATGAGTCGCCGCCTACGTTCGCGAGCTAAAGCACGCATTCGCATGCACATTCTTGCGTAATCAACTAAGGTTTCAGAAGCATATGAAAGGAAAGTTTTCTGCAATAATGGCTGAGGTTTGGAATGAATCCCAGATAATCTAGGAGCCGTTCCTGTCGACGCCCGGCCTGACCGGCTAAGAGGAAAAGACCGCTGCTACCATGCCTTCATTTGACCACCCGTCGTGGCAACAGCGCCCATGCACGTGGGGCCTATTGGAGGCCCCTCTTGATGTATATGCGTGTTGTTCGCGTAGAGCTTCGGGTGCTCTCTCTCTCTCGGTGGAGGAAGGTAGGTCTACCTTTGGCGTTATGGCAGGAATCTGGGCCAAATTTCAAGGGATTATTGAAGGTAAGTGGAGTCGCCACCAATCATTGGATTTTTCTAAGGTGTGATTGGTCACCTATTTCTAGTTGATTTTATTACCGTTCCTAGGCTAAGGAAAAATGGCGTTTTTCCTAATCTAATGTGGATGATAGAAAATCTTGATTTTGTCATTAGTTTTCAGGGCTTTACATGCATGAGGAGGGGGGGGGGGGGAGGGGGCTTTAAGGTTTGGCTTTTGAACGGGTGTGGTCCCAATATATGCTTTCCTAAAGCATTTAAGCAAAGTTCCAGATTTCCACTGCGAAAATCATGCAAGAAGTCACCGTACTTTCCCGGTGGAAATTAGGCATCGCTAGCCTTAAGTAACACAGATTGTGACAATCACATCAGAAAGGAGCAAGGGGGTATATATATACATGCATCATGCACAATGCTAACACACAGAACAGGAAAGTAAATGCATACATCCTTAGAGCATGGCCCAAAATATAGGTGTAGGAAAATAAACAGGGGTCGCCATACTCTAGAGATGAGGACGAATGGTACAAAGCATGATATACTTAATACAAACCATCTAAGGGGGAAAGGGAGGAGGAAGGAAGGGGTTTAAAATAGTACATAACTGAAGGGAAAAGCTAAACCCTAAACCTACTGAACACAGCCGCTCAACTCATGTTGGCAAGCTTGCATTCGCACCCTTTTTGCTTGCACCTAGGAGATCGTGCCCTAGCTCCATGTGTCCTTTCTCCATATGTGTACATGCAAAGGCAAAGACAAGAAATCAGCAGACGAGAAATGGAAAGGGAAAGATGCATAGATAATAGCAAAATGGTGCAAAATGAACAAGCAAAATAGCAATGACAAGCATAGCATACAGGATGCGAGCAAACATACAAGCAAAGGGGCAGACAAGCAAGATAGCAAACAACAAGCAAAGGGTAAACAAGCAAGATAGCAAACAAAGGGTGGTGTCCGCGAGGGACAAGTGTAGGTTTGGATCAGATGTCCATAGCCTCATTGTGTTGAAGCATGGACAACACACTAACAAGCAAGACTTATGCATGAACATGTAAACAAGCATGTAAAGATACACATAAATCCCACGGGTGGCACAAAAAATCATGGTAAGCAATCGTCACACGGAGTGGAAAAGGGATAGGTGTGCACGAAGCAACTGGCATCATGGCGATGCATCCTGAATGGCTACATCCAAACAAGGCCTCATGGGCGTTGATTGTATCCACACAACCACGAACCCACTAAAGGTGCCAAACGTGGCAAAGCAAGCAAGCAAGCAAGCATAGGCAAGAAAAATGGGTGATCCAAACCCTTTGATATGGGCTAAGGTGTATGCACGATGACAAAGACCATAGGGGCTAGATCGAGTCTGAACCAAAAGGCCAAAACATAAGAAAATGCGATAAAAGGAACAAAATGGTTGCAATAGCACATGGCATGACAAACAAGTCTAGGCCTAGGCACACAAGCATGGCATAGCACAAGCATAAGGAAGATGGCATAAAGCGTAGATCCAAGCACGCAAGCATGTGAAAACATAGATCTAAGCACACAAGCATGTGAAAACATAGATCTAGGCAAAGGTATGGCAACACGCATATGAACATGTGAAAGCTTAGCACATAGACATGGAAAAACATGAATCCAAGCATATAAGCATGTCGATCTAAACATATAAGCATGTAAGGATGTAGATCTAAGCATAAAAGATGGCATAAATCATAAAGCATGTAGATCTAGGCAAGGCATAACCATAGACATAATATCAAGCATGTGAGCACATAACCCTAACATCAAAACAAAGTGAAAAGAGGAACGAAACAAATGAAAGCACGGCATAAAACCCTAAGCATGTAGATCTAAACATGTAAGCATGTAAACAAGCATGGAAACATGTAGATCTAGCCAAACAACACATAGAAACGATAGATCTAAGCATAAACATGTAGCACAAAGCACGTAGATCAAGACAGAAAAAACATGTGAACAAGCATAAAAGAACATAGATCTAAGCTAAAACATGCTAGAAACAAGATAAAGCAAGAAACATGTCAAAGAAGGCAATAAAACATATTATTATGGCCAAAAAAAAAAAAAAAAAAGCAGGAACTTGTTAGGAAAAAGATTTAGAAGGTTAGGGGCGTGGATGATAGCTAACAAAGCTACATCCACACCCCTAAACCCCAAATCCAAGATGTAGAACAAAGGAGGAGAAGATTGGGTACAAGAACACCACCTTGTGTTATTGGTGAAGATGCAAGAATCAAGAAACTTTGATGTGTTTTTTTGGGTGTTTGGAAGAGAGAGAAAAAATGTGTAGAGAGGCTGGCCAGAAGTCAAATTTCAGAAAGATAATCTCTTTTGGTCTGGGGCATGCTAGGGGCTATTTATAGCCCCGGGTGTGAATTTCGAGGCGGCGGCTCTTCAAAGGCCGCCAGCCTCAAAGGCCCTCAAAAAGTGTGGATCTAGGTACCTCTAGAAAGATCTTGCCTTCCTGATATTTAAAAGGTGTGGAACCTGAAAATCAAACGGTCGGATAAAAGTTATGGCTCTCTGAAGTTTGTGGTGCGTCAATCAGTGTGTCATCCTAGTTTTCGTGATATCTCAGCCGTTTTAACTCCGATTTTGACCCATGAATAGTCATTGGAATCAGAATTCAATAATCTTCACAATGACATTGGTTTCAACTCGTTCTAACAGCCAGATCAAAATTAGGGTTTTTGGGCCCACCTCGGGTCGACTTCGGGTCAAACTCAATCAAAGTTGCTAAAAATCTCTGAAAAGCTTGGGTTTGATGTAAAATTGAGAGAAACATTGTTTTGTGAGAGTTCAGACCATGTTCGACCTCAGGTCAAACCTAGGGCTAACGAGGGGCATTTTGGTCATTTTAGCAGAAAAAGACACTTTAGGTGCTCTGGTACCCGAACGGGTTGCACCATGTCATTCTAGATGTTCTCATGGCCCCATAGAGAGAAAATAATATTTTTGGATTTTTGGGGGTACGACATGCAAATCGAAGGCGGCAAAATACGGTATCAATAGCTGCCCCTTCTTTATCTGATATCTTGAGTGCAATGAGAGGTGTCGGATAAAGAATGTGATTTCAAATTTGGTTGCCCCCAAATTTGTGTGCGGAGATTGCCTATGGCTCGAGACTAGACTTTACCAGCTTGGCCTGATCTATTGCAACTACTATTGGAATATTTTCCGAACGCGCCTCTGAGCTCTAAAGAGAGGAAGAGGGAGAGGTTTTTTTTTTTTTTTTTAAAGGGTTTGACCGGTCAGTGTTGACCTAGTCAACCTGCCTAGCGGCCCTTCTAGGGCAGCTAGGCCTACCTGGCGGTCCTAGAAGTGTCACTGGGCAGCCCAAGGCCTATAAGCCTTTGGGCCCCTTTTTGGCTCATTTCTCATCTCCTCTTTACTTCTCACTCTTTAAAAAATTTCCTAGAACGGTTAGAGCTTTGCAGGTTCATGCTTTCAGCTTCAGTTTGCCATTTTAGTCAGCTATATTTGTCTATTTTGCACTTGAGGTCAGTGTCCATTTTTCTTCTTCATTTTTTTTTTTTTTTTTTTTTTTTTTTTTTTTTTTTTTTTTTTTGCAAAATGTTAGTAGCAGTACTACTAGAGATGCATGCTAGTGTTTATTTTTATTTTTGGAATTTTCATAAGCATATATTTTTCCATGATTTATGCCATGTTATCTTAGGAAAAATGCATGTGTATATTTTTTTTGCCTTTGCCATAGAGTGTGAGCATACGACATGGCCGCTATCACCCATGGTAGATTAGGAACTTGGAAACTTTTTAGGAACTCGAAAACTGTGTGATGTGAGGTGTACGACATGGTCACTATTACCTCAAAGCGGGATGTGAGCATACGGCACGGCCGCTATCACCCACTCTAGATGTGAATTCGGCATTTCTTTGGGGACTGGTAATTGTGATGACATGAGGCATATGATACAATCGATATTACCTCAAAAAGGGATGTGAGCATATGGCACGACCACTATCACCCACTATAGAAATGCGAGCATACGGCATGGCCGTTATCACACATTGGAAATGCGAGCATACGGCACAGCCGCTATCACCCAATGTAGATCAGGAACTCAGGACTTCTCTAGGAACTTGATAACTGTGATGGCGTGAGGCATACGACATGGTTGCTATTAACTCAAAAAGGGATGCGAGCACATAGCCGCTATCACCTACTGTAGAAATGCGAGCATACGACATGGCCGCTATCACCCATTGGAAATGCGAGCATACGGCACAGCCACTATCACCCACTATAGAAATGCGAGCATACGGCACGACCCCTGTCACCCACTATAGAAATGTGAGCATATGGCACGGTCGCTATCACCCATTGTAGCATGCGAGCATACGGCATGGCTGTTATCACCCACTGTAGAAATGCGAGCATATGGCACGGCCACTATCACCCATAGTAGTCATGTATAAAAATCTGCCTTCTTTGTGAGAACATGTACTTGACACAGACCTACATGATATGTTTAAGAAAAGTGTTAGTTCATCTGCATTGCCATTTATTTATAGGCTTAACACTAATGTTTGAATTTCTTTATGTTTTGCAGATTATGTCTCGAAGAGCGAGTTTTAGGGGAGATTAGGGGAAGGCCCCCATGTATGCCACATCCTAGGGGATGTTTCTTCTGATGATGAGACTGCTTCAACTGGTGAGTAGGCGGCTCGGGTTTTGCAAAGTCATTTTGATTGCGAGGGTGACAACCCTAGGCCTATTGGTGGTATAACCATGGAGACCAGGTCCAAGAGACTACGTTTCGTTAAGACGGCCAGTGCTTCATCTGAGTCCTATACTGTTTCTAGAGGGACAACTTCACAACGCCAACCGGTCAGAAAGGGGGGGCCTCCAGAGGAGAGGTACGAGATGATGACATCCTCATAGACATAAATGAGGTCTTTGCTAGGCCTAAGGTCCTGCTAGAGTTTGGCACTCAGAGGCGCAATCTGAGACCAAGGTTTTCATCACACCAGCCTGAGGCCAACGCTTGCAGTCAGACCATAGATAGAGGCATCCAGGACACTCACCTTCAACATGGGCTGAAGGATCATCCTTCTGCACCGGTGATGAGGGGAGATGTATGTCGCATTTCCTTCTTAGTTATTCAGATTCCTATTATATGCATGTGCTAATGAATAGCTTTTGATTTCAAATGCAGGGGAGCGAAAGGCTCTGTGGTCAGGGTGCCTGGACCACTTTCCTCCGGATATTGTTCGCTCCTAGGACCCATCCGTGGTACGCCGCGTTTTTGAGAGAGCAGGGATTTGAGGACTTCCTACAAATTCCCTCGTTCCCCATGAGGCATGGGATCAGGGAGGCTTTGGTACGACAGTTTCATGCTTAGATAGGCACCTTTCACTTGAGTTGCAGGGAGTATGGGGTCCGCCCTCTTGACTGGACAGCCATTCTGGGTATCAGGTTCGGTGGCCACCAAATTCCAACTTAGGAGATGAGTTTTGACATGGTTTGCGATCTCCTGGGCATCCTTCTTCCGTTGACTGCAGAAATGAAGGGATATTTCAGGCCCACCCTATCACCACAGATCCGTACTAAGTGGCAGCAACGTAGTATTCCCTAGGGCGAGACCCCCAACAACACTCATCTTCGTCGGTGCTTCCTATGGTTCCTCGGTAGTTGCTTTTTAGGCAACAACTGATCTGTGTTAACTTGTCAGCTCTTGTGGGCTATGGGAGTAGTCTCCAGCATCAGGATGTACGACTGGGGGTCAGTGACCTATGGCTTCTTCATTTCTTTCTTGAGGCGGACCTCCCAGCGAGACTTTAAGAGTTTAAAGGGATGTTGGCAGATACTAACATGTTGGCATACAAGTACATCCTAGCCCTGCGGCCACATTATACAAGTCTTTCCTTGATAGCATACCCTCGAGCATAGCATAGGCTCATTGTAGGATCACGAGGGTAGTAGTAGTGCAGCCAGTCACTATTTCTACAGCTCTAGATTATGTTATCCGAGATGAGATCATAGTTCGTCCATATGATGGCACGTTAATGAGGAGGCCAGAGCTCACCATTGCTATGGGCCAGTCGAGGATCCAATGTTGGTTTTAGGCCTTGACGAGCTGGGAGTTCTTTCTGGTAGAGAGGACCTTCCATCAGGTTATACCAGTCTATGGAGTGCCCAGGGATCTGCCTCTTCACGGTTTGTCATTCGAGGCTATAGTCCTGGACAACCCAGATTATGAGACAGGCGCCTTTGATGCTTATGTGGATACAAGTAGAGACTATTCCATTTGGTTTGCAGAGTCTTCTGTGAGGGCCCATCATTGGAGACATCCTCGTGAGTGGGGGTAGAGTGCTGGGAGGCATCGTAAGCGCTCAGGTGGCCCTAGGGCTGAGTGGATAGCGCGTGTTGAGACTGCCGAGGCCAGAGTGACAGAGTTTGAAGCCCTGACTGTTAGAGAGGTGCACATGCAGGAAAAGATTGCTCGGGCGTTAGCCCTGGAGGGGGAGGTCTGGTAGAGAGATAGGGAGATGCAAGTTGCCGTGACGGACAAAGAGCGGAGTCAGTTCCAGAATGAGCTAGCCCCGCATCAGGGTTATTCTAAGCTTTTGGTGGAAGAGTTACGAGCGGCTCATCTTCCTGTTCCAGCGGCCCTCAAGATTCTAGGCTGAGGGCCCATCATTCCTCCATTCGAGCAGAGGTACATGCCAATTCCGCCAGGCCTACCAGGTGGTTGGGGTTCCTTTGCTCAGGCTTCAGGGCCTTACTAAGGTCCTGGGTATGCTCCCAGCACTTCAGATAGTGTGGGTCTTTCTACTGGCCTTTTTGCAGGCAGTGATGGTAGTAATGATGGTGATACTGAACAGTTTATTGGCAACAAGGATTCTCAATAAAGTCAGCTTTTTGCTGTAGCATGATGTAGCCCCTGCGTGGGCATGTATCTTTTTCATGTATTCTGTAGACATTGCCCCTTGATGGGCTAGCTATGTGTGTATACTATGTATTGCCTCTTGGTAGGCCTAGACATGTATGTATTGTATTGCCCCATAGTGGGCTTTGATGTATTATATTATCTCTCTGTAGCATGATGTATGTATGGAACAATGCCTCTGATTAGGACTTATATGTATGAATCTAAGGACACGCCTTTAAAATGTATGAAAAACAATGCCTCTGATTAAGACTTATACGTATGATCTGGATAAAATGCCTTTAGAAGGGCAGCTGATGTGTATAAAAGACAATGCCTCTGATTAGGACTCATATGTATCACTGGATAAAACGCCTTTAGAAGGGCGGCTGACGTGTATGAAAGACAATGCCTCTGATTAGGACTTACATGTATAGCTTTGTATACTTCCTTATATGTATAGCTCTATATACTGCATTTGAAAGGGCTGCCGATGTATGTGTAAAACAATGCCTCTGATTAGGACTTATATGTATAACTCTGGAAAAATTGCCTTTAGAAGGGCTGCTAATATATATAAAAGACGATGCCTCTGATTAGGACTTATATGTATCTCTGGATAAAACGCCTTTAGATGGGTGGCTAATGTGTATGAAAGACAATGCCTCTGATTAGGATTTACATGTATCTCTGGATAAAACGCCTTTAGAAGGGCGGCCAACTTGCATGAAAGATAATGCCTCTAATTAGGACTTACATGTACAACCATGCATAATCTCGAAAAATGCCTCTGAGAGGACTATTGAGACATACGCACGCATTATTGCATTTTCAATGCGGATGGTAGTATTGAACCAACTTGTATCACATTTACCTATTTTGCACCGCAATTTCAAGGATTTGCCAGCGGCTTTTGAACAATGATCATCTTGTTAGGGGAGAAAGGAAGGAGAGATCGCATGAAATAAACTGCCCCAGTTTAGGGTTTTGTGCGACTCTTGACATGAAAGATATATCCTCAGTGGGACGGATCTATTCTCGTATATTGGACAAAAGGGGGAAGGAACTACGCAAAATAAACTACCCCAGTTTAGGGTTTTGAGGGGTTCCAAACCTGTAGACTGGCTGCAGGTGGCCTCAGCTTCACAGGCCATGCCATAATGCTAATGACGAGTGCGGACACTCTGAACAAGATAATTTTAGACACACCACGAGGCGGTATGCACCGATTGCTCCTGTTATTACCTGAGAAGGCTAGAAATCCGAGAACGGGACTCTTGAGGTACTGCTATGGGAAATGACTCCCTCCATCCTCCAAATAAGTTGGAAAAGCCACCAGGCGGCTAAGATCGGGCTCTATCATTTTTCTATTGCAAATTCTGATTATCGAGGCAAAATCGACCCCTGAACCAAGCAATTCAGGTTTTGAAAACAAGGTTCAAGACATCTAAAGGTGCTGAACAAGACGCATAAATATAAACTATCCTAGTGTAGATTTGTGTGGCCTCAAATGTGCGAGTGAGAGTTTTCGCAAATCTGGTTCACTGTTGGGTCAATCATGCATTACGGTGAGCACTAAAACTAGGAAATCTTCGCTCTAAGTGCTTTAAAAAATTTCAAATAGAAGGGGGAGTGTAGGGCTGTCGGTGGCCTTTCAAGGGCCGTCGCCTCGGGATATGTTTATAAAAGCTGGGCATCAACCCAGCCCCAGCTCATTCGATTCCGCAATTTTTTTCTAGGTCTTCTCCTACCCTTTCTTCACCCAAAACACTTAGAAAACACCATTCTTCATCATTTTTTGTGTAGATCTTCATCAGACTATCAGATCGAGTAGGGCTTGCTCATGGAGGTTCTTGGCGCTCATTCTTATGACACCTTGGTTGAGCTTGAGAGGGAGGAGTACCATGAAAGGAAGCTTAAGAAGTGGTGGGGCTCTTTTTCTCGTGGTGACCAGGCACTCATCTGTCAGCTTAATGGCGACGCCATTGCTTTACTTCACACCACACTAGATTGGCACTTGTTATAGGTCATCACTTCATGTTGGGACCTTAGTCTGAGATGCATCACTATTGGAGACGTTGACTTGGTGCCTACTTTGGAGGAGTATGATCGTTTCCTCTCTCTTTCTACTCTTGTGAGTACTGTTTTCATTCCACTAGTGTGGACATGCTACCGCAAGCGGCTTGCTGATCTAATCGGCTTTAAGAGGCCCGTTGTAGAGGTGTTGACTTGGCATGGCAGCAGGGTAGGAGGGAGCATGTCCTTTGAGTTCCTACATGATCGGTTTCGGTTACCAGAGTGTCCAACTAGCTACCGAGACGATTTCGTGGATATGGAAGAGCCGTGGGCATCCTACCGGCATTAGGCCTTTCTGGTGGCCTTCTTTGGTGCATAGGGTATTTCCAGGTTACTGCGTCCATATGTTATAGTTGTGGTTCTGTAGCCACTTGAACATCATTACTAAGGATCAACTTATGGGCTTTGTGGATAGGAATAGGATCTAGGCTACTGTGTCTCTCGATTTTCCTTTTTCCGAGGATGCCGATGGTTGGTTGAGATATTTATGCAGCCTAAGCCTCGCTGACTAGACCTGGAGGGTCAAGTGGGGTATTACCAGGTGGCAAGGGTAGACCCATTGTGTCGGCTTGCTCAGTATTCCCTTGGTGGGCATATAGGGGTGCATAGGGTATTTCCTCGATATGGCCATGAGGCAGTTTGGGGGTATTCAGCATATCCCCCGACTCAGTGATCTTTCTGTTGTCACCTGTGAGTATGGGCTAATGGACATTGACATAGCAATGGTAGGGCGTGCCTCAAAGTTCTAGGAGGCGCGTAGATCGAGTATAGACTTCCCCCTCTGCTCTAGGGATGACTAGGAGTGGTTCTCCGCTGAGTTTAGGGTATGGCGAGACACGTGGGATCCCGTTTTTGTGTTTGACCTGTCATCGCCGGTTTCGATTGATATGCCACTTCCAGTAAACATCCTGAGAGATTATACCCTAGAGTTCAAGATTAGAGTTGAGAGGGCCCTTGCAGACTTGAGGGAGTGCTTAAGAGAGGTTATCAGGGACAGAGATTGCTGCAGGGAGATAGCAGATACACTCATGGAAGACATCAAGGAGATAAGCAGCACGCAGGAAAGTGAGCTTGCGGCTCTCAGGGTTGAGCTCGATCAGAGGGGGGCAGCCTTTGCAGGCACAGAGGCAGTGTGCCCAATTGATATCCTGGGTCACGAGTTTGGAGGACGAGCTTGCGGCCCTTACTCAGAGATTTGCTGCTCTAGATCACACATGGGATGAAGAAAGAGCCGCATTGGAGGTTGGCAGGGTTGCGGCTAGCAGCCAAGCAAATGATTTAGCATTGGAGCTATTGCAAGCGAAGTCTTATATTCACTCCACTCTGAGCATGGAGTACAGGCAAGAGGGCGATAAGCCTAGAAAGTCACAGTGGGCTTTTTATCACCATCAAACTGAGCTGGCTAAGAGAGGGGAGGCCCTGAGAGTTGCTATTGTAGAGGTGAGCACCTTCCAGGCTTTACTAGAGACAAAGAGGCAAAGCTCTACTTTTAATCCCATAATGGAGCAGGAGTTAGTTTGTCTTCAACATTCACACGACAGACTTAGAAGAGTAGCCAGAGATCTGGGCTTCGATGCAGCTGGACTGCTTCGTACTCATGCTCAGGATGACCCAATTCTTCACACTGGTTTTGGGAGGCTATGCCTGGCCGTGTCCGATCGTCTAGGCCATGTTTGATCTGCTAATATTCTTTTTTGTTTACTTTATTTCTACACATATTCGTAAATTGCTAGGAAATTGCGTAAGGCCTTCCACTTTTGTTTTGAGTTCTTAAAGCATAGTCTAGTCTATTAGGCATGCTTAGAAACTGAGAGATGGTTTAGAGAGATGCTTATGATGATGTTCAGAAAAGATATATTTACGAGATGAGATTTCATGTTTTGATACCAGAATGTATGAAAGAACAGAATGGCACAATATAGGTATGTTAATGAATATGCAGGCAAATGCTTTGAAAATGCAAGATTATACAAATAAGTAATAAATGTAAAATCCATGCATATCAATATTTTATTTTTCCAATGATATATCTTGTTCTAGATGGATCTTCTCCTTTTCCCATCGAGGTACATTTCCCATTGACATAAGTCAGAACATCGTGAGTAGACCACTAGGCCATGGCAGTATTGTAGACAAAGAGCAATCTCAAAGGCGTCTTCGTATCTTGACTTGGATGTTGGATCCCTTTAATCTTCTGGTCTTGAGTAGAAATTCAAGCGGGTGCAACTGACTGATTTTTCTTTTAAGATGTGATCGAACCAAGATGGCTGCCTACGTACCTCCACAAGGAAGGATTAGGTCATCACGTAGTTCAACTGACTTTTTGATTGCCTTAATTTTTGCCTAGACCACCCTTTTAGGTTTTCAATCTAGCAAGCTCTCTCACGCTCTTTCTTTTACTTTCCTTTTGCGTAGACCACCCTTTCGGGTTTTCAATCTACCTTTACATTTTCTCACGCACTCTTTCTTTTGGCTCTCCTTTTCCGTAGACCGCCCTTTCGGGTTTTCGATCTATATATATATATATATATATTTTTTTTTTTTCTTTTGACATAAAAATGAGGTGCACTAGGAGGCTCCTTCATCCAAAGTACTATATGACGGCATCAAAATTGGTGGGCATATTGAAGTCATGCCCGTCCATGTCGACTAAAATCAAGGCTCCTCCAGAAAAGGCTTTTTTTACCACGTATAGGCCCTTGTAGGTTGAGGCAAACTTTCCTCTATGATAAGGCAGGGCCTGGTTGCATTTCTTTAAGACTAGATCACCTTCTTCAAAGACTCTAGGTCTGAATTTCTTGTTGAATGCTTGCTCGACGTGGCGTTGGTACAACTATCCATGGCACATTACGATCATGCACTTCTTATCTATCATGTTCAGCTGTTCATATCAGGAACGGGCCCATTTAGCTTCTGACAGCTCTGTCTGGGATAAAATCCTGAGAGACGAGATCTCTACCTCTGTGGGGAGGACGACCTCCATGCCATACTAAATACAAGGTCGCATCCGTAGAATTACGAACAGAAGTGCGATATACGCAGAGAGCAAATGGCAAGTACTCGTACCAATCCTTGTATGTATCTATCATCTTCACCAAGATTTTCTTAATGTTCTTATTAGCAGCTTCCATTGCGCCATTCATCTGAGGGCGATAGGGAACTGAATTTCTATGCTCGATCTTGAACTGTTGGCAGAGCTGCTAGATCATTTTTCCATTTAATTTTGTCCCATTATCTATAATGAGCTCTCCTGGCACGCCATAGAGGCAAATTATGTTGTGCTTCAAGAACCAGGCTACCACAGCTTGAGTGATGCTCTTGTACAAAGCGGCTTCCACTCACTTTGTGAAATAATCGATGGCCACTAAGATGTACTCATGACCATTTGAAGCCTTCGGAACCATGGGTTTGATGGCATCCATACCCCAGGCTGAGAAGGGCCATGGTACTGCTAAAGAGTGCAAAGGCTGAGGAGAAGCATTCTTCCTATCTTGATATGCTTGGCAATGGTGGCATGTCCTCACATGTTTAATGCAATCATTCTCCATGGTGAGCCAGTAGTATCCTGCTCTCTTGATCTTACGAGCCAATAGGGGTCCACTTGCATGAGCTCCAAGTAGGCCTTTATGCATCTCTTCCATTAGATGATTAGCCTCAGAGGCATCTACGCATCGGAGCAAGGTAGAGTCATGGTTCCTTTTGTACAGGACTTCTCCACTCAGGAAAAATTGGCAGGCCATGTGCTGGATGAACTTCCTTTCACTATCCATGGCACCGGGCAGGTATTCACTGTTCTTGATATAAGCCTTGATATCATGGTACCATGGCTTTCCGTCGGCTTCGACTTTGACACTCATGCATTCTTCGATGTTCATGCAATAGGCTGGAATGCCTCAGACTTCTATGTGCAATTGCCGCACATCATCTCCTTCTGATAACTTAACCATGCTAGCCAAGGCGTCTACAAATTGGCTGTGTGCTCGGGGCAAATAAGCAAATGTGATGTTTCGGAACGTAGAAATCAAGTGGCTAACGCATTTCTGATATGGAATCAACTTAATGTCTCGGGCTTTCCATTTTCCTTCGATTTGGGAGATGATCAACAAGGAATCTCCAAAGATGCTCAAGTCATAGGCGCCAAACACTAGGGCCACTTGCAGGCCTACTATGCACTCTTCGTATTCTGTGACATTGTTGGTGCAACCAAAATTCAGCTTGATTGAAATAGGGATTTGCTAGCCCTTAGGGGAAACTAAGACTGCTCACACTCCATTTCTGGTAGAATTGGGGTTCTATTAAAATAAAGCTTCCAATGCCACGGTTCCACACTGTCTGGTTCCGGCTCTAGTGCCATGACATCCTCGTCAGGGAAGAGGGATTCTGAAAGTTTTGGATCATTTAGAGGCTGATTCACAAGGTAATCGGCTATGGCCTGGCCTTTGATGGCCTTTCTTGTAACAAACACAATGTCGAACTTGGAGAGCAACATTTACCAACGGGAGATCTTCCCTGTAAAAGCTGGCTTTTCAAAGATGTACTTAATGGGATCCATGCGGGAAATAGAGCATCGTGAAGCAGAGCATATACTGCCGCAACTTGCGTGGTGCCCATGCTAGGGCACAACACGTCTTCTCAATGGCGATGTAGTTGATCTCACAATTGGTGAACTTCTTCCTTAAGTAGTAAATCACCCTTTCTTTCTGGTTAGGTTCAGCCGCCTGGCCTAACATGCAACCCATGGAGGTCTCTTGTACTGCTAAATAAAGGATCAACGGATATCCTGGCTTTGGGGTAGCCAAAACAAGAGGGTTTAACAAATACTACTTGATTTTATCAAAGGCCGCTTGGCACTCATCTGTCCATTCTATCTTTGTGTCCTACTTCAAGAGCTTAAATAATGGATCACATGTGGTGGCCAACTGTGCTATGAAGTGAGCTATGTAATTGACTTTGCCAAAGAAGCTGCAAATCTGTTTCTCAGTTTGCAGTGTCGGCATATCTTGGATGGCTTGGACTTTTGCTGGGTCCATTTCAATTCCTCTTTGACTGACTATGAAGCCAAGCAATTTCCCTAAACTAGCTTCGAAGACACACTTATTAGGGTTTAGTCTTAACCTGTACTTGATAAGGCGCTTGAACAGCTCTCTCAAATCTACCAAATGATCCTTAGCTGTGCAGGATTTGGCAATCATGTCATCTACGTAGACTTCAATTTCTTTATGCATCATATCATGGAACAGGGTTACCATGGCTCGCTAATAGGTAACACCAGCATTCTTTAGTCCAAATGGCATGACATCATATGCATAAGTTCCCCAATGAGTGGTGAATGTTGTCTTGGCTTTGTCTTCCTCGGCCATTTTGATCTGATTGTAGCTTGAGAAACCATCCATGAAGGAGAAGAACCTATTGATAGCAGTATTATCGACTAAGGTATCGATGTGTGGCAATGGGAAATTATCCTTGGGGCTAGCCCCATTTAAATCCCTATAATCAACGCACATGCATACTTTCCCATCTTTCTTAGGCATGGGAACAATGTTGGCGACCTAATCTGAGTAGGCTATTGCAGTAAGGAAATCGGCTTTCAATTGCTTTTCTACTTTCTCTTTGATCTTCAAAATGATCTCAGATTTCATTCTTCGAAGGGCTTGTCGCACTGGAGGGCACTTAGGCTTAACTGGAATTCTATGTACGACAATCTCGATATCTAACCCTGGCATATCTTGGTAGGACCAAGCAAAGATCTCTTTGAACTCTTTGAGTAGTGCTTTAAGCTCAAGCTTCATGTCTTTAGGAAAGTTTACCCCAATTTTGACGGGATTTTCCTTCTCGCCTTCGTCGACAAGGTTAACCATTTCTGTCTCTTCTATGTTAGGCTTGGACCCTTCGCTCTCCCTATTTAAAGCTTCCAAAATATCACAAGGCAGACTCGAAATTTCCTCTAATCCTTCGATGTCATGTTCCAACTCTATTGTCTCATTCATGTCATCAATATCCTCGTTATAGCAACAGGACGATGTACCCGCTTGGGAATTAGAATAGATCCTATAGAATGGCACATATACAAGGAAACATAAGACAATTTGCACACACATATTCATAAGAAATAAAATTAAGAGATAAATGCAAGGATTTCCTTAATAATACGCTGGATAATTTCATTAGTGGATTGTAGATAGAGGGATAACAAAGTTCATGCCTGATAATGATAAAAGGGAAACATATATTTTGGAAAATGAACTAGAAAATGCAAACAAGGAAGGCAAGAAATAGGAAATAAACATGCAAAACAAATTAGATATGCTATTCCAACTCTTTCGGGCAATTGGAGGACCCAACCACACGATAATGGAATACTCCTTACTCAGCCGGTGCAACCACAAAGCAAGGCTTGACAGTCCAACGGCCTACTCTCTCGCCTAGCACATAAGGCCTAATAGTAGCAGTCAGATCATCCCCTGGGGATATGATGGCATTCATTGAGAATTCCTCTAGACACAAGCGGATGAGACAAGCTAGATCTGATTCTTCCTCACATGATTCCTATGTTACTTTTGACCTAATTACCTCGGCTGAAGCCGGAAAAGTGACCCTGATGTAGGGAATGGACATCCCTTGGCCAATGCACTTCCTTTTCTTTCCTCTGGAAGCTTGAAAAAGTTCTTCATCGGAGGGGTCGTAGCCTAGACCTAAACCTCCATTGTTGTCTGGGAGTTCGATTAAAGAAGCCTTCCCATGTCCTATGGCATTGAGGCCTTGGCCCAATTGATGGCCAAATTTGAGCATTTCCTTGGCGGCCATTAAAGTAGTAGAGGGCCATGCAGACTTGAGTTTTGGAACTCTAGAAATCATGGAGACTAGCTCGAAACTAAGAAAAGTCGCCTTCAGAAAGGCATTAGCACCAATATAGGGGACAGAAGTCTCCTTGAAGAAAGTCAGGGGTTCCTTAGCCATAATAGTGACAATCAGATCTTCAGATGGGAGCTTGAGTCTTCCATGAAGAGTAGAAGCAACTGCATTTGCAGCGTGTAGCCAAGGCCTCCCTAGGAGCATATTATAAAGGGAATCCACCTTGATGACCTGGAAGTTGATCATGAAGAACAAAGGGCCAACTCTAATGGCTAGCTCGATCTCGCCTTGCACCTCCCTGAGAGTGCAATCAAACACTCCAAAGTGGACTTCTGCGAGCATTGTATGCAAGTTTAGGGAAGTTCATGAAGGAGCATACGAAAATCACTTAGGAGCGAGAGCACTAGTCCATAAGGTCATCCGTGCAGGTTACTACTGGCCAACTATTCAAGTAGATGCTAAGGCTTACATCAAGGTGTGTGACCAATGTCAATGCTTCAGCAACATCCCTAGATAACCATCGGAGTATCTCACCCCGATGATGGCCCCATGGCCCTTTGCGTAATGGGAATTGGATATCTTGGGCTCCTTTCCACTTGGAACCAGACAGATGAAGTTTTTAGTAGTAGGGATCGATTACTTCACTAAGTGGGTGAAAGCAGAGCCCCTAGTAAAGATCACACAGCAAAATGTCAAAAACTTCATCTAGAAGAGCATTGTATGCAAGTTTAGGGTGCCTAGGGTACTAATGTCAAACAATGGATGGCAATTTGACAACACACTTTTTAGGGACTTCTGCGAGCAATTTCGAATCAAGAATCATTGTCCCTCACCATCCCACCCACAAGCAAATGGACAAGCAAAAGTGGCAAACCAATCCTTGTTGAAAATCATCAAGACTCATGGGGGGGTAAAGGGAGTATGGCCAAATGAGCTACCAGGAGTTTTATGGGCTTACAGGACGACCGTGAGGACCCTCACAGGGGAAACTCCCTTCAAGTTAGCCTATGGAATTAAAGCGGTGATACCTGCAAAAGTGCATATGGCAAACCACAGGGTGATGAAGTATCATGACGAGAATAATGGGAACAACTTCGCTTCAACCTTGATCTGATAGATGAGGTAAGGATGATCGCGGAGCAAAGGACAGCGAGGTATAAAAACCTCATGGCTAGATAATATGATGCAATGGTAAAGCCCAAGAGCTTTAACATTGGGGACCTCGTCCTAAAAAGGGTCTCTTTGGCAACCAGAAATCCAGCACATGGGAAACTGGGATCTAATTGGGAAAGACCCTACAAGGTTATTAATTGCAAAAGACAAGGATCGTATTACTTAGAATCCCTAGACGGGAGAAAGCTAGAGCACCCCTGGAATGTCGAGCATTTAAGAAGATATTACCAGTAAGACATCAGTCTGGATGAGCATCATCATGGACTCATCCTAAACGTTGTCACTATGGACGAGATAAAGTTTGTGTTGCTTTCTGTTACTTGCATGTGTTCATTATTAGCATTATATGTTGTGTTTTAATTCCCTAATGGTGTGTTAGTTTTTAAAACTATGCACTATGGACGAAGTCATAGATTTGGCCCATCTGTTTGTATTTTTAATTCCCTAAAAGGCACTAGCTTCTAAGCATGTGCCATGCTTGTGGACGATGTTTATGTTACATATATATAGTTTGGATTTCCGATCTATGTGATGTATGAATTTCTAAATTTTTATGATCTCATCCACAAGAAGGCTAAAGGCCTAAGACGAGTAAAATCTCTAGACGTAGGGATGTAACATCTATTAAGCTTTCCTTAAAATAGGGGTAAAGCAAAGAAAATCTTAAGGCAAATTCATCTAAACAACGTACAAGATAAAGCTTAAAGCGTATTCGTCCAACCAATGGATGCATAAATACGTGCATGTAAGATTACTCAAAGTCCATGGATAAATATAACCAACCAAAACAATCCAATCTTTGGATGAGTAAAAAGCTGGAAACATCTTGCCTAAAGATGAGTCCTATGGACGAAAAATAGAACCAGCTCTCAAATCTCTTTACGATCAAAAGATGGCAAAAACCCATGCCATTCATAAAATGAGTTATACTCACAAAATTTAAAGAATGGTGGAAATTTTGAACATGAGGAGTTTATATCAACATGGACGAGCTAAGTGCCTCCATGAATGGACGAACCACACTCAAACCAATATAACAAGGATGTAAATAAATAAAAATACATCCATACAATAACATGTTCAATAGAAAATGATGGAAATAAACATTCATAAAAATTTAGAAAAAGGGTAGACGATCATCGTCCAAAAACCCTTATAAAGTAAAAAGCAACTATCTAGAAGCTCGTCCCAAAAATTATGGACGAGTGAAATGTACTTGAATAACTTCAAATTGGTCCAAAACAATGGACCTCATTAAAAAAAAAAAAAAAAAAAAAAAAAAAAAAAAAAAAAAAGAATAAGAAAAGAGAAAGGAAAACTAAGACATTAAAATTTAACATTTTCATTGTGGGAGGTCATCTCCAACATTAGGCTCGTCTTGGGTAGGCTGAGTAGTGGCATCGTCTTCGATATTAACATCTTCAAAGCTCTTCTGGAGGAGAGAGCTTGCAGCACCAAGGTTGAGCTTGATGGAGCTAAAGTCAACTTCAGGGAAGTTTTCCATAGCGTACATGCGAAAGTCTTCAAAGCCAACCACGTAGTTGGTGTCTAGCAGATCAGTGAACTATTTAGAAGCTTTGAACTCCACTACCGTGTCTTCTTTCTCCTTATTAAGAAGGGTACTCAGCTCGTCATTCCTCTTTTGAAGGTAGTTAAGATGAGTGTCCTTCTCAACAATGTTAGCTCTAAGCTCTTCGACAAGGTTCTGCAACTCCTTGGCCTCGTCTTTAGCCTTGGCCGCCACCTCAGCCCACCCCTTGCAGTCATTCTTGACCTCCTGGATCCTCGTCTCAAGTAAGATCCTCATCTTGTCCATTTCCGTGGCCTGCCTGGACGCTGTGATGAACTTTGACATTGCCTACACAAGTGATTAAAAATTCTATTAGAAAAAAAAAAAATATATATATATATATATATATATACACATATATATTACTATGACAAGATGAGGTAAAAGTAATTACATACCTTGAAAAGATCATGAACGACAGAGTGCTCAAATTCTCTTAAGGACATGTCATAGCACGCAGCCACGTCCTTGCCAATCACAGCCTTCTCAAACCTTTCCCAAGCCAAATCCTCATTTTCAAGAAGGTTCATAGGAACCCTCTGAGAAGGCTGAGACGAGGCAGCCACAGTAGTTTTGGACGGAGGAACTCTAGCAAGTTCAAACGAATCTATATCCTGGATTTGAATGGATGACTGCTGAGAGGTAGGAAGAGTAGGAAGGCCAGGTTTGACAACCCCAAGCTTGGATGACCTATGCTTTGCCCTCTTCACCCTCTTCTCCTTGCGATGGCTTAAAAGATTTTCCAAGTCAATTACCTCAAAAAAAAAATTTTCTTTTATCCCCAACGACAAGACGAGGTTGAGATTAGACCTCCTGCCTAATTGCCTCATCCACCACCTCCTTGCCCTTATTTTCTTTCATGGTTGCCATCCCTGAAAAGAAAAACGTTAGTCATTCAAAAAGTGATATTAAAATAAACTCTTAAAAAGGGGGGGGGGGGAAAAGAAGAAGAAGAAGAAGAAGACTCATGTCTAAGGACAATGAGCTCGTGAGCTAAAGCTTTTGCAGACGGCTAAGGACCAAGTCCCCAAATGGCAAGACGTTGAAGGGTAACTAAAGAGTGGAAACCCTTGTCAATGTATAGACGAGCCTTCTGAATGCATTCAAGATAGAACCTGCTCAAAGATGGTCGTCTAACACGTGCAAAACAAAAACAAAAACAAAAAACAAAAAAAGAACAAAGAATTGTTAGACAATTATAAACAAAAATAAAATATATAATAAAATGATAATAATAAACATACCTTCAGGACGAAGGTTCCCAACTCTCCAGTATAGGGGGCAAATGGATCCCTACCAACCTCAACAGGGTGTCCAGCCCAAAAACCAAAGACGAAGTAAAACTCCGTCTTCCAGTTCCTATCTGATGTGACAAGTGATTTTATTAATCTACAATCTTAGCAAAGGTATTAAGGGGCAACCTAAGACTGCCTAAAAGGTAAGCCTCATAAACACCTATGCCAAAACGGGGTTGACAACACCACTCCCCACGAACAACTAACCTAGGGTTTAGGCCCTCTGGAATTTGGAACCAATTCCTAAGGGATGTTAACCTCTTTTCATCCGTCTTAGAGTGGACCCCTACAGCATAACTATATACAGTCTCAACCTCGTCCAAAGGAGTGGACGAAAGAGCACTTGAGGTACCAGCCCTAGACCTAGATGCTGCCTTCGTCCTAAGCTACTCCTGAAAAACCTCTAAGGGAATCCCAGGAACACCAAACATGTATTCCTCATCTATAGTGTTCCCCCCACTGCTACTATCACTACTAGAGCCACTAAAACTAGTATCATGGTACTCATCTATAGCCTTGTCAACGCTATTACTAGAAGAAGAAAGGACAATCTCAAACATCTTGAAATTTGAAGGAAAACCTAAGAACGAGGATGAAGAGAGTACTGGCCCTAGACGAAGGAGGACTAAGGATGCAGGAATGTGAAGGGTAGGAGAGGAATTCCGCTATTTATAGGCAGTGAAGTTTGGCATCTAAAACGACGTGACCAACCAAAGAATGACACGAGGAATATTCCTCAAAAAGGTAAACCGACACTTCTAATCACCAATGAGGTCGTGACACATGGCACAACACCTAACAACTAACATAAAGACATAACCAAAGAACAACAGTAAATTTTACAGTGCTCTAGACAACCCTTGGACAATGGGGCAACTGATGATGAACTGAAAATTGAACCAACTCCAATTCGTCCATGAAAGTCATCCAGGTCAAGAAAGCAAGAATGGTTCTACCTAGTATGACGGTCGTCCTTAAGCACATGGGTTGTCCATGAGGAAAACACATGGACGACCCCAGACACTTAGGAATATTCCAGAAAAGTTTATCTACAAGAGCTAGTGAATTGAACCACGTGATACTATTTCAAGGCATGAGTAAAATCTTGGTTCATCACTATAACTTCTTACAAAATACTTAACTTCCAATGACGGTTATGGAAGATAAGATTGAATATTCTAACTCCTATAACGGTTATGGAAGTTAACCTTGAACCTTCTGACTTCCTCAAATATAGGGGAAGTTACGAGACAAGTAAAGTACACACTATATAAACACTTATTCATATCAAATGAAGGTAAGTTTTTAGACAACTCCTAAAAAGTTGGAACTCTAGAAATTAAGAGAGAAAATTAACTTAAGCATCGAAGGGTTCTTGCTCGGTCCACCCCAATCACCTTTGATCGTGTTTTTCCTTTATTAGTCCATTAAAGCCTGGAGCATTCAGCCTACTAATTTTCTTCGCATCATCAAATAGCATCTTGATCGTCCATTTTCTCAAACTTAGAGTCCACCAAGTCCTCTTCATCATCCATATCTTCAACAATCCCCTCAATAGGATTTACAGTGGTAATGAAGGCTTTTAGGATTCCATCATCCTCATTGTCTGAATCATCCTCAGGCTCGGTGTTGCTCAAAGTAGTAGCAAGTTCCTTGCTTTTCCCAAAGGTCTTGAGATACGTAGGGCACTCTTGTTTCATGTGACTGAAGCCTTGACACCCAAAGCACTTTGGTTCTGAGGGAATAGGATACTGACCGCCACCCCTAGCATCCTTCTTTCCTTTGTCTTGGTTCTTGAATTGAGACAAGCTAGACTATTTGTGGTCTTTGTCAAATCCTTTCGCATTGGCATTCTTCATAAACTTTTTGAATTGACTGGTGATATAGGATTTCATCTTAGACTCTTCGTCGTTTGAAGACTCATCAGTGTCACTGCTCTTAGCTTTTAAAGCCATGCTCTTACCCTTACTAGATTTCCCAATCCTTGTCAAACCCAACTCATAGGTCTACAGATTGCCAACCAGCTCTGTCAAAGGAATTTTTTCAATATCCTTTGATTCCTTAATCGTAGTGATCTTGGCATGAAATCTCTTAGGTAGAGATCTAAGCACCTTTCTAACAATCTTGGGTTCGGAAATGGTTTCCCTAAAATTAAAGGCTGAGTTCACTATGTCCTTGAGCTTGGCATAGAACTCATCAAATGACTTATCCTCCTCCATCTTAATCTCTTCGAAGCTTGTAGTAAGCCTCTGAAGCTTTGAATCCTTGACAGCCTTAGTTCCTTCATAGGTTGTCTGGAGGATGGTCCATGTTTCCTTAGCGGTTTCAGTAAAGGATATCTTCTTGAACTCCTCATTTGTGACCGCATTGAGTAACGCATTTAATGCCCTGCTATTGAAGTTAGCCAGCGCTTCCTTAGGTTTGGTCCAGCCTATCTCTACAGCTTGCCACACTTTCTCATCTAATGATTGCAAGAAAGCTCTCATGCGTACTTTCTAGTATGCATAGTTAGTGCCATCAAATAAAGGAGGTATAATAAGAGACTATCCTCTATCCATGACAAACAGGGGCCAATAGATCACACAGCAAAGATTAAAACCTAATCAGAGTGTGCCTGCTCTGATACCACTTGATAAGCCGAGAATATATTGACCCCTTGTGATAAATTAACCAATTAATTAGCCAAATGAATTAATTAAGTTAATTAACATGCAATACGCGTGGTAGCAAAAACAAATCACCAACTAAGTTAATATGCAGTGGAAAATAAAGTTAACGCGGTGATTTGTTTTCGAATGGGGAAAACCTACACGGCAAAAACCCCACCGAATAATTTTAAGGTCACCACTCCTGAGAATCCACTATTATCACAACAGTACCATGAAGTCTTGGTCACATATCTGACTTATGCTCAACAGGTTCACTTTCAAACCTTCTACATATAGAACATTTGCAATGTCTGGCAGTCCAGGTAGAAAGATGATTCCCTCTCCTTTAATCTGTGATTTACTCCCATCACCAAAAGTGACATTACCACCCTTTTTAGACTCGAGAACCTTGAAGAGAGATCGGTCTCCAGTCATATGTCTTGAGCAGCCACTGTCAAGGTACCACAAGCACGTGTCCATAACCTTAAATGCGGACTTCATCATGAAGCACACTTCGTGCTTAGATGACAGATCAGTAGGAATGGTGTTTTCTCTCATCTGCCTTTTATGAACTAAACCTTTAACTTTCACTTTTCTCAGACAAACTCCTTTGCACATTTTCATTCTGAGACAGTCTAGTTTCTTCTTTGTCAAGCTGAAATCTTTTCCAATAGTCATCATAATAGAATTCAAATAACTTTTAGACTTGCATTTTCTGATACACTCAAACAAGTAGAGGTTAAAAAAACAAGATGTATTTGAAAGCAAAGATCTCTTCAAGTTGGTTACAGCCATGACAACAGGGGTCAATGGATCACACAGCAAAGATTAACCCTAATCAAAGTGTGCCTACTCTGATACCACTTGATAGGCCAAGAATGTATTGATCCCTTGTGATAGATTAACCAATTAAATAGCCAAGTTGATTAACTGATTAGATTAACATACAATATGTGTAGCAGCATAAACAAATCACCAATTAAACTAAATACAGCGGAAATTAAATTGACACAGGTGATTTTTTTTCGAATGGGGAAAACTTACACGGCAAAAACTCCACCGGGTGATTTTAAAGTCACCACTCCCGAGAATCCGCTATTATCAAAACAAGCGGTTACAAGTAAAGGAATCCCAGTACCTTATACCAACCTACAGTTGAACCCTTACCCCAATACCCAATTGGACTTGTTCTGTAGTGACAATCTCTCCTTTTCAATACATGGTTCCCAGTACGTGACAAACCAATTGTGCGGATCTCAATACGTGACTTGATCACCAACTTGAGAAGAATGTTGGCTGCAAAGTTCTTCAGTTCTTCACACGATGAAGATCATAAAGTTGCTTGGTCACAAAACCCTATGGTATACAAACACAGCAGCTTCTTCAAGAGAAAGATGAATTAGGGCAAACTAGGTTTCCGATCACACTTTTCTTCACACTTGTGAAATTGTGCTCTTGTGCAACTACATCACCTTTTATGACCCTTAAAATAATCTTTATATATGTTTAGGGTTGTGAGAAAAGAAAGTCCAAACAGACATTCACGAATTGGATGAAATTCAGCTCTGAAAAACTAAACTTCATAAATCTCAACAAATACCCTATCGGTCGAGCCTCGGGCTGAAACAGCTCTCTTAAACCTCGATAGATACTAGTTGTCGAGCTAGCTGTCGAGATTTAATAAAAAGCACTTTTTCACTTGATTCTTGGACTTAATTGCATGGCTTGAACGCTTGAACATGAAACCTTGTTTCTTGAAGCATTAAACACATCCTAGATCTACCCAATTACAAGTAAAGTGTGTTTTGTTAAAAGATTAGCCAATTACATAAAATGTTGACATATGTTCCTAACATTAAATCACATATGTCCTAAAAATTATCAACGATATAAAGTAATGCTTAAGAGTAGGGAAGAGAGATGCAAATACAAGATAATACCGAGACGTGTTATCGAAGAGGAAACTGAAGAACTCGGTGAAAAACCTCTTCAAGACCCTTCAATTCGAAATCGATCCATTAGAGAATAAAGTTAGAGTGCACAAATAACAAAAGACCCTCCAAGTCTAGTCTATCCAATGTACTTGAGCCCTCCAAGCTCCTGCTATCAACAGACTTCTCGGAGTCATGTCTTCTCTACCTTTCCAGATCCCACAATACGCCTGATTACATCCTCCAAGCCTCACTGGCTTCTTTTGCAAATCCCCAAAACTTCCCAAGCTCCAAAACACTATCTACACTCTGAATAGGTGTAGGTTGTGTTTGAGTACAAATCTCCTCTCAAGGTATGGCAATAGGAGAGGGAAGGAGAAGAGGCTACAATGATTTCTCACTAAGGATGAGTAGCTCTCTCTCTAAAAGATGAGTCTGTGTATGTTATAGAAAACCTATCTAAGGTTTTTCTCTCCGAATGGTCTTTCATACTTTTGTGGTTAATGAGGATATATATAGTATGGGTGAAGGGTAAGAAAGTCACACTTAAAATCCTCCAGGCAAAGAGTTTCGCGGCTATCTCACAGGTTGGCCCTTCTCACGAGACACTCGTGAAACTAACAGCCTGGTACGACTCTTCAGCTTCCAGCATGTGCTTCTCACGTGACTCTTTTATGGGTAGGCTTCTCACGAGACACTCGCAAAGTCCACTTGTTCATCCAATACATACTCGATTCTTCACCAACTTAATACTAAACCCAATACAA
Source organism: Quercus tomentella (assembly GCA_028535165.1). Taxonomy (NCBI): domain Eukaryota; kingdom Viridiplantae; phylum Streptophyta; class Magnoliopsida; order Fagales; family Fagaceae; genus Quercus; species Quercus tomentella. The sequence continues at coordinate 43,130,827 of JAPQVY010000155.1, forward strand.
TAAAATCCCACAAAATATAAGGAATAAAATTAAAGTAATTACAACACTTTTTGTGATGGAATAAAGTCAACATAAAACATAGTTGTAAATCACAACTTTACAATCTCCCCCTTTGGCTATTTCGTGACAAAATACCCTATAACAGATTCTAGACTTAAACGTGAGTTTGGGAACAATGGTAAAACTCACTCACACCTAAATCTAAAACCTGTGATGAACTTGGAACGAAATACCTGTAACTTGAAAAACTTGCATAAAACGCATTAGACCCTCAAGGTAAATCAAGTGATAAAAGCACAAGTATAATGTAACAAATAAAAATCGATCAAGTAAACATGATGTGAAACATATGAGCAACTTGATCAAACACATGACAGTCATATGGAGATTACTACAATGATCACATAGCAAAGCAAATGATCATCTGAACATGCAACCAAAAAAAGCACAATGGCATAAGGATGTATGCATGTCCAACACAAACATGATGCGATGAAAGCAACAAAAGCATAGATACTAAATATAACTCAAAACACTATAAAACAATGAAAAAATAAGCATAAGGTAAAACAAGACAAAATAAGGTTTTCTCATTAAAAAAAAAAAATGTCTTCTCCCCCTTCGTATATGCATCTCCCCTATGGCTTTCTCCCCCTATGAATGTGCACGAGGTAGAACTTCTCCCCCTAAGAATGTGCACATGAGTCATATAGAAATGACGATACACTCCGGTATACTCTCTCTAGTATACTCTCCCCCTTTTTGTCACAAATAAACAAATGAATCAAGAGGAAGGAGGGAAAGAAAAGAAGATATGAACAAAGGTAAAAGATGATGCATGAGGGGTGCAAGATGAATGAGAAAATGAAGCTCAAACAAAAGATAAAACATCTTAAAGACATAATGCTATAAAGCATAAAGTAAACATGACATGCTAAGGTTGATTGAACATGACATAGACCTAGGCATGATATAGATACAAGAACATGTTATATGTGCCAACAGGTCTAAAAAGACTTAACTAGTATGAGTGAATGCAAAACATGTCAAGTGTTAGAGTGTGTGCAATAAAGGTGCATTTAGTGTCTAGTGTGCCTGTGAGATAAATGACCAATGCATGAGCAAGCACTCACGAGGCAAAGTGGGTAAAACACGCAACCAATGATCAATACATGATAAACATGCATAATCATGGTAATCCCCAAAAATTGGTACTCATCGAAGTCCAAAACAATGAGAAAATGTCATTTGGGCATTTTATCAAACACTTAGAGTGCACACACTACACATGTATGTTAAACAATGCATGAACATATGAAAATCTTGCCTAAATACATGTTATTTTTGCCACAAAGGACCAACATCCAAAGCAAATCATCATTTAAAACAAAACCCAATAAAAAAGATTGACAAAAATTAAGTTTTCCAACCCCTATTGAGAAATTTCCAACTATGAACATAAAACCCTCCAAAAACATAATCTAAGGATCAAAATCAATTAAAAGAGTTAAAGATTACTTTAGAGATGTTAATGGAATGAAAAATAGTTGAACTTAGTTGGGTTTTGATATAGAAACATAAAAATAGGGGTTTGGAAGAAAATGGGAGAAGTTCAAAACAAATGTCCCATGAAATGCCCTTTAAAAAGCTGATTTGGAAATTTTTGCGAGAAGCTGGGAATTTTTGTGAGTAAGCCTTACTCGCAAAACAGTCGGGAAACTCTCTGTCCAAACTTTCCGAGTAAGCTTACTCGCGAAATGACTCACGAAAACACCTAGAAAACATGTTTTTCATATAAAATCAACTTGAAAATCTTTGAAAAACATGGGTGATACAAATCACTTCCAAAAGTAAATAAAAAGAACATAAATCTTTTTTATTTGATCCACATATGATTGAGCACACATACATCACATTTGAACATGTACAATTGTAAGGTCGAATTTATTTAATCATGTGTTAGCTTTATTCCATGCCAAATTTGCTTGTAATTTAGCAATTAGATACCCTATATTTAGGTGGGATTTATGTAAGGGTAGTGTGTGAGAGTGTGTGAATAAAACTCAAGATGTGTGTAATTTAAAGGAGTCTCACGACTGGCTCACGATTGGCAAGTCGCCAGAATGGCACCCGTGTGAAGCATACAGGGGATCTGAAGGGTCACGACAGCTAGAGCACTACAAAACAAAACTTCCAGTCTTGCTAGGCAGTTAGCTCACGACTAAGACTCGTGATTCGTTCCAGTCATGAGGTTGAGTCGCCAAAATGCCCTGTTTGATGAATACTGACTTTTCGCATTCCTCATACACACTACTATAAATACCCTTATACCCACAAAATGTAGAGAGCTTCCAGAGAGAATTTTGAGAGAAAAACCCTAGAGAAAAACAAGATTGACTCATCTATAATCTTCATCACTTGATTCTCCAAATTCCTCTACTCTCACCCTCTCCATTGACATATCCTTGAAAGGTACATTTGCTAAATCCTTATCTCACCATACCCATATTAGTGAGGAGGTGTTTTAGTGTTTAGGAAGCAGTTCAGAGAGGACCAATTCATTTGGTTGATGCAATGGGCTTATTGCAGGATCCGGTAAGCTAGAGAAGACAAGGTTTGGCATAACCCTGTTGGAGCAAGAAGCTTAGAGGGCTTAGGTACACTAGATAGATTAGGCTTGGAGGGTCTTTTGCTATTCATGTATCCCAACTTTATTCTCTTGTGGATTATTGACCGCTTGGAGGTCGACGGAGAGGTTTTTCACCGAGTACTACGGTTTCCTCTTCGATAACACATCGTCGTGTTATCTTTGTGTTTGTGATAGGCCAAAAATGAATTGACCTCTTGTGATAAATTAATTGATTAATTAGCCAAGTTTATTAATTAATCAAATTAACAAGCAATTGTACGTGGCAGCACAAAGAAATCACCAATTAACTAAAGTATGCAGCGGAAAATAAATTGACACGGTGATTTGTTTACGAATGGGGAAACCTACAAAGCAAAAACCCCACCGGGTGATTTTAAGATCACCACTCCTGAGAATCCACTATTATCAAAATAAGCGATTACAAGTAAAGGAATCCCAGTACCTTCTACCAACCTACAGTTGAACCCTTACCCCAATACCCAATTAGACTTGTTCTGTAGTGTTAGGGACATATTTTTATGTAATTGGCATATCCTTTGACAAAACGCACTTTACTTAAATTTGGGTAAATCTAAATAGGTTCAAGATGATCATTACAAGTGGTTAAATTAAAGATATGAAGATTACTCAAGAACTGTTCAAGTAAAGTGCAATCTGCAGGTCTCGATACCTCCTTGACAAAAGCTCAATCTGTCGAGATTCATTAAAGCTCGATAGACCTCTCGATCGATCGAGATCCTCTTGCATGCATTTTTTTCACATGTTTTGCATCTTTCTTTTATCTTTGTGTCCATAACATCTTGTTTCTCTTTTTCTTGTAGGTCTATGGTTCTTTGTTCTCGTCATTCCCTGTATGTCAGTTTTCTGTCTGTCTCTTGTCATGTCTTTTGGCTTTTTATGCCCTTTGACAATCGTGTCAAAAAAAGGGAGAAATTTGAGAATTGAATGTCATTCCTCAGGGGGAGTAATAGACTTAGGGGGAGAACTTCATGTTAAAGGGAAGAAAGTTTGGAAAGAAAGTTTTTGATGTAACTAACTTAGGGGGAGAGTTAGTTTGATACACATTGATATTGATATAATTTTTTGTGTTGTGTATCTTTTGGTTTTGTAACCATTTACATACATCATGTTTTGTTTCTATATTTGATGATGATATATGTGTTTCACTCTTTATCTCACATGTGTCATTTCTTTTCTCTCTTTATACACATGTTTCTTGTTTATTTAACTTGTCAATATTTTTCACATGGTACCTTGATGTGTTTTGTTTAAGTGCCTTTCAGGAAAGACAAGTTAAAGCCAAGTCAAGATTCTGAACCTTCTTTTTGTAGCAACTTCCAAGGTTCAGATCTTTTAGACTAGGCTTATTTATTCTGTAATCTTGAGTAGAATATATTCTAGGACATTCAATGTACTCTTGTAGTTTTGTCACGGATTGCCAAAGGGGGAGATTGTTAGGGACATATTTTTATGTAATTGGCATATCCTTTGACAAAACACATTTTACTTGTATTTGGGTAAATCTAATTAGGTTCAAGATGATCATTACAAGTGGTTAAATTGAAGACATGAAGATTACTCAAGAATTCCTTAAGTAAAGTGCAATCTGCAGGTCTCGATACCTCCTCAACAGAAGCTCGATCTGTCAAGATTCATTAAAGCTCGACAGATGTCTCGATCTATCGAGCTTACGGGATTTAGATTATAGCCAGCAACGTTTTTATTCTAAAAGGCTATTTGTTTATGGGTTTTGTATAATCCTTATAGGACTAGGAAAACCCAAAGTTTGTGGGTTTGCATAATCCTAATTGGACTAGGAAAGCCCAAGGTTTGTGTAAATCTATTAGGAATAGGAGAGCCCATTAAGCTCCTATTTAAAGGAGGTGGAAAAAGAAAAACCCTAACCCTACAGAGTTTCATAAGGTTTTCTTTTTGAAACCCTAGCCTCCTCCTACAGAAGAAAGAGTTCTTGTTGCGCTTCTTGTACGCCTTTGGGTTCTGTAACCAAGCAAAGTCTCTTGCACCAACATTGAAGATTTTATTGGTGTTTCTATGTGATGCTACTGCAAATCAACTACAACAATCAAAGGGTTGTTATGGAGTTAGTCACGTACTTGGATTCGTACAAAGGAGTAAGTCACATACTGGGATCCGCGCATCAATTGGTTAGTCACGTACTGGGAGCCGTGCATTGAAAAGGAAAGATTGTCACTACAGAACAAGTCCAATTAGGTATTGGGATAAGGGTTCAACTATAGGTTGATATAAGGTACTAGGATTCCTTTACTTGTAACCGCTTGTTTTGATAATAGTGGATTCTCGAGAGTGGTGACTTTAAAATCACTCGGTGGGGTTTTGCCTCGATGGTTTTCCCCATTCGTAAACAAATCACCTATGTCAAATTTATTTTCCACTGCATTAAACTTAGTTAGTGATTTGTTTATGCTACCACGCATTTGCATGTTAATTAACTTAATTAATTCACTTGGCTAAATTAATTGGTTAATTTATCACAAGGGGTCAATTCATTTTTGGCCTATCATGTAATGACAATCTTTCCTTTTAATACACGGCTCTCAGTACATGACTAACCAATTACGCAAATCCCAGTACGCAACTTCAATCACCAACTAGAGAAGATTGTTGGCTGCAAATTTTTTTAGTTCATCCAGACGATGAAGATCAAGAAAATGCTTGGTTACAAAACCCTACGGTGCACAAACACAGCAGCCTCTTCACAAAAGAGATGAACTAGGGCAAATTCTATCTTCAGTCACAATTTGCATAAATAAACTTTGCTCAACACTTATGCAACTTGTGTCACCTTTGACGGCCCTTAAAATAATCCTTGTGAGAAAAAAAAAAGCTCAAACACATAATCACAGATTGGAAGAAAACAGAACAGAAAAATTTGTTTTTCTTAAACCTTGACAGATAGCTATCTGTCGAGCTGCTATCGAGCCACGGGGCTAGAACAGCTCTTAAAGCTTGATAAATGTTAGCTGTCGAGCTTTAATGACAGGCACTTTCTCAGCTTGAATCTTGGACAGACTTGCATGGCTTTAACACTTGATCTTGAAAAAAAGTTTCTTGAAGTATTAAATACATCCTAGGTCTACCCAAATACAAGTAAAGTGCATTTTGTCAAAAGATCAGCCAATATTCCTAACATGTGAAACACATATTTCCTAACAGTTTGCATCCCTCTTTTCTTTCTCTTTACCTTTTAATTGCTGCTGTGTTTGTAATTAATTATGGTTTAGAGTGTGTTACCAATTTGGATATAGCTTATATTTCATATTCCGCACATATATTGTTTGATTATAAGCTTGTGTTGGTAATTTTGTTTTTGAGGGTCTAAACGTTCATTGGTGTTTCATACACTATTTGAACTTTCAATTGGTATCAGAGCGGGTGCACTTGTTGTGATTTCATTACCTAAGTGTGATCCTTGACCCCTTGTGTTTATTTGCCATGGATAGTGTTTTGTATGCTCCTATGCATATTTTGAATGTTGATGAATGTAACATGCCATGTGTTTGTGAAAATGCCTCTGTAAGTGATAATGCTCATGATTGTGATGCTATATTACATAAATCTTTGGCTGTTGTTAATATTCCTAACATCAAACTCTTGAAGAAAAAGGCTAATAAGAAGTTTCATGAGAATTTCAACAAGTTCATTTATGAAAAGGATGATTTGATTGCTAAGCTCAATGAATCAAATAAATTGGTTAAAAAGTATATGAAACTTGCTGAACATTCTCTTGAAAAACTAAAGGAGTTTGAATGTTTGAATATGGACTTGGATGCTAAACTTGTTTTGTCGTTGATGAGTTAAAATGTGAAAATGAATTTCTTAAGATGCATGCCAAGTGTTTGATTGCCGAACCTATTACTAAAAATGATGAAAACATTTGTTGCAATCATGTTGTGGTACCCGATTTTGTGCCTATTGTGTATTCTACCTCAAAGGACAAATCAGTGTATATTCCTCCACACAAAAGAAATAAAAAGGTGGAGACCTAAGGTTTTGGATGGATCTAAGTTTGTTCCAACTTGTCACCATTGTGATATGATTGGTCATATAAGACCTCAATGTCATAAGTTGAAGAGAGAACAAAACCATGTTACTAGATCCCTTCCCAAAAAATCTAGTGGATCTAAACACATTGTTTGTCATTATTATGGTGCCTTTGGTCATCTTAGACCTCATTGCTCTATGTTTCATGCTCTTAAAAGAATTAAAAAAAAGAAAAAAAGAAAAAGAAACTTGAGCTTCTTAGAAGTTGTGCTACGAAAGCTAAATCGGTTTTATGGGAAAATGGTAAATTGTTGAAGAAAGTTTTTAATGTTCTTACCTTCTTGTCAATGTGCATCTCCGGTTCTCACTCTTCCAACCCTCGTCTCTCTTCTCATGAGACACTCATTCCAAACAATTATTCCGTTTAGATGAGGAAGGGTTCCTATGGTTAAGCTTTTACTTTTTTGGTCCTTGATCTAATTCTTTCAATCTTTGTAGGGCCCTTCATGCATTGAATATCATTTCTTCATGCATTTTTTGCATCTTGCATTTCTTTGTATGCATTGCTTTTGTTTTTTATCTCACTTTTATGTTTTAGTTTTGTGTGAGTAAAAAATCCAAAAACACATAAAAAGTGAAAAATTCAAAAAGTTTGATCGTATATGTTTGAGCACATATCTTATGTGAGTTTGGCCTAGTACCTTTGTACAAATGGCTTAGTGCATTTATGAGCTTAGCTTGTTTTGTATACACATCTATTTGTGTGGGAAAAATGTTGACATCTATGTATGATTATTGTAAATCGATATTCAAGCTTGTCATGAATGATTAGTCAATAGTCATGTTGGTTTTGATACATGCGTAGATTTGTGCCTATATATCTTCCCACTCTTTTATATTTTTGCTTAAAGAGCTCAACTAATGTTAAATATCGAAAAGAGATAATTAGCTGCAAAAGTCATCGCATATACTAGTATTCGACTAGGAAAAAGGGAAAGCGACTTGTAATGAAAATGTACGGTGCCCAAAAGCCAAAGGTTTGTTCATCAAATTGAAATATCAAAAATTTCAGGCATCAATCTCAAAAATAGATGTATAGATCAAAATGAACAAATGTTGTGAATTGTAAATAAGCCAAATGAAAAGCTTCAAATATATGTAATCATTTTCTTGTAGGAGGTCATATATGTTCATTTCTATAATTGAGATAGATCGCTTGACTTAGTACTAGTTGTGTATGACTTGATTGAATTGATCATTGAAGTTTCACTCTAGACTGAGGACTATTCCACATTTGATACACACACACAACACACATGCCTAATGTTCAATGAATGCCTTATTCATTTGTTCGATTGTACTTGTTTAAATGTAATGTGTGTGTGCTTAACTACATATGGATCAATCCAAAAAGATTTTTGATCATTTTATATGTATTTAGAAGTGATTTTTATCACTCTTTGTGTTCATGTTTAGTGCTTATTTTGTTTTTCATTGTTTAAACATGTTCTATGTTGAAAAACAGGTATCAAAATTTTTGGCTACTCGTTCTAGCTACTCTCGCGAGTAGCAAGTTTTGGCTACTTGTTTTGGCGACTCGCCCAATCGCGAGTTCATCTAGAAGCTTTCGCGACTCACTTGCGACTCGCGAAAATTTTCGCGACTCATCTTGCAACTTGCCAGTCGCAAATCACCCAGAAACAGCTTTTTAAAGTGTTTTTCATGGGAAACCTATTTTAAACATCTCCCATCCTCTCTTAAACCCCTATTTCAATATTTTTACATCAAAACTCAATCAATTTGAATTTTTTTTTCATTCCATTAACATCTCTAAGGTAATTTTAAACTCTTTTCATTGTTTTGGATCCTTAGATTATGTTTTGGAGAGTTTTATGCTATTGGTTGGGATTTTCATCATAGGGTTTGGGAAAACTTATTTTTTGTCAAATTTTTGTATGGGATTGGTTTCTTTTGATGATTTGTTTTGGATGTTGGCCCCTTTGTGGTAAAAAGAACATGTATTAAGGGTGGATTTCATGATGTTCATGCATTGTTTCACATTGTTGTTCATAGTGTGCACGCTAGGTGTTTGATAAAATGCCTCTTAGGCATTTTCTCACTTGTTTGGACTCCGATAAGTACCAAACTTTGGAGTTTCTCATGTTTCCTCACTAGGATCATGTTTGGTTCATTGGCTGTGTATTTAACACACTTTGCCCCACATGTGCATTTTCAATGCTTTGGTCATGCATTACACATAGCCACCTTTTGCACACACCTTTGTTACCCTTGTCATGCATTAGTCTATACCTTATTTCTTCATCCTGGCATGTCATATTTACCTTATACTTTGTAGCATTTTGTCTTGTCTTTTGTTTGAATTTCATTTCTCATTCATCTTGCACCCTACATGCATCATTCTCCTTGTTCGTACCTTCATCTCTTGCCTTTTTTTCTCCTTGACCCCTTTGTTTATTCTTATCAAAAAGGGGGAGAGTATGCTCTAGAGTAGTATACTAGAGAGTTTTGTCATTTCTATATGACTCTTGTGCACATTCTTAAGAGGAGAAATTCTATTTCTTGTACACATTTGTAGGGGGAGAGATATTCCATAGGGGAGATGCATATACCAAGAGAGAGAAGACATTGTGTTAATAAGAAAACTTTGTTTTGTTTGTGTTTCTTTATATTTTTTTTCTTGTTTGCTTTATGGTGCTTTGAGTTATGTTTAGTATCTATGCCTTGTTGTTCTCATTGCATCGTGTTTGTGTGTTGGACATGCATACTTCCTTATGCTATTGTGCTTCATTGATTGCATGTTCGAATGATCATTTGCTTTACTATGTTTTCATTGTAATCATTTCTATATGACTGTTTTGGTGTATGATCAAGTTGCTCACATGTTTCACATCATGTTTACTTGATCGCAATTTACTTGTTACATTATACTTGTCCTTTTTATTACTTGCTTTACCTTGAGGGTCTAATGTGTTTTGTGCAAGTGTTTCAAGTTACAGGTATATATGTTCTAAGTTCATCATAGCTTATTTGTCTATAGTTTTTATAACTTTTGGATATTTACATTGCTTTTGTTTAAAGCTTTAAGTACATTGGTTTAAATCTTTCAGTTCATATTCAGTACTTTATTTATGTACCTTTGCTTTGTAACTTAGTACTTTTAGTTAATGTTTTGCATTTTCTTTAGTACATCACACTTGTGCCCTTGTTAGATTTTTTATCCTTGATGCAACTACTTTGTGTTTTTGTATCGGTTAAGTGTTGGACATGCAAATAATACTTTGCATTGAGCTTATTAGCTTACATGTCCAGATGTTCATTCCTTGTGTGAATGATCATTGTGATAACTATTTATAGTAATTGTTCTTGATTGGTCAAGCCATGCTTTATTGCTATATTCTTTACTACTTGATCGCATTGTGCTTGCTCCATATGCATTTCAAGATTTTTGCTTACAATGATCGTCTCGTGTTATTGTTTTTCACCGAATACTTCAGTTTCCTCTTCGATAACACATCGCCGCGTTATCTTTGTGTTTGCATCTCCCTTTCCTTTCTCTTTACCTTTTAATTGTTGTTGTGTTTGTAATTAATTATAGTTTAGAGTGTGTTACCAATTTAGATATAGCTTATATTTCGTATTTCGCACATATATTGTTTGATTATAAGCTTGTGTTGGTAATTTTGTTTTTGGGGGTCTAAACGTTCGTTGGTGTTTTATACGTTATTTGAACTTTCAATAATCACACAAATGGAATAAGCATTCATTGAACATTAGACTTGTGTGTTGTGTGTGTGGATCAAGTATGAACTAGTCTATAGTCTAGTATGAAGCTTTAATGATCAATTCAATCAACGATTAGTACGAAGTCAAGTGACTTATCTCACTTGTAGAAATGAACATATATGACCCCTCACCAATGTGATTACAATTGATTGAAAGCTTTTTATTTGACTTTCATTTTTCATACTTCTTATCCAACTCAAAATTTTGAGAAGCAATGCCATAAACATTTTGAAAGAACTTTGACAATTAAGCCTTTGGTTTTGGCACCATACATTTTAATACAAGTCGCTTTCCCTCTTTCCTTGTCAAATACTAGTATGTGCGACGACTTTTTCAACTCAAAATCTTTTTTCGAGATTGACATTTGTAGAGCTCTTTGAAAAAAAAAAAAAAAAAGTGTGAGGAGATATATAGACATAAGTCTACTCATGTATCAAGATCAAGCAAGACTATTGACCAATCATTCATGACAAGCTTGAAGATCTATTTACTACAATCAAAATGTAGATTTCTAGATGTCGCTCACACTTAGAAAATATGCATACATAACAAGTTAAGCTCGTAAATGCACTATGCTATAAGTACAGATGTACTAGGCCAAATTCACATGTGATATGTGCTCAAACATATACGATCAAACTTTTTGAATTTTTCACTCTTTACGTGGTTTTGGATTTTTACACACATAAAACAGATATATAGAAGAAAGATCAACAACAACAACAACAAAAACAATGCATATAAAGAAATGCATGATGCACAATTGCATAACAATGAAGCATCTAATGCATAAAGAATCCTACAAAGATCGAAAGAATTAAATCAAGGACCAAAAGAGCATAAGCTCAACCATAGGAACCCTTCCTCATCCAAACGGAACGATTGTTTGGAATGAGTGTCTCATGAGAAGTGAGACAAGGGTTAGAAGAACGAGAACCGAAGATACACATAGACAAGGAGGTAAGAACATCAAAAACTTTCTTCAACAACTTACCATTTTCCCTTAAGTCCGATTTTGCTTCCAAAGCACAACTTCCAAGAAGCTCAAGTTTCTCTTTTCTTTTTATTCTTTTAAGAGCTTGAAACTTAGAGCAATGAAGTCTTAGATGACCAAAGGCACCATAATGGTGACAAATAATGGGTTTAGGTCCACTAGGCTTTTTAGGGAGGGATCTAGCAACATGGTTTTGCTCTTTCTTCAACATGGAATATTGTGGTCTAATATGATCAATCACACCGCAATGGTGGCAAGTAGGAACAAACTTAAATCTACTCAAATCCCTAGGATGAGACCTAAACGAAGGCTTAGGTTTAAGAGCCTTTCTTTCCACTTTTGGTTTCTTTTATGTGGAGGAATGTACACCGATTTGTCTTTAGAGGTAGAACTCACGCTAGGCACAAAATCGGACAACACAACATGATTACAACAAAGATTTTCTTCCTTTTAGCAGTAGGTTCAGCAATCAAACACTTGGCATGCATCTTAAGAGATTCATTTTCACATTTAAGATCATCAACAAGTTTGTTAGACAAAACAAGTTTAGCAGCCAAGTCCATATTCAAACATTCAAATTCCTTTAATTTTTCAAGAGAATATTCATCAAGTTTCTTATACTTTTCAACCAATTTATTGGATTCATTGAGCTTAGAAATCAAATCATCCTTTTCACAAATGAACTTGCTAAAATTCTCATGAAACTTCTTAGCATTTTTCTTCAAGAGTTTGACATTTGGAACATCAACAACGTCCATAGATTCATGTAACATGTCATCACAATAATGAGGATTAACACTCATAGAGGCATTTTCACAAACACATGGCATGTTACAATCAACAACATCCATAAAAGCATACAAAGCACTACCCATGGCAAAACACACAAGGGGTCAAGGATCACACTTAGGTAATGAAACCAAAACAAGTGTACCCACTCTAATACCAATTGAAAGCTCGAATTTGTGTGAAAACACAAGAGTTTGTTTAGACCCCCAAATTAAAATTACGACTAGATTGCTTTTACTCAAACTTAGACTAAGTGCGGAATAAGAGTAAATGAGTGCAAACAACTGATAACACTACCCTAAACCATATTCATCCATTATCAACGATATAAAGTAAAGTTTAAGAGTAGGGAAGAGAGATGCAAACACAAGATAACATTGAGACGTGTTATCGAAGAGTGTTGAGGTCCAAAATTTCACAAGAAATCCCATTCCATGAAAAGTAAAGAAGGCCCAATTCGTGCAGCAAGAAGAATCAACATCAATGCCCTATGTATGTTCAGATTTCCAGCAGAAAAGGCCATTAAAAAATCCAGCAAAATCCAGTGAAAGAACTAGGCCGGGATACCTAGAGGCTGCCAGAGGCTTGGGATCCTCGGGACGTGCAGCACAGCTAATGTGGGATTGAGACAGCTCAAGAGGGGTACCACGAAATACAAGAAATGAAGAACAGATATGTCCTTCTCAAGTACCCAGTGGTGCAGCAAAGAACCAGAAAGCTTGGAAAGTGACAATTCATGAACAAAAAGCTGGTACATCAGGAAACCCAGAATGAAGAACTATAAAGGGAAGTGGCTGGAAAAACCTTCAGCCCAGCAGAAATGGATTCCGCTCACTTGGGAAAAATGACAGCAAAGAAAGACAACCAAAAGCTGAGTCTGAAAAGTAAAAAGCCTTGAAAGAAGAGAGGGTGAAGGTTAGCTCTCCAAGGACACCCCGGAATGGAAGGTCAGCAAGTGGCTTTTAGGAAAACAGATTTAAAAGAAGAAAAATATGAGAAACAGAGAAAGAATCAGCTGTCAGAAATGGCTGGCATAACAGAGGCTCTGGTACCCAGAGAGCTAAAGGGGGGGAATCAATGGTATCTTGAACCCTAAAATGACACTATAAAAGGGGAAAGCAGCCAACATTGAAAGGGGATTCAGTAATAGAAAATCACAACAGAATCGTTGAGAAAACTCTGTCAAAAACTCAAAGAAAGTAGTGAAATATCTCCCGGTATCCTAGAAACAGCCACTATAGCACATACTTGGATTCAAAAGGATTCAAATTTTGCAAGTCTTAGAGGCTTGGATAGCCATCAAAGTCTGTAATTTTTGAGCTTATTTGAACCTTGTATCACGTCTTAGTGAGCAAATTGTAACCATAATTAAGAAAAACTAATGAAGTATTTCTTATTAATTTGAGGATCCCTAACAATTGTTTTGTGTATTTCCTGATTACTTTGCATTCCTTTTGGTGTTTTCATTGTTATTCAATACAAATATTCTCGTTTGCTAGTTTATGTGTATTGTAGGAAGCTTGCCTTGTGCACCACTGGGTTCTTAATCAGCCCCCATTTAGCTGCGGTGAATCAAGCCCAGTCCACCAAAAAACAAGTAAAGGGCCTAGGATCCTTGTTTCCACTTGGGCCTGTGTGCTAAGAAAAAAAGCACTCTCACATTTTGGCGACTCCACTGGGGATTGGGAAAAAGGAGAGGGAAAAAGCAGTCCCTTCACAAGCATGGCTCCAAAGCTAGGAAACACCTAGAGGAAGGAAAGTTCCTCTTAGTGCATTCAACATCAAGATCCCAAAAGTGTGGGTTCCTCCAACGAACATTCTACCAAGGGACTCTATATGGAATTTTGGGGAACTTCCCAACACAAGATAAGTTTTATGCATCATTATTTTCTCCATTTTATATTTTGAACATAATGGACTGAAATCTATGGTTTTCAAATGGATAGCTATCACTATGTTGCATGAAAGCAAAAGCATTGTATTGTTTAGTAATAGAAGTAGACACTTGTTCTACACAATATAGAATCATAGATAAGTTTAGTTGTCATACTCATCCTCCAATTAAATGGACCTCATTTAAAGATATTCATAAAAGATAACTGCCCAGCTGAATTAATTAGTTTCGAAAAATAATAAATAATTAAATAATTAAATTTTTTTTTAACAAAAAACTCATGTTTATTTTAAAAATTATTTTGGCTTGGATAATTCCTTTATACTATTGAGAAGTATAAAAAATAAAAATAAAAAAATGATTCAAGGGACAAAATTATCTAGTTTGACAATGAAAGGCATGCCCTCTTTTTTTTGTCCCTTTCTTCTTATAAGGTACAAAAGTACCGAAAAGTGTAGGATTGGATTGGGACCAATCAGGGCCAAGAGCTGAATGGTTGGACCCTCTTTGCTCCACAAGGACTTGGAATCTTTGGTGGCCAAGCCCTTAGCTAAGCTTAACTTATTCTTCAACCTTGTGTTGGAGGTGGGGTACTGCAATATTGTTTTATTTCAGCTTATTGGTGGTTGAGACCATGTTGCTAAATGGTTTTGACATTGATCAAAAGTTCATAATGTTTTGAACATGGCATGGGATTGGCTGCTAATGACTCCACACCCTGAGCAATAGAAAGGGTAGGAGGGAGTGATGAGAAGAAAGTTGGTCAATTTGATTAGCATTTATGCAGTTAGTTTAGTCCTAAACTTTGAAGTCCAAAACTTGAAGATGCTTGTTAAATGAGGTATTGGTGGTGTGAAACAACTTTGTACCATTGGTCTCCAAAGGCAACTCACTAGTTTCATAAAAACTTAACTAATACTAAAGGTGTTTTGAGAGTACAGCCAACCTATAGAGTACAACCAAAAAGTTGAAAATAAATATTGAACTCAGCTAGAAGAAGCAAAATCTTGTTTCTCATGAGGATTCTACTCTTTACAAAAAGGGGGTAAGAGGGGTCATGTAATAATATTTTAACAATCAAAACATCGTCTCATTACTAAAAAAAAATGGAGAAGTGAGCAAAAAAAAAATAGAGATTGATGAAATGAAGATTGTATGAGCTACATAATAAAGCAATGGCCCCACATTTGGGGGCTAATGTATTTTCCTTTTTAAAAAAAAATTCATGATATTGTTTCATTTGTTTAAAAAGAAAAAGAAGAAAGAGAAGTAAGCGAATCAAAGAGGCTTGATGAAACGTAAATTACATAGCAAAAGCAATTGCCTCACAATGTAGGGCTAAATAATTTTGCAGCAACTTGATAATAATATCACATGGTGCAGGTTAGTAAAATGGACAAGATCCTTGACTCCTGGAAGTAAAGCCTGGGAGATCCTTAGCTCCAGGAAAGTAAAGCTGAGTACACCTTCAATTCCTGCAAAGCCTAGGAGATCATTGGTTCTAGCAAAGGCAAAGTATTTCCACGGATCCAACAAAGTAAAATGGTTCAAAAAAAAAAAAAAAAGAATGAAGGCATCAGGAAAATGGATAGAAGTTCCACAATAGCATCAAGAGAAGGTGGATCAAGCATGATTCAACAACCGCCTCATGTCTTGGGGGCTAAAACCTATTATGCAGTGGACTTTAAATATATTTTGAAAAAAATCAATAGAAATACTATATTGCAAGTCACCAGAAAAATCAACATTATTGAAAGCTCAACAACTATACAATGCATCTATCATTTCTTACAGCTCAATAATTGGGCTCACCCAGGGAAATAACAAGATTTGGAGGAGATACAGAGACCACTGGAGGAAACCTACAACTAGCGCTAAAGGCCGACCACAACATCACAAGTATTGCCTAATCCTCTCAATGTACCACTAGCACGTGGAAGAGGGATTGAATGGGAAGCCCATAAAAGTTGCTGCCAATCTTAGTCCTTTCATCCAGCACAAAGTAAACTTTGTGGAAAATATACTTTATGGTGAATCGGCTCCAGCTGGAGAATATCCCATTGTTAGGATCCCGGGGGACTCCCATCCCAGAAGAAGGAAGTAATACCCATGGTTTGAGGGATCCCTTGGATAGAAAAAGACAGAAGGAGGAAGACTAATATACTGCTTATGAAGGTCCTGGAGAAACTTACGAATATGGAAAGGAAGGCATAAATCCTACCAAAGGAAAAACTAGAAAAGGTGAACTTGGGGGTTGACCCAAGGAACCCGGGGCCCATCCTAATCAACAGTCAGTTATCAGTACAAAAAAAAAAAAAAAAAAAAAAAAAAGCAACTGGTGGAGCTATTGAAAAAATATGAAGATTTATTGGCGTGGACTCCTTCAAATTAAATAAGGCGCGTCCAAAGGATAAATTTCCTTTTCCTAACATCGATCTCCTCATAGATCCAACTAAGGCAACAACAATATCAACCATGAAAAGGCATACCACGGTCAGGGAACTCAAGAGCTTCTTAGAAAGAGTTTCTTACATTAAGAAGTTCACACCAAGACCAGCCTTGGTCACTAGTAGACTATCCAAACTGTTGAAAAAGGGGAATGTTTTCATATGAAGAGTTGAGCAACCAAATGTCTTTCATAAAACTTCAACAGATCATGAGTCATTTTCCTACCATATGGGTACTAGTCCATGGCAAAATCATTATTGTTGTACCTAGGATCTTGATCCTAAGCATACAAAGCATTGAAGGACACCGAAATGAGGTATCCCAACATAGAAAGGGCGTGTATGACAGTCATGCATTTCAACAACTGAATCATTACTTTTCATCCCACCAAATCCTATTGATGACAAGCTCTCATCCAATAAAAGCCCTCCTCAATCAGCCCTTGCGATCTTGAAGAGTAGCCCGGTGGTTAATATTAATTTCCCAATACAACATAGGTCTGAAGGATCCCCAGAGCTATCAAGAGCTAAGCTGTAACAAACTCACTGACCCAGTTCCCTGAAGAAGAGAAGTACCTATTAAGTGAGAAGATCTCTAAAAAAGTAGTAGCGGTAGAGATCCTTGTAAAGAAACAAACTATGAGGTTTGTGAAGCCAGCCTTCAACGAGCATGCCTAGAGGAAGCCATCCTCTTCCAGGATCCCCGTAAGAGGATCCCCTACTTGAAGAAAACACTATGACAGAATCATCTTGGTGGAGCTCATGGCCACCAGTTCACCAGTGAGAGCAACCTTAGATGACTCATAAAAGAAGATTATTTCCATAAAGGATTTGTTCACAACCAAGAGAGGATATTTTAGAAGATCCTCGGAGAAGAAAACAAATCCTCAACCCTTTAAAGAAAAGAAAAGAAATCAATTCAGTGAGCCCACTTGAAAACGAGGGGCTACGAAGGAACTTTTTCTGAAAATCGAAAAATTCAATGGTCATGAACAAATTTTCCAAGTGGCATGGCCTAGGACTTGGGAAAGGGAAAATTTTCCATGTACCTAGCCCAGGACTTGACCAAAACAGATTTTTCCAAGTGACATGGCCTAGGACTTGGTAAGAGCAAACTTTCCATGTACCTGGCCCAAGACTTGGCCTAGAACAATTTTTCTAAATACATGGCCCAGAAATTGGCCAAGAGCAAAAGTTTCCAAGTACGACCAAGAAAATGGTCAAAAGCAAAAGTTTAGGGGTACAAGTTGTAGCACGTACCAGTAATAGGTAAAAGTGCAGATTGTAAGCATATCCCAGTCATGGGTACAAACTGTAGCACGTACCAGCAATAGGTACAAGCCATAGCACATCCTAGCAAAGAATGCAAATTGTAAGCAAGGCCCAATGAGGGGTACAAAGAGAAAGAGCCTCGAGTGGGTATGAAAACCCAAAAGTAGGTGTATAAAGTGCACAAGATTGACCTCCTTGAAAGGAATTGGTTCAAGGGAGCCTAAGGAAGCAAGGAAGGCGTAACTTAAAAAAAAAATTCTAAGAGTACATCACTTGAAGCTGCAAAAGCATGGATACTTTTGCAAGTCTCTATACAAAGAGATTAGTCAATGACATTGCAAACCAGCTAGCGACATTTCCCTCCTCCTACAAGGTGCCAACTCATCAAAGGCTTGGAGGTACTTCGACTCAACAAAAGAAAGGTACCCTTTCGGTAATCCCACTCATTAATACCATGTTTGAATATATCAAAACACTGCAAAATGTTGTGCAAGAGGTATCACCCATGCACTAATATTTTATTCATGTAGATTAAAACGAAAATTCTAATATTTTGGTCTTCTTACTTGACCAATTATCAAAAATCAAAATTTGGAATTCTTGTGTGGTTGAAATCCTCACATGGTTTCATATACATGAAGTAATTTTTATTGCTATATCTTATTTGGCAATTGGCTTTTCCAGTGCATACACTGGGGGCTAAGGTAAGATTAAAAATTTTCCTTAGATATATCTTTCACTTGATGAAAATTAAGAAGTCTAGTGCAAACTTTATGGTACATAAGTTCAGCCCTGTTATTTTCTTTGGCTCATGAACTATATGGTATATAACAATTCAACAATAATATAATTGGTGGCATGGTATGTGAATAATTTGCTGCAATCTGAAATATTATACAATCTCTCACAATCTGGAAAAAGAATAAGGCAAAGATCAAGAGCATCCACCAGAAGAGCAAGGTCTTTAGCTAAAGCAAGGCGTAGAGATGTTCTTAAGCCTTCTAAGTCATGTCCTCAGGGAAGTTTCTATCTCTTAATACATTTTGAGAAGAATAGCTAATCTTGATTAGACTCTAAATCAGCATGTTTTTATGATTCAATGATTTATGATATCATGGTCCCATTAAGTCACTATTCATGGACTAAAAATCTCATGGGGCAAACATCTTGGTGTTATTCACCTTAGCCATAGCAAGCATGTACTACAATGCATAGAATATCTTTGGCAAAGTTCATGGAGGCTCCCCTCATTCAACCTATTTTGTAAAACAAACAAAATCTTGTTGACAAAGCTATGCTATCTTATATTAAGATTTAATATGCATTCAACATGATTTTTGTATGCTACTTTCAAAAAAGCATATCCTAGAATTGCTAGCAAAAACATTAGTGCTAGAAATATACTCTTAGCATCAAATGCGATACCAATATAATTTGGTTATACACATATATCTGCATATATTATTGTCAGTTTGACAAAGTTGATTTATTGAATACCAATCTATAGCTTAATACTAACATGAAGGTGAATTCTAATCTTTCGCAACATGTTAGTTCATCCCATGAAGGAAGTGTAGCAATTCCTTTGGAGTTTCCCTCAAGAATTTTTTAATCTACACATTGGTTCTACAAACCAGGAAAGTGTCCAAAAACAATTTATTTTCTCACGCGTGGGCTACAAGTAACCCACAAGCTCGGGGGGCTAATGTTGAGGTCCAAAATTTCACAAGAAAGCCCATTCCATGAAAAGTAAAGAAGGCCCAATTCGTGCAATAAGAAAAAATAACATCAAGGCCCTATGTATGTTCAGATTTCCAACAAAAAATGCCATTAAAAAATCTAGAAAAATCCAGTGAAAGAATTGGGTCGGGATACCCAGAGGCTGCCAGAGGCCCGGGATCCTCGGGATGTGCAGCACAGCTAATGTGGGATTGAGACAGCTCAAGAGGGGTACCACGAAATACAAGAAATGAAAAACAGATATGTCCTTCTCAAGTACCCAATGGTGCAGCAAAGAACCAGAAAGCTTGGAAAGTGACAATTCATGAACAAAAAGCTGGTACATCGGGAAACCCAAAATGAAGCACTATAAAGGGAAGTGGCTAGAAAAACCTTTAGCCCAGCAGAAATGGATTCCGCTCACCTGGGAAAAATGACAGCAAGGACAGACAACCAAAAGCTGAGTCTGAAAAGTAAAAAGCCTTGAAAGAAGAGAGGGTGAAAGTTAGCTCTCCAAGGACACCCCGGAATGGAAAATCAACAAGTGGCTTTTAGGAAAATAGATTTAAAAGAAGAAAACTATGAGAAACAGAGAAAGAATCAGCTGTCAGAAATGGCTGGCATAACAGAGGCTCTGGTACCCAGGGAGCCAAAGGGGGAAATCAATGGTATCCTGAACCCTAAAATGACACTATAAAAGGGGAAGGCAGCCAACATTGAAAGAGGATTCAGTAATAGAAAATCACAACAGAATCGTTGAGAAAACTCTGTCAAAAACTCAAAGAAAGTAGTGAAATATCTCCCGGTATCCCAGAAACAGCCAATATAACATATATTTGGATTCAAAAGGATTCAAACTTTGCAAGTCTTAGAGACTTGGATAGCTATCAAAGTCTGTAATTTTTGAGCTTATTTGAACCTTGTATCACGTCTTAGTGAGCACATTGTAACCATAATTAAGAAAAACTAATGAAGTATTTCTTATTAATTTGAGGATCCCTAACAATTGTTTTGTGTTTTTCCTGATTACTTTGCATTCCTTTTGCTATTTTCATTGTTATTCAATACAAATATTCTCGTTTGCTAGTTTATGTGTATTGTAGGAAGCTTGCCTTGTGCACCACTTGGTTCTTAATCAGCCCCAATTTAGCTACGGTGAACCAAGTCTAGTCCACCAAACAACAAGTAAAGGGTCCAGGATCCTTGTTTCCACTTGGGCCTATGTGCTAAGAAAAAAAGCACTCTCACAAAGAGGAAACCGAAGAATTCAGCGAAAAACCTCTCCGCGACCCTCTAAGTTAAAATTGATCTACTAGAGAATAAAGTTGGAATACACGAATAACAAAAGACCCTCCAAGCCTAGTCTACCCAATGTACTTAAGCCCTCCAAGCTCCTGCTACCAATGAACTTCTCGGAGTCATATCTTCTCTAACTTTCTGAATCCCGCAATACACCTGATTACATCCACCAAGCCTCACCAGCTTCTTTTGGCAAATCCCCAAAACTTCCTAAGCTCCAAAACACTCTCTACACTCCGAATAGGTGTGGGTTCTGTTTGGGTACAAATCTCTTTTCAAAATATGGCAATAGGAGAGGGAATGAGAAGAGGCTACAATGATTTCTCACTAAGGATGAGTAGCTCTCTCTCTAAAAGATGGGTATGTGTGTTGTAGAAAACCTATCTAGGGTTTTTCTCTCTAAATGGCCTCTCATACTTTTGTGGGTAATGAGGGTATATATAGTAAGGGTGAAGGGTAAGAAAGTCACATTTAAAATTCTCTAGGTAGAGAGTTTCGTGGGTATCTCGCGGATTGGCCCTTCTCACGAGACACTCACAAAACTGATAGCCTGGCACGACTCTTCAGTTACCAGCATGTACTTCTTATGTAGCTCTTTCGTGGGTAGGCTTCTCGCAAGACACTCGCAAAATCCACTTATTCATCCAATACATGCTCGATTCTTCTCCAACTTAATACTAAACCCAATACAATAAAATCCCACAAAATACAAGGAACAAAATTAAAGCAAATACAACACTTTTTGTCAGGGAATAAAACCAACATAAAACATAGTTATAAATCACAACTTTACAAATTTATATAAACTACATTTTCTATTCTCTCACTTTTCTCTTCAACCAAACAAAAGATTTTTTCACCCTCCCACTTATCCACCCCTCCAACCAAATACGCAAGAGGGAAAACTAAATCTTTTCTATTCTCCTCCTTTTCCATCATTCCACTAATTTTCTATCCTCCCACTTTTCCACTCTTCTAACCAAACGGACCCTTAATGTTTGTTTTTCTTATATTTAATACACGCTTTCTCTTTTTTGTATCTTTTTTAAGGGGTCGCATGTCAATAATTTTGTTGGATTGTAATTCTACGTTAGATTCATTAATTGAAACTCCTACGGTTTAGCTTCACTAATTTTGGTTTTTTAGGCATTTGAATTTTTTTGTTATGGATGTGTACTAGTGGCTAACTTTTAGGATTTAAAAAAAAAAAAAAAAAATTTGATAACTCTCATTAAAAGAAAGAAAAAAAACTTGATAACAAAACAAATCAAACCGTGTACAAACTTTCCTATTTAATTATTTTTTATTTTTGGTTTTTTAGGCATTTGAAATTTTTGTTATGAATGTCTACTTAGCGGCTACATTATTGGACTAAGTTGCTACTTTTAAGATTAAAAAAACTTGATAACTCTCGTTATAAAAAAAAGTGAGAGCCTTTCTTATTTAATTTTAATTTTTTTTTTTAGGCATTTGAAATTTTTGTTATGGATGTGTATACTTAAAGGCTCTTCTTTTTCTTTTTCTTTTTTCTTTTTTTTTTGTTAAAGGTTAATAATTTTCATTCATTATAATTCAGAATTACTACATTTTCTAATTACAAAAATATCTTAGGAAGAAAATGTTGTAACCCCTAATGAATGAAAGTATTAGTAGACAAAAAAAATAAAAAATGAAGAGCTTTTGAACAAACACATTAGCACGTGTTTAAGGCTAGTTTTGACTATTGCCTTTTTAATGTATTAGTTATTTAGGCAAACTTTAGCTGGGTTGGATAGTCCGATGCTAACGCTTTTAGGCCCGATCAATTTTTATAAAAGTATACTTTCGAACTTGGAGGTTGGAGCATCTTACTTTTAATCTTGTTTTGTTTATCTTCGAATGTGGGCTTGGAAACTAAATCTGGCCTAAGAGGCTTTGGGCCCTCTATTCAAACTTTAGATATATTTTGAGTTAAGGCTGATGTTAGTCTAATAGTTATCCCATTTTGGAGTGGGCCTGCAATTGTTGGGAAAATAGGAATTGAAAGTTTGCAACTCTCTATTCTCTAATTGTTAGCTGAATAGCTGTTTCGGGAGCAACCGGGGAAAAGATAAAGGAAAAAAGCAAGTTGTGCATTAGCTAAATTAGTTATTTATTTATTTATTTATAGTTTTTAGATAAGATAGACTTTAAATCTATGACATATGTTTCATAATACTTGCATTTGCATTTCATTATTAGGTAAGATATCAATTGATTTTTTATATAAATGGGTTCAAACCTCAAATATTTTATTCAATAAAAAGGGATTTTACTAATTGAACTAAGTGCAACCCATGCATTAGCTAAATTAGTTGGTGAAGTTTCTTTTTGTTTTAGAATTAGTGAGATATTTGGGTTAACTAGTTTAATTTACAATACTAGGAATTTATATCACCTATTACCTATAATATAGGTGAAATAATATCTTGTACCAATTGTATACAACATGCTCTCTTACAACATCAAGGCCTCAATCATTAGTGGGCCTCATATAACAGTTACATGATATACCACCTCATAATCTAGAGTAAATAGGTTGTTTAAAATGAGAGATAATTACCTTCTATTATGTGAAGAAAAAAAAAAGTAGAAGAAAAAGGACGAACTTACATAGAAACTATTAATGAACTGAAAAAAAAAAAAAAAAAAAAAAAAAAAAAAGGGTCTAGAAAATGTAAATCCATATCGGAAATTGCTAGTAAGAGGTGCATTTAATGTTATAGTTAAATTATGACGAGGAAAGAATATGAAGATTTGGAATTGGCATTTTGCGGTCGAGCTTGTTGAAGCTACATAAACAAAATGCACACATACTATCTCAAAGGTTCTTCTATATATGCTTCATTTTCAAACGTCAAACGTTGATGTAAAATTACGATTCAAATGTGCATTCCTTGTGCTTTTGACAAATAATAAAGTACCCTTTCTCGCAAAAGCAATCTTATACCCTATAATTATAATAATCAAAGACAGATTACACGAATTGTCTCAAGAAAATCATATAGTCATCGCATCGCTCACATGGTCAATGAAAATATACCATTTTATCAATAACAGTAGTTGGATAAGTCCCATTAGAGAGAGACAAAGAAAGTCAAGAATGAATGAACATGGCTATCTTTTGTGTATAAAGTAATTATGATGGATTAACTTTTTTTTTTTTGAGAATCAATGATGGATTAACTTAATTGGGTTAGACTAACAAAACAGATTTGACAGTGATGTAACGTAGGTCAAAATAGTCTTCAAGTGCAAAATACTCTCTCTCTATATAAGTTTTTGTTGTCTTTAGTGTTTACCAAACCCAAGTTGTGCCAAGTCAAAATAGGTCTACGTGGTAATTATATGACGGTATAAAATTATAATTCAAATGAGGATGTTCCAATTTGGTGCTTACTTTGAGGTTAATTAAGTGCTTTTTATTGTATTTTAAAAAATAGTTTCTAAGAATTATATATGAAAACAAAAATAAAAGGGACAAAGTTATAAACATGATATTTTCAAGAGTAACTAATGCCTCTTAGAAAACAAATTGACAGCGGGTTATTCACTTATTCATGGTTTTTTGTTTTATTTTTATCAATTTAAACGAAAAACATTTGTTTCTAAAAATAGGGAGCAAAAAGAGCTTTATTAAACTTTTAAGTCAGTGACACATTGATTTATCTCTCACTTTTTATTATTATTAATAACTGGCATATAACTCATGCAAACACATGAATGCATTTAAAATTAAATACAATTTTTATTATAAAAATATAAATATTTAGTCAAATTGTTAAAAAATAAATAGCATGTAACACATGCATACATATAGATACATTTAAAATTAAACACAATTTAATTTTATCATATAAATATAAATAATTAGTCAAATTATATTTAAAAAAAGTAAACGTAATTAGTCGCATATTAAAATTCTTACCTAAATTTAATACTACTTATGATCATTTTTTTCTTCTAATTTTTAATAAGGTAGAATGTGTAGTAATTTTTGTTGTGTGGTGATTTTTATTGAGTATATGTGATTTTTTTTTTTAATTCATTAATATTAGATTCTTAGTATTTTGTACTCATTTACTCACTTGACACAAAAAAAAAAAAAAAAAAAAAAAAGTTAAGCAGACACATGACACAAACTTAAGCGGATAATTCTAGTGTAGTCTTTACATAAATTTATACACATAGTCCAAAATTAGATTCTATTTTTACAAATTCTAATTCAACTTTTTCTGAACTTTACCTATATATATATAGCACTATTGCCTATTGGGCAAGAAGCACTCATGACATGAAAGATATTTACGTCAACCAACGGGGCTTGGCTAAATAGGTAAGGCTCGGACGCTTCGTGCAACACACCTAGGTTCGAGTCCCGCTGCTCGCAGGTTTCCGTTGGTGGGCATCCTAGGTGGGAGTTGACCCTCCCGCACGTCGGTTAATACCGGCGGCGTCTTACCCGGGGGTGTAATATAACCATAAATCCCCCCATTTTTTTAACCAAAAAAAAAAGATATTTACGTCGATGATTATACTTAGGAAATTAGATCTAACAAGAATTAAGAAGATAATTATCCATAAACGAATATTGTTACACGTGACTTGATTAGGATATCTTTGGGGACAAGCGATAAAAAGAAAGTTAAAAACTTTTTTTTTTTTTTTAACTAACCAATTTTTTTACGAAAACCAAATTAGAAGACACAAATTAAGGTTGACAAATTTGGATTGTGATGCCTTTTGACTTTTGAGCCGCATCTTGGTAAGAGTAAAGAGGCCAACCGTAATTCCAATTAGCAACACTTGCTGCCATCATCTCATCTCATGTTAGGTAAGTAAGACAATATATCTCTCCCTTATAAACTAAGCTAAAGTTATTTATTTAACTACTCATTAATTTGTGTGGTTCACAATAAAGTTTATCCAAAAACATTATTATAGTTAATATATATATATTTAAATATATGTTCATAAATAATAAAACAAATCAGTAAAATAATAACTTGCATAATTAAATTAATATTTATTTAGAAAATTTTAACATAATTTAATTATAATTTTTTAAAAAAAAATTTGGCTTGTATTATTCTAATAAACAATGAGTCTTCTTGATTTTACTTTATATAAAAAACGAAAAAGTAAAAAAAAAAAATATATATATATATATATATAATGGCTTGAAAGAATCTAGATTTTCAAAAGCCTACGGGACGCGGAAAAAAGAATTTTTTAGAAAAAAATTAAAGGCTTCAGTTATATTTATAATTTCATATAAAACCAAACTTTTATCTAAAGGGTGCAGTTATGAACTTAGATAGTTTTTCTTATTCTAAAATAAATAAATAAAAAGAAGATATTTTACATCATATATTATATAATAAAAGTTGGGTTTAGAAATCGTGGTTATGCCATATGATTTCACTAAAATGAAGGAAATTTAAAAAAAAAAAAATATATATATATATATATATATAATTCTTTTCTAATTTATTTGTTTTCATCAACTTCTCCTCAGTGTTTTAACAAAATATGCAACTTTTATGTTATAAAATAAAAAAATGCAATCTTTTTGTTATATCAAACTATTTTTTCCCTTCAATTTTTTATTCTTTGGATAAATGCCAAAATTTAATATAGAGTTATGATTAATTTTATACATGAGCCCTACTTTAATTTAATATAGAGTTATGATTAATTTTTCCACAAACTAAAGTATAATTTTATACTTTAGTTTGTGGAATATAATTTTTTCTGATTAATTGATATACTCATATACATGAGTCCTTTTGTCTAAAAAATTTTGGATTAGTAGCATGGAATTCAATTTTTTGTTTTTATCTACAAATTTTATGTTAGACATTAATTTAGATTTTACTATTTCTTCTCATCATGGCACAAATTTTTTCATATGAACTTCTTCAATGTGGAGACTTTTTGTTCATATTAGCTTCTTCGACTTGAAGTGTGTGTGTCTATATATATATATATATATATATATGAGATAAAATTATGATTTTTTACTACGAACCATACAATTTTCTACCTACAACAACCTTGCAGAGGTATGTACTTGTCATAAAATTGAATAGATTTTGTATATTTGTTTTGTCTTTTTTTAACCTAATTTCCTTAAGTTTTATCCAATTTATATGCTTATAGTTTGAGAATCAATCATTTTTTTTTTTTTTTTGAGTTCGTTTGAGAATCAATCATTAAATATGGTTAGAGGTGATTTTATATTATTTTGTATAACATATAAATTTTTTTTGTTATGAACTTAGTATGTGCATGTAAGATTTTTCTTTTTATAATTCTTCTTTCATGATCTCCCTTATTTTTATTAATTTTAAATATTTTATTTAACTATAAAGATAATGTGGGTTCCAATTTTGTATATCATATATGAATTCCAATGGTAATATGTTGTTTTCATCCCTTAATTTTGATTTCAAGGATAATCTTCTTTTTAGCATTAATTTGATGATGTATTGTTAATAACAATTTTTTTTTTTTTTTTGGTTCATATTAGCCTCAATTTTGAATTAGAGGAAAATCTTATTTTTGGGTTATTATTCATGACTCTTAGATTAGAAGAATAAACTCAATGATATTTTGGTATGTAAGGTTGAATTTAATCAACCATTTTGTTGGCTTTATTCCGTGCCAAATTTGCTTGTAATTCAGCAATTAGTAACCCTGTATTTAGGTGGGTTTGTTGTAAGGGTAGTGAGTGAGATAGAGTGTTGAATGCTTAAGAGTGTGCAAGAAGACAGAGTCTCGCGGCTGGATCTCGCGGGTGACTCGCGGCTGCAAGCTGCCAGATGCAGCACACGTGCCAAGCATGCCAGAAGTTGAGCAGTCATGCTAGCTGGAGCACTACAGGACAAAATAGGACAACTGGCCATTCGGTTATCTCGCGACTCAGTCAAGTCGCAAGCCAGCCCTGTTTTGAAAAACCTGACGTTTCACATTCCTCTCTCACCCTAGTATATATACCCCTTATACCCACAAAAGAAAGAGAGTTTCTAGAGAGAATTTTGAGAGAGAAACTCTAGAGTAAAACAAGATTGATTCATCTACAATCTTTACATAAGAGTCTCTTCAAATTCCTCAACTCTCTTCCTCTCCATTGTCAAACCCTTGAGAGGCATTTTACCAAAACCTTGTTCTCACCATATTCATTACTGTGAGAGGGCTGTTTGGTGTTCTGGGAAGCAGTTAGGAAGGAACCAATCTACATTGGTTGATGCTATGGTCAAGTAGCGGAATCCGGGAAGCTAGAAAAGAAAAAGGTTCGGCGCAACCTCGTTGGAGCAAGAAGCTTGGAGGGCTTAGGTGCACTGGGTAGATTAGGCTTGGAGGGTCTATTGCTGTCCATGTATCCCAATTACATTTTCTAGTGAATTGTTTACCGCTTGGAGGGTGGCGGAGAGGTTTTACGCCGAGGGCTTCGGTTTCCTCTTCGATAATACATCGTGTGTTGTCCTTGTGTTTGCATCTTCCTTCCCTTTTATCTTTGCCTTTTATTATCTGCTGTGGGTTGTGATTTTAATTTGGCGTAGATAGTTTTTCCAAATCTGTTTTATAGTTTTTGTTCATTTTCCGCACACTAGTTGTTTAATATAAGGCTTGAATTGGTTAATTTGTAAATTGGGGGTACGTTCAAGGGTGTTTTTACACTATTTGAACACTCATGGTAGAAGAAAACCCAATCAACCACAACAACTCATCTTTTAAGAGTTGGTTTCTCAAAAAAAAAAAAAAATCTTTTAAGAGTTGGTATAGACTGACATACATTATACATATGCACACACATAAATTTTTTTTACTTTAATAGCTTACAATATCAATCTGTGGAGGAACTTTCCTCCATTGAAGTGAGTAGCTACAACATTACCACGATATAAAGAAAAGGGGAATGCATCTCTTATTTATTAGTTATTTTTATTAAAGTTCTTTTACATTAACACCGTATTTTTTAAATCTTGATATTAATTTGATGATAAATTGTTGATAACATTTTGATTTTTTTTTTTTTTATAATGTTTTATCATGAAATTGACATTGAAAAAGACAATTGGAATATAGAGTAAGAGTCACAAGAATATGGGAAGTACTTAATAATAAAGCAAATAATGAACTTATGAGACTTGATTTGGTGCTACTTGATGAGAAAGTAAGTTTTAAAGTAAAATAATAAAATTACTTTTATGTCTTCAAATACAATTGAATTTTATTTTATTTTTATTTAGTCTTCTCTCTTTCTTTTTTTTCCTTCTTCAGAGTAATCTTATTTATGCAGGTATAAGAAAATCATTTGTTGATTATTTTAGAAATATACAAGACATGGGAGGCATCACCACCACCACTGACCTACAGGCAAGTATTTTTACACTTTAGATGCACTTGATTTGTCTTTCAAATATACATACAGTTAGTTTGGTTGTGTATACTATAGTTGTTTGCCTTTATTTTTTTTTTATTTTTGGGTCAAATAGTTGACAATGCTGAAATAACAAGAGTTACAAGATTAAAATGAAGATCAATTATAAATTTAATCAAGATCTATAGATTCAGCCAAGAAAAGACAAAGAATTTCTATTCAAGAATTAACTATTCTTACAACAGACCATATAAGCAATGAACATTTGAAGGTACCAATATGGTCATACATTCATTTTACATAAAAATTGATAGTGAATTACAAACTCATCTGCTTGAATTGTGTACATTTATTTCATAATAAATTTGTTTTCAAGTGTTTTGAGCCTAATAATTAATAGTTTTTTGGCATAAACTTTTCCTTTTGCTTAAAATAGTTGAACAACATTGAAATAACAAGAGGTGCAAGATTAAGACGAAGATCCATTATGAATGAACGACGACAAAGAGCTACAAATTCAATCTCTAAGGGTCCGTTTGGTTGGAGGAGTGGAAAAGTGAGAGAATAGAAAATGGTGAGAAGATGGAAAATGTGAGGATAGAAAAGATTTTAATTTCCCTCCTTTTTGTTTGGTTGAGAGTGGAAAAATGGAGGGATGGATGGAAAAAGTGAGTTTATATAAATTTACGCATATACCCTTATTAAAAAAAATGATGCCCAATTAAAACTCGAAAAGTGATAAACAACCAAAAAAAATCAATCACCTAAATTTATTAAAAAAAAAAAAAATCACACACACACACACAAAATAAATAAATAAATAAGGCAGGTAATGTAGGAAAAAAAGAAAGAAAACAAAGTGTGAAGAAAAACAACGTGGGTGAAGGTGCAATTGTGCATGGGCAATTTCGTCCAAAAATGATGTCAAATTTCTCTTTTCAGTTTTCTCTCCATTTTGGAGAGAAAACTTTTTGGTAGACCAGGGGAAAAAACACCTAGGTCCTACCATTTATTTTCCATCCTCCCCACCCAATCAAACACACTCCAAAAAGGTTTTCATTCCCATTTTCTCTCCAAAGTTTTCCATCCACCCTATTTCACCTCCAAACAAATACACCCTAAAAGGAAAAAAAAAAAAAAGAAAAAGAAAAGAAAAGAAAAACACTATTTAAGAATCAAATATTTGTGCAAGAGACCATTCATCCTAAAAAGAAGATAGTTTCCTTTAAAAATCTGTTATACTATGACAATCAACAAAAGTCAAGTACAAACTCTAAATAATGTTACAGGTCCAATAGATACAAAATTCTAACGCAAACAATTTGATACATGTAACTACAAGTCTCATTATAGCACAATAGGATGTTTGATGATAATTTTTCATTGAGGTGTTATCATTTTGTATTTGATGGTAGTTGTTACACCAAAACAATTTATTTCTTTTGTTATTATTTATATAATAAAAATTTATAATAAAACCACGTGGTCTTTAACTAGTTAGTCAAATTATTGAATTTAATTCTAAACCCCAAAAAACCTCGAAGCTCTTCAACCCCGAGAGAACCTAAACCCTTTATACTAAAAATTCTAAATGCCTAAACCCTTCAACCTTACTACACATTAAACCCCAAAATTTGATAGACATTGCTAGGTAAATACAACTTAATAGTACATCTCTATTCATTTTATTATTTTTAAATTTGCAAATATACTTTTAATATATTATGCTTTCTCTAATAATACAAAATGGGAAATTGTATTTCTTGAGATTGTTGATGCTTTTAAAGTGATACCACTTGAGTTGAAATATTTATTAATTCTTGAGAGAAAAATAGGTATACTATTATAAAATTTAACTGTATATTATTTTTAAAAATGTTGAGGGCCAAAATAGTTTCTCGTCGTGAGTACAAATAAGTGTAGGTGGGAGAAATTGGGGAGACATAATGGAACCGTACCAAGAATTTCTACTTCAAGATCGGCTCGTGATCTCCTAACAAAGCTAGTCATTTACTAAAGAAGAAGACCGCATATCAACTAAGACCACCCCAAGGGTAAGGGTGGCTAGTGACGTTCCGATGCTTAAGTCAGAAAACTAGCGAAAAAGATAAGAAATGAAAGAAGTACAATGCATAGAGCTTGTTAGACCTTACCCACTCCTGCCAAGTGAGGGTATTTATAGAGCATAAGAATAGATTTTTGACAGGAAACGTAGTAGTAGAGCTCACCTAATGGCTAGTTATCCATTCAGGTAAGCTAAAGGGACATATTAGGGCAACAAACCCAATATGCAAATGAATGGGACAAATCTCTAACAGTAAATATGATATTTTGAGACCGGTCATAGAGATCATTAATTGAAATCAACCATGGTCTTTGGATAGTTTTGTATTTGCCTTTGGATTGTAGGGTAGACACCAACACCACCACCCCCCCCCCCCCCCCCCGCCGGGCGCGCGGGGGGCAACCCACACACAATAAAGCAATACATGAAGGAGAAAAAAAAAAAAGGAAAAAACAAAAACAAAAAGTATACCTAACTAAAAAAACTAAGTTAGAATTAAGGCCCAAATGACAATTGACAACCAGAGATATCTTATACAATTTTTACTATTTAGAAATGGAATCACATTCCTCTTTACGAGAGGAGAAAGACATTAGAAGCAAGCTAAAAACACCTGTTGCTTATCTTATAAGTTATTTGTTATCTATTTTGCTCATAAAGTTATTTGTCATCTTAGGTAACACTAACTACTTTCAATTTTATTAATCTAGGAAATTGAAATTTGACCTAGACTTTTACATGAGAGCAAAGTTCATATACAAAAAATTTCAAAATAGTTTTTATAACAGTTTTTTTTTTTTTTTTTTTTTTTTTTTTTTTTTTTTTTTGCATCAAAAAAAAAAAGTTTGCAAATTTTTACTAGTTTTTATTTGAGCTCATCACTGATATATATATATATATATTTTATACCTATTACTAATAATTTGTTTTTTTGGTTTTTTTTTTTTTTTTTTTGGTCTCTGTAAACTTTCTCTTTGCATGATATCTTTTCGTGTGTAAATGGCAGTTTTTTCATGAATAACGTGGGTCGGCCGAAAGAGGAAAAAAAGGTTAAAGAGAAAGAATCCTTAAAATTTTGTAGCCATGCATTTGATCCATCACCCACCCACCACAACAGCCCAATCCAATTCAAATGGCCTACGAGAACATGGGTTGGATCAAGGTTTTTTTTTTTTTTTTTATAATAAAAACAAAAAACAAAAAGAATATATATATGTAGTACATGTATTAGATGTCATAATTGACGTGTAGATGACGTTGCGATGAAATATTTACTTTGAATAAAATAAACAGCAATTAAAAAGAAAAAGAAAAAAAGTGAGAGAAATAATTACCTGGTAGGGCCAACGTTGATTGTGAGTAGAAAAACAATAATAATAAAAACAAAGAGAGAAGTTGTTAGAGGTCGGCGTCCAGTGACAGTTTTTGCTTTGTCATAGGGGAGGCAAAGAGGCTCGTACTTGGCCCCCACACCCCCCACTACTTCCAAAACTTTATTAGCTCCCACGCTTTCACACTTGGAAAGCCCAAAGCTAGAAAATAATAATAATAAGATAATAAGAGTGTTTATGTTTATAATATTTTTCACAACAAATTTTATATATTATGGTAAATTATTATTAATTTTAATATGAATGTATCATTGAAATTATCATTATTTATTTTTTTCATTAATAATAACCTGTAATAATGTATTTCTTAAATTTTGTTAAAAATTATTATATACATAATATTTCTTGCAAAGAATATATATAAAATAAAATAAAATAAAATAAAAGAGAGTTTTGTTCGTAGAGGACTCCTCTCCTACTACGGGCAATCGGGCCCCCACCAAAGCGCCTTTCCCTCTTTCAACACTTTGTGTTTTCATTGGGGGTTATCTTTCCGATCACTTTTCAACACTTTTAATCAGGTCAATATAGTTGTTGAGGATACTATTTCTACTATTGAAAAACCTTTTTTAGCCCATCACTAACTGGCAATTTTTGCCTAAGTTACAGCCCACACGAGTGGGATCTATTATGTGTTGACACGAAAATGATAGAGCAACACGAGTGAAAGTTTCTTTTGTTAAGTATTTTTTTTTTTTTTTTTTCAATATTGACTTACTTGGTAATTGGATTGATCTGACAGGAAAGAGGATTTAATTTTGAATGTCTTTGTTTAAAAACACTTTGAGGTACCGATTAACTTATAAAGCTTTTGGTGATTAATAAGTTTGCTTTTATATATATATAGAAGATTCAAACACAATATATTTTCATGAAAAAGAAAAAGATCGAAGGGTGTTATTAAGCCCCCACAATCCACATAGCTCATGTTGACGAGATTCTCCAAAAAAAAAAAAAAAAAAAAATGCTCATGTTGATACAACAAATAATCTCGCATTGTCAATAACATTTTGGGTTGAAAAAAGGTCCAATTCATTTTTGTGTCTATTTATTTGTTAGATACTTAAATTAGATTTGGAATAGATTAAATTTATTGTTAGATAAAAGCCTCTAACCCATACTCAGCTATTTTGGTCAGATTTGCGACATAATTCTATCAATTTGGCAAAAAGCTTGTCTCACTTTTCAGCAAAAAAAAAAAAAAAAAACTAAATTAATTTTTTTTTTTTTTAATTTATATTTAGCAAATAAACTACTTTTTTTTTTTTTTTTTTTTTTTGTTTGAGAAACAAACTACTAAAAATTAGTAGATACCAAACATGCTTATAAAATAACCATATGGTATTGATTAAACATGTTTATTTTTCCTAGGACTGTAAATGAACCAAACTGATCATGAACAACTCGGGTTCGGTTCGATAAAAAGTTGGTTCATATTTATTTGTTTAAAAATAAGTCAAGCTTGAGCCTTAGTTTTAGGCTCGTTTAATAGACAAGCCAAGCCCAAACAAAAAAATTTGTTCACGAATAAGCTTGTGAGCTATAAGGCTTGATACAAAACAATTCAAGTATAGACTCATTTATAAGTTTATATGTGTTACTTAAATATACTCATTACACATATTTTAATAATGACATGGCCAATATGGGATCTACTATCCATTACCTTAATT